>BMAC01000960.1:465524-509072 GCA_014905375.1 Phtheirospermum japonicum | reverse complement strand
CGTGACGCACTTCTCCTAGCTCGAGAGACGATTGCCACCTTGACTAAAAGCAACGATGAGATGATTTGGGAAATGCTCAGTTTATCGGGGGAGAACGATGTGAAGGACAAGCGCCTGAAGGAAGCGGAGGCCGAGATGAACGAGATAAAGGAGGCGGCAGCCGAGATAGCGAGTGTGACTCAAGATGGAATACGTTTATTACAACGTAACCATGCACTCCGTGGGGAGAAGGTTACCCTCTTGCAGCGAATTGAGGAGTTGGAGGCCTACATCAAAGAGTTCAACGTGCGGATCAAATCGAACGAGGGGAGTTTGGATTTTTGGAAGCGACGCTTGGATGAGGCTAGCGAGAAGATCGTCGCGTTAGAGCATTTGGGCCCCAAATTCCCTTAGAATCTTAAGCGCTTGCCATTATTTATCTATTTATGTTTTTCCATTATCGAGTCGTGGAATTGTCCTTCCACCTTATCCTGTTTCGTTTAGTTTCAATTTTGTTTAATTTCGGTTGTCTACGTATTTTATTTTAGCAATAAATAAAATTTTATTTCTCGTATGCCTTGCTTTTTCATATTTCTTGCCCCGTGGATGTTTTTATTTTCTGAGATTGTTCAGTTTTCCATGGTTAATTATCACTTATAACAAGGGGTCAATCGCTGGAACATGGACGGTAACATTTTTCGCCGCCCTGCTGTCGCGTCGACCGACGCTAGCATCGACGCATAGTCGATGCACTGCTGATTCGCGTCGGTCGACGCTATGTCGACGCCGCCTTCGCTTCACGATCGGGCTGCCCTGGGCGGAAACTTCGATGGCCGTTTCGTTCGATGATTTGCTACGGCGCAGTGGCAACGATCTAATATATTTATTATTGCTGATTCTTATTTATTTTATATTATTTTTGTTTTTCTTTGAGGACGACTCCATTCACGCGGTTTTGGGAACGTAAAGTTGCACAACTTCGATGAACATGCCTCGACCATTCATTTCAGGGACGTTCTCTTTCCCTTGTTTGTTTTGCTTTTCTTTATATTTATGGCAATCAGGGGATTGCCAGTTTTTCAAAGGGGGGGATGGTTGAGTATGATTAAAAACCGTGTGCAAATTTTCGAATTTTACGTGATTGGGTTGGCTGTTTTTGCGCTAAATTGTGTTTGTATGGCATGCCTGTCGAAGTTATAACTAATTAGCTATTTATGAATTGAAGTTTTTTGTCTTTGAGCGTGCATAAGTGCATAATTCTTTCCAAATTATTATTTATATATTATAAAATGGTACTTGGACGCAATTGATTTCACAAAACTTTTAAAACAGCGTCAATTCAAAACTTTTTCATGCAAAAAGCCAATGAGTAGCCTGAGTGTTTATCATCTTTGCAAGTACTTGATTGAGCTTTGATTTGAGATCTCTTTGAAACCGCTGTGTGTAGTTGACTTGGAAAATGAGGTTAAGGCACAAATAAAACCCTATTCCGGCCATATYCATAAATTATTAGCCACTATAAATTCCGAATGAGCCAATCATAGCCAAATTATCCATGCCTATAGCCATGAGTTTTTGAGTCAACCCCTACAACCCATTAAAAGCGTGGAGTAGGAGTTTGTAATTTTTATTGGTTATTAGTGTTTTGGAGTTTTTATAAGGGATTCATGAATTTTTGTAATAAAGGATCACCATCCTTCAATAAAAAAAATAAAAAAAAAGAAGAAAATAAGAAGGATGGTGAATCGTGTTAAGTCATTGCCTATGCGTTAATAAAGGCTTGTGTTTTATTGCTTATGTTATTATGAAGCCTCATGTTTAAAGGCAAAGAGATGAGTTGTGTAAGAAGCGAGTTATGAGGTTCAATTGTGATTATGTGGTTTGAGCTTCAAGTCGGTTTAGAGATTCGAGTTGAGAAAAAGCCTAATTATAAAGGCTATGTTATGAGTGTCAAGTGAGGTTTTTATTTTTGAACGAGGAGAAGCACATTGCTTCGTGATTAGATTAGGTTTGGTGAGTTATTGATCACGTTAGATCGTGAGTTAGCCACACAACTTATATATTCCATACCCGTCCATTAAGCCTTACATTACAACCCGAAAAGACCTTTTCCGATTCTTTGTTCGACAACACACTTACTTTGCGATTGAGAAGAGATTGATTTTTGGTGCTTGTTTATTGTGCTTGTATTTGTATGAATTGAGCGTATACACGTCCTATGCAGCAATGCTCGAGTGCTTTTGAGCGTACACCCCTATATATTTTCCTTTTGTGAGGATGCATGAATTCGATTTTGAAGCGACAATGTAATACGGGTGGAGTGCTTGAAGTTGCATTGCATGTACCTATATTTTCAAAATTATTTAAGTAGCATCGCACGACTCATTGCTTGGACTGATTTTCATTTCTTGCTATACTTTGAATTTATCGTTTGTTCGAGGACGAACAAACAAATTAAGCGTGGGGTAGTTGATTAGAACATATTTGTCCTTATTTTTAGTAGGTTTATAACTTGTTTTTCTTATTGTTTTTGGTATAAGTTGGGTAGTTTAAGCTCTATTTCGTATATTTGTACTCTCAGCTTATTTTACCGTGTTTTGATCTAGATTGATGCAAATAAGTGATTATTTGTGGTTTTTCACTTTACAGCTAAGTAACCGGACGAGTTCGGCGCGTAATCGGATATTCACGAAATGGAGAACGAGCTTTCCGGTGAACGAGTAGCAAGCAGATAGGAAGAGACGGAGGCAGGCGCGCAGCCACGTCGACTGACGCAACCATCGACGCTCCGTCGACGCGAGTCTTGACCTGCGTTGGTCGACGCAACGTCGACGTTACCTGCTGAAGCGTCGATGTCGACGCATCTATGTCGACACAACGTCGACGCTACTTGCTGAAGCGTCGATGTCGACGCAACGTCGACGCTACTTGCTGAAGCGTCGATGTCGACACACACCATCGACGCACCTGCTCAGCCGACGCGCGCGCCAGGAAGCACCGACGCCGAGTACCGGCATGCGTCAGTCGACGCACCGTCGACGCTCCATCGATGCGACGGCCCAGAATCGGGAATTTTAGGGTTTCTTATGCTCCAAGTCAAGAGACTTCTATTTAAACCCTTCCAAGTCCGTCCCAAAAGGATACCCCCGACATATATAYACTAAATTCTTGATCGTGAGATTGGAGAACAACACCTTTCACATCCAGCCAACAACAAGTGATCAAGATTGAAGATTCGTGGATCGTCAAGCTTCAACTGTCCGYTCGCGATCCGTTCTTCGATCAAGATCATTCACCCCTCCGGAGTAGCTGGAGAACTTACTACGCTTTTTAGTTTAATAAGTACTCTAAACCTTTTATTYGCTTTCTTAGTTTAATTTATGCAATTAAGCAGTAGTTCTAATATTTGTTCTTGAATTATTTGATGGTTCAACTCTTAGATACTTTTGGTATTGAATTCGTAATCTTAGTTTAATTAATGCTTAGTTATTATTCATGCTTGGATTAGTTATTTCGATTACTTTTCGTCTAGATAATTGCTGCTCTTATTGCCAGTTGATCTTGTTCAAAGTTCTTAGAATAATTACTCTAGGTTATAAATTGCTGAATTAGATTACTTAGTTTCAATTAGTGTTTATGCTTTTTAAATTCTTAGTTAATAAAAACAATCAAAATCCCCCCCACCCCCCCCCCCCCCCCCCCCCCAATGTATGTGAATTTAAGTTGAACAAACTGTTTGAGAATTCCGATTGTATGTTTCTCGAGAGACGACTCGAGTCAAGTTGCCAAACTACGCGCGACCCCGTTCTCTTGCGGGCAAGCTATTGATCTTTTGACAAATTTTCATAAGTAGGCAACACAAAAGCTTGAATCAGAAGTGTATCATAAGCTTCTACGTTGTTTAAGTGGATTGTGCAGCAGTCGATGTTGGGTTGCGAGTTGAGAAATATCCTATGTGTAAAGGCTACGTTATGAGAGTTAACTGAGGTTTCGTTTGAATGAGGTGAAGCACATTGCTTCGTGATTAGAATAGTTTGGTGAGTTATTGATCACGTTAGATCATGAGTTAGCCACACGACTTATATATTTCATACCCGTCCAAAGAGCCTACATTACAACCCAAAGACCTTTTCCGATTCTTTGTTAGTTACACACTTAATATGGGAATAAAAGTTTTTTTTATTTCAGTGCTTGTTTATTGTGCATGTATTTTGATGATTTGAGCGTAAACACGTCCCTATAAAAAAATTTGAGTGCTTTTGAGCATACACATATGTATTACCCTTTGTGAGGATGCATGATTTTTTTTTTTGGAGCGACAATGTAATAATGGTCGAGCGTTTGAGTTTGTGTTACACTTATCTATATTCTCAAGATTATCTATGTAGCATGACATGACTCTTTGCTTAAACCTTTTTTCATTCTTGTTATTCTTTGAAATTATCGATTGTTCGAGGATGAACAAACCAATAAAGCATGGGGTAGTTGATTAACACTGATTTGTCTTGATATTTGTTAATATTTTAGTTAGTTTTTGTTGTTAGTTTTGGTATAAGTTGGATAGATTAAGCATATTTTCGTATTTTAGTATCTCCATCTTATTTTACCGTGTTTTGATCGTTATTGATGCAATTGGGTGATTAATCTCTATTTTTACCAATATAGATAAGTAACCGGAGGAGCTCAGCAATGAATAGAAAAAGTTTGCAAACTGTTTCAAGAACCGAGAGGCAAAGACGAGCAATTCGGTGAAGAAGTAGCAAAATTCACAACTTAACAGTGAGATTAGCGGTAACTCTTACCGCTAACCATTATCGCTAAGTTTTGGAAAACTTTAAATACCCTTCTTAAATCTGACTAGGGTACGTCTTTACACCTTCCTAAGGTTACGAGACGCAGAGAGAGCCCGTTTCAATCCGTCGTTACGAAGTTACAAGATCAAGATTGATGATTCAACATCACAAGTTCTCAAGCTCCATTCCGTCGTTCGTGATTCGTTCTTCAATCAATATCACCTTTATTTTCTTCGGAATAGCTGGAGATTTACTAGTTTTCCTAGTTTTAATAAGTTCTCTAAACTCTTTTAATCGCTTTCCAGTTTAATTCTGAGTTAATTTACGCTTTTAGATAATTTTTCTTTAATTTCAAAACTTGAGCTATTGATGTTTGGTACTTTGGATTTCGTAGTTAATATAGATCGCAATCATTTGCTTTTCAATTTTGTTTATTTATTCTTGGTGATTATAATCGTAGTTTGTTCATGCAATTATTTGTTCTTCTAGTTCTAAGAACCCTAGTTTATAAGTTTTGGTTAGTTGATCTTTTAAATCCTACTTTCTTAGTTAATCTAGCTTAATTAAAATAAATTAGTTTCGTTAATTGAACTAGCTTTTCAATTCATAGTTATAATTTCAAAAAACCCAATTATACATGTTCTTGTGTGACTTTGTGATTAAACAAACATCCGAACTCCGATTTTCAGTTCCTTGAGATTGACACGAGTCAACTTACCAACATACAAGTGTCCTCGTTCTCTTTCGGGCGAGCTTTAAACGTTTGACAAACAATTTATAAAAGTAGGTATGGAAAAGTTTGATTTAAAAGCTCAGGGCTCTCTACCTTCGAGAGATTCAAACTCCAAGTATCGAGATACTCAGCGTCCCCTCATTTCTCCAAGTGCTCCCTGTCAGTGGTCGGACACCCACCTTCCAAAAACTAGGCAACAGTGTGGCCATCTTCATTCTTCAGCACACTTTGCGTGAAGAAGGACTCATTCAGAGTGGAGAGGGAGGGCCCATGTGGTAGTCCCGATCCCAACGGGGAAGCGATCCTAGCTCTCTTCGGTTGAGGCTGGTTAGCCTCAATCAAAGCTCTCTTGGTAGGCAAGGACTCGCCGGAACTTGCAGCGGTGGGATGGTCGTATAAAGGCACAGTAGTTGCCTTGGGGAGGGCCCACATTTACCACCGTCTCTCATGCCTCTCCTACCCTAGCTCGTCTCTTCTTAAACATGATGTCTGTCAAAGAAAGTTAAGATGAAAAAACAGCGATAAGAACAAAGGATCACACAGTATACAGCCAAGAGTATTTTATTTACTAATGTCTACTTCTAGAGGAGACTCGAGCGGACTAATACCATAGTAGTAAAGTAAGGAAGGGTGGATAAGGTAGGAAAGGTTGAAGGTTCTCTTCCTTATACGATCTACAAGACTATGTGTGCCTTGAGATCGTTTCTTGATGTTGTATTTTCTCTGTGTGGGGATGTGCATATCCACTCAGTAGGAAAATACCAAGGCTCGGAGGATCTGAAAAAAACAAAAAAGAAGCATTGTTTCCATTCCTAGTTTGAGGAAGGAGATTTATCCAGGAATTTGGCATCGCCTCGGGAGGAGAAGTAAAAAAATTCGGAGGGCTTGAGGGACTTAGCTTGAAATAAGAGGGCAACAGTATGTGTAATGCCTAAGTATTGGGCAACCAGTATGAAATCGATCATGTTCCTAAAAGAGTTTGGGGCAAACTGATTAAGTGGGATCTCATAAAGGCATGATATTTCCATCAAGAGAGGATTTATCGGAAAACAGAGACCTCCATCTAGTTGACCAACATAAAAAGTTAGACAACCGAGGAGGGGATAAGGGGCTCTGTCCTCCTTAGAAGGAAGAATTAGCTCATATGAAGAAGGGAGATTAATGTTGGAATGAATATACCCAAGGGTTTTGTTGTTAGTAGTACGGGGTATTTGTCTGGGATCCAAAATGGGGGAAACCAGTGACAAAGGCTCCCCCGAGCAGTAGGGTGTAGAAGAGATTCGCTCCGGGGTGAAGCTGTAGGTTCCACCGATCTTGACCTCTCGCAAAGATTAGGAGATGATATATGAGATACAAAGATAATTCCCAAGTCATCGGTATGAGTATGGGATGTCGAAGGGGCAGCCATAGTAAAAATAAAAATATAAACAAACAATTATAATAAAAGATATGACAAGAAAAAAGGGATTGAGTGATACCTATTCAAGCAATTGATTCTCAAAAAAATCAAGAACAATTTGAAGGTTGGATGAAGATTTGAAGATTTGATGATGAACATCTTGAATATCTGATGATGAACAGCGAGGTAGGACAATCTTGTTAGAGCAAAGAGATTTCTAGCAGCAGGTGAAAATAAGAGATGGGAAGTATGAAAAGTGAGACTGAAGTCTTATGATTTAGATTATATGAAACAAGGGAATTCAAAAAGGCATCTGAAGAATTCCAGGGGACATCATCGCAACCATTGATCTCTAAGAAGTGGGAAGGTTAGACTTCCTAGAGAAAATGCAAAAAAACCTAAGCAAGTAGCCTCACAAACTCAGGTAGGGTTTAAATTGAGCCTTAACAGCTCGGGGAAGGCTTCAATTGGGCCGAAAAAATGGATGAAATGGCTTAATGGGCGTCAACAGCCCGGGGTGGCTTAAAGTGGGCCAGGGAAAAATGGATGGAATGGCTTAATGACCTCAACAGCTCCGGGGTGACTTAAATTGGGCCAAGGAAAAACGGATGGGATGGATTAATGGGCCTCAAAAGCTCAGGGGTGGCTTAAATTTGGCCAAGGGAAAATGAATGAAATGGCTTAATGGGCCTCAACAACTCGGGGGTGGTTTAAATTGGGCCAAGGAAGAATAGAGGAGAATGCTTAATGGGCCTCGATAGAGGAGAACGCCTAATGGACCTTGGGTATAAGAAAATAGGCTCGAGGAAAGGTAGAGAGCTCGGCACGCTACTATGGTCACTTCTATAAAGGAGTAAGTGACAATAGTGGGGGAGAGTAATTATTTCATGGTAAAGGGACAAAGTATTAATATCAGATCGGGGCACGATGTTGGGCTCGGGACCCTTGATTCAACTTGGGGGTGACCTTGAGCTCAGAGGTAATTAAAACAAGTAGTTAAGAGTCGACCCGAAGGTTAACTGAATATCGACTTCGGGGCTTTACACCTGGGCTCGGGACCCAAATCAGAGGTCCATAATGACCTCGGGGCGTAGATCCTAAGGTCAGCTCGGGGCTCATGCTCGCGGAGGGCCCAAAAAGATGACATGGAAAAATGTCCCTGGTTTCGTAAAAACCCTAAAAAGTATAACTACAAATAGATAATCACAAAATTAAGAGAGGGTAATGCATTTTTCTAATCAAGCCCTTACTCTGCCAAATTTTCTCCAGACGCTAACTTAAGCATCGGAGGGGGTTCGTCGGAAAACCCTTCTGATCCCCGTCTGTCGTTTAATCTTATTTGGAAGGGTAAAACACAAGACTTACAAAACAAAATTCCAAGAGCTTCTAAATATGAAAGGTGAAGTTGGGAAGGCTCAAACTTAGTTCAGAACACACCTGGAATGTAAAAATCCATCGACATCATCATCCCTTAAACCCGGATCCGCAACTGGATCAAGATCATTAATACATCTCTTCTCATAAATGGGAGAGGCATTTATACTTATTTCGAGTTCGTTGCAACTTCTACTTCTGCTCTTGTGAGATTTTCACATAATTCCTCGTAACTTCTCCTAGTGCTTCTTTCATTTCTTGATCCTTTTAGCCTATTGTCCATCTCTAGTTGTTCTCCCTTAGCCGCCACATCTTGTTTACTTCAACGACACGGTAAGTCGTAGCAGAAAAAGGCACAAACTAACAAATACGATAATAAAAATGACCAGACTGGTTGATCTTGTAGCAATGCAACACTACGTACTACTAACTAAATAAGTTTGACTAAGCCATTCTGACCGTTACAAATCCTTAAACGTAATGTATATTTCACTGATATGTTTAAAATAACTTTGGCATAGGCATGAGGGGTTAAGACAATTTCCTGATTTCATTACCTTGCAGCCATAATCTTTGCCCAGTCAACATTCAAATAAAAGAAATAAAAAATGCACCAAGTGGTTTGGCTATATGAGCTAAACTACAGCTGAGAAACAACATAAACATAATAATAATAATAATAATAATAATAATAATAATAATAATAATAATAATAGAAATAGCAAATCAAAGAGGAAGTCAGGCCATAACCTCCGCCACAATGTCAACATGTTAGAACTCTCTCGGCAGTCAAGGTACAAAGACAATCAACTTAACAACAAATGAATTGGAGACCTTCAATTCTGAAGAGAACAATGAATGAGAGTTTAGGCAAATAAACTCCGAATTTATGATGCATATGGTCTATATTATCTTATAAAAGATATAACTTTAATTCAGTAAATTAAAATAAAAAAGAAGGCCACCATCACGAAATTAACTTCAAACTTGAGTCATCTGCTTTACTCATATAAAAGTTTCTTGGTCAGACAATCAATCCAGGGCGACAATAAAAGTTTGAAGTACATAAAGACAAAAAAGCATAACTATTCACAACATTATTGTAGTTTTGTAGATCTGTGATTTTGCAGCGTGATGTTAAGACTCGTGATAGAAGGCACCAATGTTAACATCAACCAGTTTGAAACAGTAAAATTAAAACAGAGTTGGTGTTATGAATAATTTTAAGTAATACCAGTGATAAAATCAAACAGAGAACTATTAAAATGCAGCGGAATAAAAACACACTTATTAAAATTTTAGTCCGTAAGTAAAAGTACTTAAAGACATGGGTATACAAACCCGAAAACAATATTACTTAATCGTTCAAGAATAATTACAAAAGAGTTTAAGCAATATATGAAAACAGATGTATCAAAATGTGATACACAAATACTTGTTGCTACGAATGACTCGATCTCCTTCGTTTGTTACGCAACATTGAAGATCTCTTGATTCTGACTTCTAGCTCCAAGTAGATCTTGTGTTCTGCCCTGTTGAGTACGTCCAGCGGTCTTCCTTCAAAACCTAGTTCCGTGTGTCATTTTTTGTTTGATCTATTTCCTATAAATAACCAAGATTTCTAGTCTTGATAAACAAGTCAAGCTAAAAATAAGGAAACTAGATAAATATTAAACTACTTTAATAAATAAATATAGAGTCCTAAATAGATCAAAGTCTAAGAAAGGTAAATAAACAAAATGGAAAGAAATCATCGAGAATAAAATCTTCAACAATCTCCCCCTTTTGCCTTTCTGGACACACACACAAATGACACAAATAAAAACAAAACTCCCCCTGAGTTCAACGACTCCCCTGAGTAAACATTGTTTAACAATCCAAAGCAAAAGATAAAATATTTATAAAGTAACTAAACAAAGCAAATTAAGAAAACTAAGAGAGGCGTGATCACTTCAAAGACCACGAGCTTTCTTAGTTCGGCGAGCAGACGACGATTTCCCTTTATCAGCCTTCCTCTTCCGCAACGGCTTCTTAATCTTGTTTAGTTTCTTGTTTCGCGCCAAGACCTTCTTCCTCCTCTTGCTTAAGCTGGCCAATACCTCAGCAGCTTGACCATCATCCGCATCCGCAGCCTTAACCTCTTTATTTTCCTCATTTTCTCCCCCTTGTTCAGAAAGCAAAAGGGCTTCATACCAGGAACCCCGCACGGCCTGGAGCTGGGCAATTTGACTGTCGAGTAAGGCAAGTTGAGCATGCATAACCTAAGCCGAGAGTTTGATCATGGCAGGAGCGGTGTTGTGAGATGCAAAACCGTCACCACACACAACACCTGGCCGAAAAGGCGCTTGCCAAGGCAGATCAACAACACGGGCACCCGGGAGATGTTGACTACGCAAAGTGAGCCACTCAGCCTCCCCAGTCAGCACATCATCTCTAGAGGGCATAAAACCTTGATAAGAGATGGAAAGCAAAGAGAAGAAGTAGCTTTGGATGTAGCAAACCTGGTGACCGCATCGAAAACCTGCTGGCCAAAATTGAACTTGATTCCACGACCAAGCTTGAACAGGAACTGGGTCTGAGGTCGAGTTAGCACAATTGCATTCTTCGAAGGCACCCAGTTAAACACAACAATTTTATGGAGCACGGAGTACAAAGAAGTTAGCTTGGTGCTGGGCAACTGTTCGCGCCACTTGGTCAACAGCCCACCAGATAGAAATTGGATGACTTCATCCATATTGTCCACAGTGGAATCACCCTGATAGGCCTCAGTTCCAAGCAAGTCATTGATCATAGCTGGGGTATAGGAATAGAGTTTCCCATGAACATACACGTGGAATAAATTCCCCGATGTTAGAAGAATTCAATCAGATTCTGGCACTGAAAAAGCTCCACAGGCACCCATCGCTCATCAATCATACCACGGTCATGGTAGGTGGAAAATAGATCCTTGGCCGCGGATGTTACAAACTCCAAAGAGAAAGTAACCAAGTCCTCAATTTCAACTCCAGCAGAGGCAGGAGACCCAACCGAGACATCCGCTGAAACAGACGGATTAGAGGGTGCGTGGGTAGTAGCAGCAATTGATTCCGATCTGGAGAGAGAGAGGAGTCGAAGCAGCAATGGGTGATGTTGTCTTTGGTGACATGTCATCAGCCCCAACATCACTTTGTGGAGTGACAGCAGACAAAGGGGTTTTGGTCTTCTTTTTCATCTTCTTCTTGGCAGGCATGAGGTCCCAAATAAGGATCTCGTCAGAAGGATCGGGAGAATACTCGAAACCAAAATCAGGCTCTGGTTCAGGTTGAGCCTCAGTAGCAGGAACGGCAGCAGGAGTGGCATCAACATGCTTGGAAGAGCTTCTCTGTAAAAAAGTCCACAACCTCATACGGAGGAGAGGAATATACAGTTTCAGTCGAGCCAGGCGACACCTTGATATGCGCAGGAGGATTCTTCTTGTCAGCGAACCGCACAGTTTGCTTCTGGTGGCGAGGTCTCGTCGGCAGGACACGCGGAGCCGAGTTGTTCACCAGTTCAGCAGCAGAAGCGGAGGGCACAAATTCATCGTCATCTGGGTTCGTCATGACAGTCACATCTTCTATCAGGTTCATGTTCTCAAGCGGCACAACTCGTCGTGGTCCGGACTGGCTTTTTGGAACTGCCGGTGGAACCACGCCAGGTGGGATGTTCCTCAGTCGCCGGGACCGTTTCAGAGTTGGATCACCCACCCGCCCAAAGATTTCAGCAATAAGTGGCAGATTTGGCAGGTTGTCGACCTCAATTTCATTCCCAACCTAATCGGGAAAAACTTGCGCCGCAGGATTAGCATCAATGGGCACCAGAATCGGGAAAACGTTCTGAGATTGAAGCGGCGGCGAAGTGGTCGGTGGTGTTGCATCTAGTGACAGGCTCCTGGGGGATCGTGCCACCGATTTCCTCGCGAATATCCAAGCCACCAAATCTCGGAAGATTAATCGGTGCCTGGCCACTGGACGGAACCTTTATGCCGGCAGGGAGCACGGGAGTTTTGCTGGGTGAAGTCATCCTGCAAATTCACAAAGAGAGTGGAGAAAATATGCAATTGAAGAGAGAGAGAGACGAAGAAGAGAAGGAGAGGTGGAGAGGTTTTAATCGGCAAGAGAGATATAAAAAGGTGGGGAAACAGAACGGTAAAAAAATAGGACTCTTAAACCCAAAAAAAAGACCGTTGAACTAGGAGAGAGAAAACCCTAGTTTACCAAAAATTCTAAAAACCCACACGAATTTGCTTTCCTTCCAAAACACCCCACTCCCCCTTAATTAGGAACCAATATCTCCACTAAATCAACTACCAAAATAAGGTGAATCCCACGTTCCTAAAATAGCATAAGACTGAATTAGAGCTTGAAAAATGAACCATTACCATAGGTATGAAAATAACGTACAAGGTGAACAACCCCCTGCCATGTCAACCTTGTATTACCTGTCCAGCTCCCCAGTTTTAACACCACTGAAACATCTGATCCACCTAAACCTTAACCTGATTAAAAGAAATCAAAGAGAGACGCAAGCACAAGGAATAGAACACACCACAATTTGGCATCTTCATAATATGAATGTTCTAATAGATGCCTAAAGAAAATGACCTAAAAAACAAAAATTCTCTCAACAGATTTAGTGACTTGAACTGTGTTGCTTTTCATGACTTATGACATTATAACTGACATTACTCCAAGTGAAGTCAATGAAGACATGCCCCTTAACCCAAGTTAATGACTATGTCAACATCGCTCAATGTGATAAAATTCGAAGATTGGATTCTTTTTAATCTGGATTTTCTTCATCTTTTTACAAGTTTGGAGAGAAATTATCTTGGCAAAGCAATTTTTTACACCCCTTGTTTTAGACCTGGGAGAAAACCAGTTTCTGCGGGAAAGTTTCACAATCACCTGATCGAAGAGGTCAGTCTTATTGTCATCACTTTTATTACAACAAAAGTGCTTTTTGCACCAAACACCAGACTCAATGCATTCATATTATGTATGAGACAATAAAAAAATGCATGCAAATTGTACAGATATTGTGACTAATGACAACAGTGGTTGTCACAACATCAAATCTCAACATGAGCTAGACAATGCACATACCGAGATCTCTTATCAAATGAGAGAAGGTCTCGTAATCTAATGCTTTAGTGAAGATGTCATCTAGTTGATCGTATGTTCCTACATGCTCAAGACTCACTATTTTTCTCTCAACCAAGTCTCGGATGAAATGATACCTGGTGTCGATGTGTTTTATACAAGAGTGCTGAACGGGATTTTTAGAGATATCTATGGCACTCGTATTGTCACAAAGTATGGTCAGAACACTACTATGGAGACCGTAGTCTTCAATCATCTGGTTCATCCACAGAAGTTGCGTACATGCACTTCCAGCTGCGATATATTCAGCCTCCGCTGTAGAGAGGGATATACAATTTTGTTTCTTACTGTACCACGAGACCAAGTTACTTCCCAAGAAGAAACAGCCTCCAGTGGTACTGTTCCTATACACGACATCACCTGCCCAGTCTGAATCAGTGTAAGCAACAAGCTCAGTACACATATTTTTGGTTTACCAAATCCCTAGATCACTCGTCCCAGCCACATATTTGATTATTCTTTTTACAGCTTTTAGGTGGGACTCCTTGGGATTATATTGGTACCTGGCACACAAACACACACTGTACATTATGTCAGGGTCTACTAGCAGTTAGATAAAGAAGACTTTCTATCATGCTCCTATAAACGGTGTTATCAACGCTGATCCCAACATCATCTCGTGACAGTTTGCTAGTTTTTCCTAAAGGTGTTTTCTTGTGCTTTTCATTTTCCAAACCAAATTTTTTAACCAGATTTTTAGCATACTTGGTTTGGGATAGAAAAATACCGTCGTCAAGTTGCTTAATTTGTAACCCAAGAAAGTACGAAAGGTTACCTTCCATGCTCATTACGAATGTATCTGACATCCGAGCTATGAATTCCTGCACCATCTGTTCACTAGTGGATCCAAACACAATATCATCCACATAACTTTGAACTATACGAATGTATTTGTTGGATTTGAGAAGGAATAAGGTTTTATCAACTTCACCTCGTCTAAAGTTTAAAAACAGTAAATGTTGAGTCAACCTCTCATACCAAGCTCTTGGAGCTTGTTTTAAATCATACAATGCCTTTTTCAATTTTAAAATAAAATTGGGTTTGTGAGGATCAATAAACCCTTTGGGTTGCTCAACATAAACTTCTTCACTCAAAACACCAATCAAGAAGGCACTCTTAATATCCATTTGATGCAGTGATATTTTTAAATGACAAGTAATAGCAACAAGGAGCCTTACAGATTCTATTCGTGCAACCGGTGCAAATGTCTCGTCAAAATCAATCCCCTCAATCTGAGTATACCCTTGCGCAACCAGCCTTATCTTATTTCTCACGATGTTCCCTGATTCGTCGGTTTTATTCTTAAAAATCCACTTCGTACCAGTGACATGTGTATTTACAGAGCGTGGAACCAAGTCCCAAACATCGTTTTTTGCAAACTGATCCAACTCCTCCTGCATGGCTTTGATCCAGAACTCATTCTTCAGAGCTTCTTCCACACGCTTAGGCTCTGTGAAAGCAAGAAACAAAGTCTCCCGAATCCGAGAGCAGTTAGTTGAAAGACAGACATATCTTACCATTTCTTTGAAATCTATCTTTCTCTTTCTTGTGCTTCTCTCATCAATATCTCCAATAATTTGACCCGTTGGGTGATTCTTCTGAACTCTTGATGGAATTTCCCTCTGGTAAAGATCAATTTGATTATTCGGGCTGTCCTCATCTGAGTCTGAATCTGATTCAGGAGCTTTAGGAGTCGGTGTTAGGAATGGTGATGGGTCTTCAGTCCCAACATTGTCTACTTCTTCAGGGTGTGGTGTTAGGTTCTCCATCATGTCACCAGACCCGTCATCGCCTGTTATACCACTTTGTGTACCTGCACTATCATGTAACTCATCCACAGCAAATTGAGGAGTCTGGTCGTAAATAAGATCATTATCCTCAGCAGGTTTGACACCACTAATCAAGTCATCAAACTTTACATTGACAGACTCCATCATGCAACGTGTTCGAAGGTTAAACAATCTATAAGCATGACTATTCTGGGAGTATCCCATGAAAACGCATTTGTCACTCTTAGAGTCCAACTTGGAAAGATGCATCTTGTCATTTAATACATAACAAACACATCCAAAGACATGGAAATAACTCAAATTAGGCTTTTTGCCCAACAACAATTCGTAGGGTGTAACATGTGACCCAGGTCTGAAATACACCCTGTTGATTGTGTGGCAAGCAGTATTCATTGCTTCTGCCCAAAATCGTTTTGCAATTCCATTTAAGATAAGCATGGTTCTAGTCATCTCGGCAAGAGACCTATTTTTTCTTTCGACTATACCATTCTGATGTGGAGTAATGGGTGAAGAGAACTCATGAGTTATTCCTTCCTTTGAACAATAGTTTGAAAAGGCTTCATTTTCAAATTCCCTTCCGTGATCAGACCTGATCCTTCCTATACTCACACCAAAACGAATGCACAATTTCTTTGCAAGGTTTTTAAAACTTTGAAAAGCTTCAGATTTTTCCCTTAAAAACTCAACCCAAGTGAATCTAGAAAAGTCATCAACAAAAACCAGAAAATATCGTTTACCTCCAAGGATTTCCACCTCCAGTGGTCCCATGAGGTCCATGTGCATGAGTTCAAAGCAATTCGAAGTGGTAAGGCTCTGAACATGTGGGTGCGGTACCCTGACTTGTTTCCCCTTTTGGCATGCTTCACAAACTGGAATTATCTTTGTGTTAAGTTTTGGTAGACTATTTACCGCTTCTTTCTTCACGAGCCTTTCCAACATCTTATAGTTGACGTGTCCAAGCTTTTGATGCCACACCTCGACATCGCTTAATTGGGATAGCTTACAGAAAATATCGTCATTTATTTGATAGCAGTTATCAGATGTTCTTTGCCCAGTGAGAATGCACGAGTTTCCTTCATCATAAACTTCACACTTTTCTCGTGTGAACTTGACACTGAAACCTCCATCACACAACTGACTGATGCTGATCAAGTTGGCCTTCAGTCCTTCCACAAGTAACACGTTTTCAAGTTTCACAATTTCTGGTACATGGAGTGTTCCTTGTCCGACAATCTGACCGTTTGAAACTCCCCCATATTTCACTTTTTCACCTTTGAATTTCACAATATTTGAAAGAAGGTCTTCGAAACCAGTCATGTGCTTTGAACATCCACTATCGAAATACCATGCTCCAGGAATGTGGGATTTCAGAGAGGTATAAATCATGTTGCATTTGACCTCTTCCTTCTTTACCCAGACGTGTTTGACTTTGCTATTGGTTCTGATGTTGGAATCATGAAAACTGTCATGAGTGACAACATGTTGTCTCGTCCTCTGAAACTAACTTTTCTTTCCTTCTTTCTTCCAACAGAATGGTCGAATGTGACCAGGCTCACCACAATGATGGTATATGTACTGTCTTCTCCTCTTTTTGTGGTTCTTAGATGTCTTCAGATTTTGGTCAATTCGCTGCTCCTGCTATTCAAGTTTGTAGCCAATCCCATGTTTTGAGGACTCAGGGAATGACATACCCAGAATTTCATCGAGTTTTGATGTTCCTTTATTAAGGTTCGAAAGAGTGTTCTAAGCCTTCTTCTGATCGGTCTTCACTTGTTCAAGTTTCGAGTCTCTCTTTGTGATGGCTGAATCCAGACGAGTAATTAATTCCACTTGATCATTCTTCTCATGGACGAGTTTTTCAACCTTGATCATGAGAGCTTTCACCTTTAGGGCCTGATTTCCCCATTTTTTAAACAAATCGTCATACTCTAGGCACAGTTTCTTATACTCGTCAGTTGTTTCTTTGACTTCTGCATTCAAACACAGGATGTCGCCAACTCGTATGTCGTCATCCCAGACAACATTAGCAAACTATTCCAGAACTGATTTAGGTGAGTCAGAGTCATCTTCATCTTCATCAAACTCCTTTGAAATCAGGCTCTTTTTCCTCAATGTGTTAGCACATTCGTTCTTGTAGTGTCCCCATCTTTTGTACTCATGGCATTGGACTTCACTAAGTGGTTTAGGCGTGTTCGTCATCCTGGACTCAGATGACGAGGGCTGAAAATTAGGGAGTTTTCGTCCAGCCGATTTTAGAGGTGGGTTTTTTGACTTGAACTTCAAAAAAGTACCTCCAATATTGTTTCTTTTCCTCAAATGCTTGTTGAATTTTTGAGTTAGCATAGACACCTCTTCTTCTCCAAGAGTAGTATTATCGATCTTGTCCAGGAAATCTCGCCAATCAACTGCTTCACTGTCATCATCCGTGTTGACATCAGTAGTAAGGGCCATGTTCTTCTCTTTTGAGTTGGAACCAAGATGTTCCATTTCGTACGTTTTGAGTGATCCAACTAGTTCATCGAAGTTTAAATTACCTCTTCAATGGCAACCACTTTATAGATAATTTTTTTTGAAATAGATCTAAGCAGATTTCCAACAAGGCGTGGATTTGACACTGGCTCGCCAAGTTCTCCACACTCATTTGCAATCTCCGAAAGTCTCATGGCATAGTCCATGATTGACTCTTTTTCCTCCATCCTCATTGCCTCGAAGGTAGCAGTTAGCATTCTCAGCCTTGATCTTTTTCACACTTTGAGATCCTTCGCACACCATCTGCAAAGCATCCCAAGCATCCTTTGCTGACTCGCACTTACTGATCACCTTGTAGTAATTCGCGTCAACATACCCACAAAGGGTGTTGATTCACTTGGAACTCCAGTTAGAATCCGCAATTTCAGCAGCAGTCCAGTCTATTTCTTTCTTGAGAAAGATTTCTCCATCAGCATCAATAACTCGTGGTTTCTCCCATCCAACTAGAATGGTTCTCCATGCTCGTTCATCAATGTTCTTGATATGCCACCGTATCCTTTGCTTCCAGAGTGAGTAGTTCTGTCCGTTGAGGATAAGAGGTCGAGGATTCCCTTGAGCGTCCATAAGTCAATGAATCTACAAAACAAATAGGATCGAAATACTTAATGTAAAGTACCCTGCGCTGGTGCCAATTTTAATTTTGTAGATCTGTGATTTTGCAGCGTGATGTTAAGACTCGTGATAGAAGACACCAGTGTTAACATCAACCAGTTTGAAATAGTGAAATTAGAACAGAGTTGGTGTTGTGAATAATGTTAAGTAACACCAGTGATAACATCAAACAGAGAACTATTGAAATGCAGCGGAATAAAAACACACTTATTAAAACTTTAGTCCGTAAGTAAAAGTACTTACGGACATGGGTATACAAACTCGAAAACAATATTACTTAATCGTTCAAGAATAATTACAAAAGAGTTTAAGCAATATATGAAACAGATGTATCAAAATGTGATACACAAATACTTGTTGCTACGAATGACTCGATCTCCTCCGTTGGTTAGGCAACGTTGAAGATCTCTTAATTCTAGCTTGTAACTCCAAGTAGATCTTATGTTCTGCCCTCTTGAGTACGTCTAGCGGTCTTCCTTCAAAACCTAGTTCCGTGTGTCATTTTGTGTTTGATCTATTTCCTATAAATAACCGAGATTTCTAGTCTTGATAAACAAGTCAAGCTAGAAATAAGGAAACTAGATAAAAACTTAAACTATTTTAATAAATAAATCTAGAGTCCTAAATAGATCAAAGTCTAAGAAAGACAAATAAACAAAATGGAAAGAAATCATCGAGAATAAAATCCCCAACAATTATCTCTCTCAGAATTTATATAAACTATCATTGTCACCTTTGGCATGTATAATTAGATCCTTATTAAATGACGTAATATTTAAATTCGGGGACAAAAACCTATTATATTTCTGGAAACAAGATAAATTTAATCTGACCATGGATTTTCGTATACAAGCCATTTAATTACAATTCTCAGATGAACATATTCTTAGTAACCCATGATTTTGGTATATCCCCTAATTACAATTGGAAATTAATAACGAAAGTCAACTAAAAAAGTCATATTCATTTATTTAATGACAAACTAGCAGGATTATAATGATTCAAGCCACAAATATGCCTTTTAATAGTTTGCGAACACTATATTCTCAACTATAGCCAATCGCCAATCACACTCCATTAGAGGGTCCCACAATCGGGATAGCCCAAAGTCGTGACACTTAGCATGTATTAATCGATGATATTGCAGCAATAAGAGATAAAAGACAGTTAATATGGAGTTCCAAATTATAATTGACACATTAAAGAAAAATCCAGCAAAATAGTTTTCAG
This sequence comes from Phtheirospermum japonicum, assembly GCA_014905375.1. Classification (NCBI taxonomy): domain Eukaryota; kingdom Viridiplantae; phylum Streptophyta; class Magnoliopsida; order Lamiales; family Orobanchaceae; genus Phtheirospermum; species Phtheirospermum japonicum. The sequence goes on along the minus strand of BMAC01000960.1, from coordinate 489,453 downwards.
AAATCACACAAATTCATATAAAAAACTGGAAATAAAATTGAAATAGATAATCACAGGGCGTATTCTATCATTAATCCAAATTATTCTCTCTCTACGGTGATTAATCCAACCAGAGGGATAAAAATCAAAGCGAGAAAAGTAGGGAAAAATTAATAATCTATAAATAACGAAAGAATTAATGAACATACCTGATGGAGATGGAGAGGAGTTAGGGTTGGCAGGTGCAATTAGGGCCACACTTCAGTTTAGGGTGGAGATAAGAGGGACGATGGAGATTAAAGAGGGCAGGGGAGTAGGAGCAAAGCACGCAGACACGAAAGGGGAAAGTGAGCGTTTTTTTTCCTAAACTTATTTGCAGAAGTATAGGTTATCAAAATTGCAGCAGTTCAATTTTCCACTCTTGGAGGCGGTTCGGTTAGAGAACCGCCTCTCACAATGTACCTGGCGGCTTTTAGATAGGAACTGCCGCTCGGCCAAATATTCTTGAGGCGGTTCGTAAATGAACCGCCACCCGAACAAAGTACTATGATGAGGTGGTTTTTTATAGAACCGCCGCAGTTGTTATTATTTGATGCGGTTCATATCAAGAACCGCTGCCCGACAAATTTTTTTATAACTATAAGGCGGTTTAGATGACACAATCGCCACATATATCAATTTTGTGTGTGGGTGTGGGTGGGGGGGTATATTAAACCACCTTCTATGCAAGGTCTCTAATTTGGTTTTGGGCACTAGTGCACATTTTCCTGCGTTTGGACTCGAATTAAATTGTGCAGAATCAGAAGCAAAAATTGACATTTAAAAACAACGAAGTCGAAAATCACTTTTCAACACTACCTTAGTAAATATAATACATTCAAAAAAGATTATTTGGACAAATATACCTTATCATACTTCTTCATGATCTTCGAGAATGACATACTATTGAGAAAACTGTTGCATTTACACAAAACAATACATAAATAACATCACTTAAGAACAACATTAAAAGAATATAAAAAATAAGAACAATAATGAACTAGAAAATTCAATTTCTGCATACGTATAACTTTTCGAAAGCCTTAGCTTGTGATGAAACTCGACAAACGCGTTCTTAAGTTGTTATTCGGCTTTCCAAAATTCAATAAATGGGTTCTTAAACTATGAAAATAATAAGTTTATCGATATACCAAAATTGGGGACCATGCCGAAATATCAACTCCAACCAATCACAACACAAACTATTTCACGTAAATAGGCAACGCCAAAGAATCCGAAAACTTCAAATGAAAGCATCTGATCCCACCCCATTTCTTCCCAACGATCCCGAACACGCCATCAATGGCCTCACACACATTCTCCACAATCTCATCACTCTCATTAATGCCTCATTTTCCAACCCGCAGTGCGGTCACTGCTCAAACATAACAATCTTGAATTAAAAGCATTTTCGATCTCCTCTTTCCAATTACTACCGTCGGGATTCAGATCCAAAGGCACGGTATTTTATTATTTTTCCGGTAGAATATTTTCCCCAATACATTGGAGGGATTGTATTTCAATCCGCGAAAAACACATCGTACGAATCGTACAGCTTTTGCTTCGATTCGAAGGATTTGTAATCGGATTTGAGCTTTGGGAGCTTGAAAATGCGTCTGATGAAAGGGATACCTTTGGATGCGAGGATTTTATGGGTTGATTCAGCGGTGATTTTCTTGTCGTCAACGATGAGGCAGGGGTTTGGGGCGAAATGGTCGAGAGGGAGAAGAGAGTGGTGGAGCGGGATATGGTGAGGAGATTTAGGGTTTTAGGTGGGGGATTTTTAGAATTATGGATAGGTATATGAAATAATCGCCTTCGTGTTGGTGTTGGTGTTGTTCGTCATCGTCGTCGAAAAGTTTGTGGGTGGATTGTGAGTTTGATTTCTCCTTCTTCCATTTGAGGAGAGATTTTACTACGGCAGGGATAACTGGGGGAATCGTCAGAGGTGTGGGTCCCCGAAATCAATTTGTGGATGACGAGATCTCCGGTGGCGGATGAGGGCGGCAATAGCAACCACTCGAGGGAATTCTGTTTTTGGATCGGAGGAAAAGAGGTGGATTTAGATTGGAGGAGGAGAGAAATGGAAGCAAAACATATGGGATACGTTCTAAATAATTGCATATATGTGCCACAACGTATTTAAAATATATGTTCTAGATATTAAATTTATCAGAATGTCTTTTTTTAAAGACATTCTAGATATGAGCAGACTCAGATTATTTAGAACATATATTGTAAAAGGCATTCTAGTATGTAATATTTTTATTATAAAAATACCACCGGGCGATATTTTAGAACGTATCCGCCTGAGGTATTCTATGTACTACTATTTACAATAGTTGCAATTAACATGATACCTCTTTTTTTTCTTTTTTTGCCATCTTCAAGAAGCGACTCATTTGTAGGCGGCTAAATATCCACTTTTTCAAAATGAAGTTTGAAAATGTGGGGCTTTAACTCTCCCGTTGCTCGAGAATGAGTTTCTCAAGTACGAGTGTGTGGAGGAGAATCATTGTGCTCCCACCTACTCTTAATTGGGTATTTTTCAGTGGCCATAATGGCGGTGACTCCATAAGTTTGACCAATTTTGGTATCACTCTATCTTCATCAATATCGTTGGGGTTGGGATTGTAGTCTTTGATCGAAAGAGTATTGTCTTGTGAAAAAGGATGTACGTTGAGTGTCATCGAGTGCTATGCTTTCCCTCGCCGGCTCGATGAGAACGAGAAGAACCGGATGGACACGACTTGCCAATATATTTGTATAGGTTAAAATAAAAAATGCGGAGTAGTAGATTAATGTAGGAATAGAAATTTAGATTTAACTAGAAAGTAAAAAATATTTTTAAAGGTAAAAATACTAAACTTAAATTTTGAAATTGATAAAGGCTTGATAATTGAAGATTAGAAAATCACTAAATTACGAAAAATAGTAATTCGAAATAGAGATTATACAAGAGACGAGAGTTTGATGTTAGAAAAATGAGTTAGGGAATGGCGCATTTATATGAGTGGAAGATTTTTTTTTAAAAAATCAGCGGCCAAACCGCTGGTTTTGAACCAAACAAGCAGTTTGAGGTAAGAGTCTTTTGATCTGAACCGTTGCTGATCAACGACTACTTGATCTGTACTGTTAATTCTCAGACACAATTTGACCGCCACCAACAACTACTTTTTCCACGGTTCGACCAGCATTTCGAACCGAGGGTTCGTCCAACTGTAATTAATTTTTCAATTTCTCAAATCGACGATTCAAGCCGTCGATTAATGGTTTGAAATTAGTTAAAAGGGATAATTTCATTTTTGGTACATTATATTGGCCACTTTTCAGAAAAGGTACGTGATGTTGGCCAGCATCAAACTACATACATTAAGTTGGCAAATTTATCAAATTTGGTACAAAAAAAGCCCAATCGGACGTGATTGGCCAACATCAAACTACATACATTAAGTTGGCAAATTTATCAAATTTGGTACAAAAAAAGCCCAATCGGGCTTTGATGCTTATATGGCATGATTTAATCATTTATTATCATTTTTAATTTAAAATTTAATTTAAAAATTAATTTAATTTATATTAATTTGAAAACTGATTTCTTATCATTTTCAATTTAAAAATTAATTTAAAAATTAATTTCTTATCATTTTAAAATTAATTTAAATTATAAAAATTAATTTCTTATCATTTTTAATTTAGAAATTAATTAAAAAATTAATTTCTTATCATTTTTAATTTAGAAATTAATTAAAAAATTAATTTCTTATCATTTTAAAATTAATTTTAAAATTAATTTAATTTAAAAACTAATTTCTTATCATTTCTAATTTAAAAATTAGTTTCTTATCATTTTTAATTTGAAAATTAATTTCTTATCATTTTAAAATTTAATTCAAAAATTTATACCAAATACCGATATTTTCGGTATTTAGGAATATATATACCGAAATATCAATATTTTTTCGGTTCGGTATATACAGAATTATCGATTTTTTTTATTCGCATAACGATACCGTACCGTAATATTTCGGTATTGATACCGTACAATATCGAATACCATGATATACCAAAAATACAGTATTTTTATTATTTTTTCGGTACATTAAATACGATATTTTGGTATTTCAGTATTTTTCCCACCCCTATGTGTATATATATTGTGCACAGATTCTCTTGGATCAACAAAGACCGAAACAACCCCAACCTATTGTGCCAATGGGGCCAACTTCATTTTGCGACCTCTATATACAAACCCAGCCAGCTCTACATCTCCCCAAACTATTATTGTTCCGATATTCTCCTCACTCCAAAGCTAGCTCTGCATACTTTCCCACATCTTTCAAGCTCCACAAGGACCACAACCATGGAGCAAAATGTAAATAAAAAAATAAAAAACATCGTTATACTCCTTGCCATAGCATTAATCCTCATCACCATTATCCGTCTAAATTATCCATTCCTAAAGGATTCTTCATCTCTATCAAGCTACAAAAAGTCAGGATTATTTGGGGCGTCATTGTACCATGAAGAGGATATTAAAATCGCCGATATTCAAGAAAAATGTGATATCTTCACAGGGGATTGGATTCCTAATCTGGATGCCCCGTATTACACGAACAATACGTGTTGGGCTATCCATGAGCACCAAAACTGCATGAAATATGGACGGCCAGATTCCGGGTTCTTGAAATGGAGGTGGAAACCGGACGGTTGTGATTTGCCGGTTTTTAACCCGTTTCAGTTCTTGGATATGGTCCGGGATAAGTCCATGGCCTTTGTTGGGGACTCTGTCGGGAGGAACCAAATGCAGTCCATGATATGCCTCTTGTCAAGGGTAAGTAATTATGCTATTTTCGTAATGTCAACTTTTGTGCTACCTTGGAAATGAGAAAATTGTTAATGTTATCATTTCAAGATTATGCTTCATCATGGCATGTGTGCTTGGGCTACATATGTGTGTGCGTTTTCTTGTGTTAGATCTAGTCTTTTTTACACTACAACCTATGTAAGTATATAGCCTTTCATACAGAGAGAGAGAGAGAAAGAGAAAGTGTATAATGTTGTCTCTTTCTGTGATTAATTTTTTTAAATGGTATTTATTTAGGTTTTTGATTAGCTTGCCATTTAGGGCGACAATAATTAAATGTTCAATTGATAAAGAAATGGGGTTAGAAAAGAGTAGTTTACCTAATCTGTCGAGTTTTTTCAAATACTGATATCAATTATTTGGATGTTTTAGGATAATCGTGCAAACGATTATATCATAACTACTGATAGCAGGTAGCTAGAGTCCAAAATTAAGCATGTAATTATTTAACTAGAGTCCAAAACTAGACATATAATTATTTGTGCTTTTTAAGGGAGAAATGAAGAAATGCTATTATTGATGTGTAGAGAGAATTTTATATCAAGATATTTTTGGTTAGATAAGATGATAAAGGATTGGGGCTTTTCTCCACCAGAAACACCAGGATAAATATAAAACGAGCCATGCAACATGCATGGTGATGGCGACCAGGATTGAGCCTAAAGTAAAGGACCTTATCTGTATTTATTCTATCTATGTGTTTGTATATGGGTTGGTTCATATGGAACTAGAGTCTGCATATGTTGAAGTGTGCATATGTTTAAGATTCAAAGTTTTGCAAATCTTCATAATCTTATTGATATTCGAAAATTCTGAAATTAAATTTTCAATACCAGATTGGAAAAACCAAGTCTCTATTTCGAATCATACCAAACACTTGGAACGAATAATCGTAACTGACGAGACAGGACATTAAAGGATGGGTTGGGTAAAGATATGTAAATTGATACACGAAAAAAGAAAGAATGAATATATATATATATATATATATATATACTATATATATATATATAGGATTTAAATTAGAACCATGTCATTATTTGCAAATTTGCGAACCAGTGCTTTTATTATATATTAGCAGTGCTTTTATTATAAATCATAAACTTTTAATCAAATAAGGAAATACACAAAAAATTTGATTCATCCATTTAATTAGATATAAGACCCATAATTGATCATGATTCTCGTTTGAACATAATCATGTATATATATGGAAGTGGATCCAATGGGTCCACTTTTTATAGTGAGTCCATAGGGTTAAATCACAATCATCCAATACATTACATCCAATAGATATATTAGTATGGGTGACAAGTGCATCTTTGTCTCTCTAAATTTTTAAATGTACACCAATTAACATTTAAATGAACATTAATATTATTAAGTGATATAAATAATATCATATATATTTCTCTTTCTTCCAAATTAATAATTCACCTCTATTGGAATCTATCTATAAGTCCAAAAAAATATAAATATTGTCAAAATAAATTAGACCATATTATTCCTTACGACCTAAGGAACAATACTCATACATTAGCGCCGTGGGGAAATTGTTCCCCTCGTTTTTTTCGAGGAGAAATTGTTCCCCTCAATTTTTATCGAGGGGAAACTGTTCCCCTCGGTATTTTCGAAGGGTAAATTCCTTCGGTAAGTACACCCTCGCAAAGCCTTCGATATTGTCTTCGATAATTATGGTGGAAAACATTGACTCCGTATTTCTGAGGGATTTACCGAAGGGAATGTTATCAAAAGGTATAATCCTTCACCCTCGGTAATGCCCTTGGAATTCCCAAGGGGAATATTTCCCTCGAATTTTCCCTCGATAAAATACTATTTTTTTTAGTGAAATATGTACATTTAAAAGTTCGAATTAAAATTATTGAAAAATAAATAATTAAAAATAAAAATTTACTGCACATTTATACGGATGTTAATGCACATTTAGAAGTATATTGATGCATAATTAGAATGACAATGATATTTGCGTTATATTCAATTTAGAAATGAGAATGCTTTATAGTCAATAGATTTTGAAATAGTGATGTTATCATGATGTCACATTTGATAATGATAATGTTATATATAATATTATTATTATTATATTAATGGATCTACGGTGCCATATCTATATCATTATTAACTTAATTATAACCATCAAATCATTTTAGGGATAAATAGTGGGTATATCAATGGATGTAAATGCAAGGGTTGAGGGGTATGGTGCCTTCACGACACCGTAGTCATTTCTTATATTAATATTTAAAAAATAATATTTCTTCGACTTTTTTTGAACATTTTATTTTTTTTCGTTTTCAATAAGGTTCTGGTGCACTAACAAATTATATTGTGCAACTTCTCATATATTATTGTGCATATTCGGTAATGATATTATCAATTTAGTGATACTATTGTGCATGTCTCATGAAACTAAAATTTTGGTTAATATCATAATGAGTTATTCTATCTTTACATAATTTTGATATCACAAGTTTTTAAAAATCGAGAAAATCACTATTATGCATGTTCACTTACACTAATTAGCATGTCTAATGTTGCAATAATATGTGGTATTACTTTAACTACACTACTGTGCATTTTCAACACGAATGTTGATTATACCATGCTCGTTTTATAATTATACAATATAAATTATAAGAATTTTCATACACAAGAAATATTTTTAAAAAAACTTTCTTTTTGAATAAAAAAGGAAAAATTGATTTATTTATATTTTAAAATATTATTTCAATATAAAATAATAATTAATAAATAAATTATGACATCATTATTAATTAATATAAAAATTATAAGCAATGATGATGATATTATCATATTTAATTTAGTGATTGAGGTTAATATCCATTTATCACATTAAAATTCTTTCTCACCTAATTAATATATATATATATATATATATATATATATTAATTATGTTGAATTACTAAAGTTTACCTATATTTTTCAGTTACGCCTTTCATTTAACATAATAAATAGATGTCAATATACTTTAAATAATGACATATAATTTGAGAATAAAACAAAAATGAAAACTATAGTATTTAAAAAGAAATGTGCTATACTATTACAATTTCACTTTTGACATCAACACGTCATGCTTTTCTTCAAATCTTGGGAACCAGCAAAAGTTGAATTATTGATAAATGAAAGCTAAAAGTAGACAGCCTGGCGACGTGTTGTTTTGGATCATTGCGTTTTAGTGACGGTGCACAAAAATTAAATAAATCATTAAATGTTAGTTTAGTTAGAGAATCGACTGTAGCTATTAATTACTTAATTTGAACATTTCTTAAATGTAAACAAAAACATGGATACTAATTAAAGTTTATGAGAACTACTGATCGATAATGATACTTTCTATCCAACCACTTGTGAAAAAGAAAAGGTTGCGGGGTTAATTTGGTGTCATTTCAACCTTATTTCATTTTTCTAGCTAGCATTTACACAAGAATGGAAATATTTTTAATTTAAGTTTTTAAACAAGCAAAATAATATATTTTCATTAATTTTTAATTATAATAAACATTGAGAGGACGTTTCAAGAAATAAAACCAACTGACTGGTCTTGATATGTTTATTAATCATAGAATAAAAGTCACTATTTTATTTTCATAAAATAATTTAATAATAAAATAATAAGGGAAGATGACAAAGTACAGGGAATCTAATCTTAGCAACGTGAGTGAGCAGATAAACAAATTCCAAGATCTAGAAATCCGAATTGTCATCTTCAAGATTTGTGAATTTTATATATTACTAATTTATAACGAATAATCACTCAATGCAATTCTAAGTTGGTTTGTTATTATACTAATAAATTGGGCCTCAATAATATTTTTATTTTTATTTTTATTTCTTCTTATTTAATAAAAATGTAATCTTGCACCAATTCATTAAATTTTATACTAGTGTACATATTTTTGTAAACTAATGTCGTCACTCATTGCCCCGTCCAACAATAATGACATGGTACACTGGTTTTCTTTTGGTTCAACGCACATAGTATTTATATATAATATATATATAAAACCAAGGATTAGATCGAAATTTGTGCAAAGCTCGTCCTATGGTTTAGCAAAAGCTGAATAGTGCATGTGCTTGCGAATATGTCATGGGCCCTATTTTTTAAATTTTTCTCCTTAGATTGTTCGAATATATCTACAAATTAATCAATAATATAAGTTTCTTTTTGCACAAGTTGTGTGCATTTCGCTCCATACTCAATTAGATGTTACCTTTTTGGATAGCGCAATAATGCATATGGATCGGTTCTTTTGATACAAGATTCTGGTATATACCATAATTGATGTAATAAAAAGAATTTACTAAGAAAGTGTTGTTGCGTCAGGAATTGCCTTTTCGAACTCGAATTACTTGTATAATAAAATTCAATTCGGATAGTTACAACATAAATTTTCTGATACTTAAATTAGTATGTTGATAAAAATAAAAGATTGTGAAAATAATTTTAATTCTTCCACCACAAGAATCATATGTATCGTCCTTCCTCATAATTCTCATGTTAAAATAAAGGCTTGAACCACTTATTCATAAAATTATTCAAACTTATCATACAACAAATAAGATTTCCTCTCAAAATAGGATTAAATCTCATAATCATACACTATTCCCATAATTAAGAAAACATCTCGTACTAGAATTTTACTTTTTAAAAATTTAAAACCTTATTATTACCATATTATTGATCTGTTGGAGCCCCGTAACCATATTTAACCATAAGACCATATTAATATATTACAATAATAACACTATACACCGGGACTTATAATCTTCTACCTCTTTCGCTACCTCCTTGGTATATTACCGACCTTTTAGAGCTCACTTACCTTATTTTGCGACCTATTCATCAACTTTTTACAATGTTGATATTTGATGCTGCATCAACTAGTCCCTCATATTTTATCTGATTGATGTACGAAATCAAGTAGAATATAAAAATAAAAAATTATGCAAATGAGATGTTTGTCCTTAACGAAACATCACCATTATTTTCATAACCTTGAACAATTAACTCAACACATAAAAAATCAAGTATCCTTAAAATCATATTTCAACCATAATCTTCATCACAAACCAAAAAGCTCAATCTCTAACCCAAATGAAGTGTCAGGTAAAAATTTATATCATAAATTATAATCATGATCCATGAGCAATAAATCATTCTTACAACCAAAATAGGTTAGGCAAATACCATAACCATAATCACTAACCATAAAACATTCCTCCAACCTAAAATAGGTTAATCAAAAAACCAAAACCACAATAACCATTTGTTCGACCTAAAACAGGTTGGTTAATAACTCGTTTCATACCCTAACTATGAACCATACATATTTAGATCATGTAACCATGAACTAACCATCGACCTAAAATAGGTTGGTTAAATAAGTAGACCCATAATATGAACCATATTAAAGTCAATAAAATATATTAAACCAAATATAAGCTATATTAAACCACACCAAATTACACCATATCACTCCATAAAAACTAAGTAAAACCAAACCATATAGACCATATCAAACTATACCCATAGCCAAACAGTCCAGAGAACCATTCCCGACCTAAAAAAGTGTGGCAAACAATATCCATATAATCACATAACAATCTCCAACCTAAACAAGGTCATTCATATCCTTATAACCATTTTCGATCTAAACAAGCGGCGGGCATACCATATCCATAACCATACCATCTCCGACCCAAATAAGTATCGGGTCATACCATATCTATAACCATAATCATCTCATCCATTAATACGACCTAGCCAAACTTGGGACCAAACCATAGAATATAACCATTTAAACCAAACCAAAAAAAGTTTATCAAATACTAGACCATATTAAATAAATCAATCCATATAAACCAAGTAAACCACATAAAACCAAATAAACCAACTAATTCCTCGTATTCAAACCACATCAACCCTAAATAAACCAGATAACAAGCAAGTCCCCCCATATTCTAACCAAATCAATCAACCAAACCAAATAATCAAGCAAGTCCACCATATTCTAGGTGAATAATTAAACCAAATCAAATCAATCAACTAAACCATATCAAATAAACCAAACCCTACAAAACCAAATAAACTCAAATAAACCAAATAAATCCACTAACCCATATTAGCCAAATAAAACCAAATAATATTAAAACGAACAAATAATATTAACCAAACTAACCAAATGAATCATGTTAAATGTACAAAATAACTATATAACCAAATAAAATATATAATCATATAACCAAATAAACCCATAAACTAGCTAAACCATTTAAGCTAAATAACCATATTAAACTACATAAATCAGTTAGTCCCCCCATGTTCTAGCTGAATAAACCATATCAATCTCAAATAAATCATACCAAACCTAATGACCATATAACCAAATAAATCATATTAAATAAACCATACAAAACAAAATAAACCAAATAAATCACCTAACCATATAAACCATATTAAACCAAATAAACCATACCAAGTACACCATATCAAGCCAAACAAATAAATTAAATAAATCGGATAAATAATATAAACCAGTTAAACCATATAAATCATATTAAACCAAATAAATCAAATAAACCATACCAAATACACCATATCAAGCCAAACATACCAAATAAAACAAATAAACCACATAAATTATATAAACCATATAGATCGGCTAAATTATATTAAACCAAATAAATCATCTAGTTCACCATGTTCTAACTGAATTGTTTCATCCTAAAAGTAATTGAACTACGAACACCTGATTCTTCCTTGAATATCCTGACCTGCTCCACCAAAAACACGTTAGAAAGGACCAACGGGGGATTTCCGGTGGAAACCTCTCCAATACTTAAATTAGTAAGACAACTTTTCTTATTGGAATATTTCCGGTGAAAACCTCTCCAAAGGTTTCCTCGCATGAGGTCAGCCAAGTGTCTCCTTGGATTCCTGACCTAATCTGCCTGAAGCCTTGTCTAGGAATACAGGTCGGGTCATGGCCAGTTCTAGGCTTATCTCTTCTCCTTTTTCTTGTGGCATCAACTCAATTCATCCTAACAAGGTCTTTCCAAGCTGATCTCGTGCCTTGATATGACCAGATAAGGTCATATCATGAATAAATCATATCAAACCAAAATAAATCAACCAAACTTAATAATCATATTAAGCCAAATAGACAAAATAAAACAAATAAATCACATAAATAATATAAACCATATAAACCCAATACACTAGTTAGTCCTCATTGTTCTAGTTGATTGAGGTAAGAAATCATGTAGAGTAGATAAACAAAATAATGAACACTCCCTTTTAATTAATCGCAATGAGTGTACCTGATACGTAGCCATATTTTGACCAAAGGGAAAAAACCACCTCTTAACTTTTCAAGTTGCAAAGCTCCATTGGATTGTAAAATAACCTCTCTTCATCAAATATTCGAACGTTCGATCTATTTACTTTCATGTAGCAAAACTTTACAACAACCTCTCTTTGAATATTTGGATACCCGACCTGTCACACTTATTCATACTCAACATTTCATATCATAATATATCATATCCCCAACCTAAAAAAGTGCCAGCCTATTGCTGACCTAATAGAAGCATTTGGGTAGAGCACAAGCAGACAATATATCCATATTCATAATTTTAGAACCACTTAAATAAATAAACAAAACAAAATAAAACTTATCTGTCACCTCGTCGCGTTTGATTGAGTGGACCATGTCGCTACGACCGGATCGTAGCTCTCCTGCAATTGGATCGGATTTTGCTATTTTTTCTTCTGCAGTACCTATGAGGATAGGTTTGCAGACGTTTTGGAAAGGTGCAATTCAAAAGTGATAAGATCCGCTCTTCCTGATTCCAGTCTTGGAGGAAGGAAGAATGAGCATTCTCAATATTATGCCTTGAAGAGGACTCGAACCTCCACGCAACTGTTTTGCTAAGATCTCGTGCCATTCTTTCAATCAGTATCGAAAAATCAATCATTACTGTTGCCCAGGAGCAGCTGATGTTGAAGCTGTGTTCGGTTGAGTTGACCCAGAAACACAGTAAGAAGGAATGGAACCAGTGGAGAGTCGTCTGCAGCTCCCGCGCTGTAAGCGAATGGGCGCTGTGCCGTGGGTCAGTTTCCCCTGAGTTAGATTTCGGGAAACACATATATTAACCCTTTAATACCAAAATTAACATGAACTAAACAGGTAGACCTTAATCCATAAACGCGCATAATTTATCGTTATAAAATAATCTTAATTCACTTTCCTATTTGATCCATAACTAGTCGAATATAACCAAGTAATCAAGTTAATAAACTCAACAGATCACCATAAAAAATGTGTTAGTCAACAATAAAAATCATAAAAATTCGAGCTTACACCAACATTCAATCCATTAGTATACGATTATAAAAATTTATAAGTATCATCGAAGCATTGGAACCCTTACCTGCGATAAATAATAATTAAATTAATTTTAAGTCCGTATTATTAATAAATAAAAAATACAAGAATATTAAAACTTTTCTTTATAAGACGCCTCCCTTCATCTTGTCCATATAGGTAGAGCCTAGAATGATTTGTACTCCCAATTTTGGAATTGTAATTTTATAGGAATTGGAGTCCAATCCTTATCTCCAACATGGCGACCAATATTATCGTAAAATATTGGTGCTCACACTCCCAGGAAAGCTGCAAAAATTAATTCTCGCTTGTCTTGTTAGTTCTCCATTTACATGCAACGTAATTAAATATTGAGAGATGTCACACTATCAATAGGTTCTTAATTAAAAGAATAAGCACACATGCAAGCTTATTTTCCTAAAGGTAACCATATGTGATGAGAGGAATTCTTAATCATGTAACACAAAAAAGGTAAACCGCATACTACCTAAAAATCAAAAATCATATTAGATTTATACAAGAAATCACATTTGATTTACAAGAAATCAAAAAGGTAAGCCGCATACAAATGCAAGCTTATTTCCTACTCAGTGCCGTACCTGAGATCCTGAGGCCTGAGGCGAGCTCCAGAATTAATGCCCTTCAGCTTTATGTTCACATAATTATTTTTTTCATCCATAAAAATACAAAAAATTACAACACAAATTCAGTAAACAAAATAATTGATAAAATTTATAATCCAAAGAAACTTCATAGCAGATGTTTGGGATAAATACATTAAAAAAAAAGTTACTAGAAATATACATTAAAAAAATAAGTTACTAGAAATATAATTAGGCTATCTCCTCAAACTATCACAAAGTCACTTAAATATAACCCGTCTCGCAGTTTTGGATGCAAAAGTATTGATTAAGTTTGCATAATCAACTTTTTCAACAACTTTTTTCTCGATGGATAACATAGCCAAACCATTTAGTCTTTCTTGTGACATAGTAGATCGAAGACAAGTTTTGATCAATTTTAACTTCGAGAAACTTCTTTCTGCAGATGCAACTGTAACGGGTATAGTTAGAATAATTCTATAAGCAACATAGGCATTTGGATAGCAACCATCCATTTTCTTCAAATAATTCACCACGTCAATTGCTCATTTTGTTTCTCCCGGTAACGAGTGTCTTAACAACTTCAACTCTAAACACAAATCCAATCCATCAATATCAGAATGGCCATCATGTGTCAAAGAATTTTGAAGATTGACACATGAATGCAAGAGATTATCATCATCAGTAGACCTTAACCTCTCCAAGCTAAACAAAAACCCAAAAGTTTCTTCATATCTTTGGAATTGCTCAAATCGATTTTGAAGTGAAAAAAGAGCCTGATCAATTATAAAAAGAAAATAATTAACTCGAAAAGATTCTTTAGCAGACTGAGTTACCTTTTCAGTGTTGATCTCATCAAATTGCCTCTTCCTCTTAGTGATGCGTTTTTCTCGAAATATAGCTTCAATTCCCATTTTACTTGCAACTTGTTCAGCTTCAATTATTGCTTGATCAAACCCAGATTCCCTATACTCTTGGAGAGTCAAAATAAGCCCTTTTAGATGTCTAATTGCAATATCAATATCCATATTTTCCGCTTGAAGAAACTTACTAACAATGTTAACATCATATAGCAACTTGTACCAAATTACCATCCCAAGCAAGAACTCAAAATTTTCAAGTTCAAATTCTGCCAAGCCCTTAGCTTCGCTCTTTATTTTTGCATCATCACAAGTGTTCGACAAATGAATCGAAGCATCTCTTATTTGTGAAGTTTGCTCCTTTATTGGCTTAACACTTTCAATATGACTTTCCCATCGCGTTTGTAACATTTGTTTAACCGTAAGACCCTGCACATGATCCTTAAAAACTTGCCACCGCTTGGTTGAAGAAGAAAATATAGTATATATGCGTTGTATAACTCCGAAAAAGGACATTGCTTTAGGACAATAATTTACCATATCGCATAATGTCAGGTTAAGACTGTGACATCCACATGGAGTGTAGAAAGCTCTTGGATTGATTTCAAGTAATCTACTCTGCACGCCTTTATGCTTCCCTTTCATATTCGACCCATTGTCATATCCTTGACCTCTAATATCATCAATTTGAAGTTCAAGATTATCTAAGACATTTGTAAGTTCAGTAAAAAGGCTAAGCCCTGATGTATCATTAACTTTCAAAAATCCAATCCAATATTCTTCCACAGCTACTGTACTTGTTGAATCATATACACATCTAATTACAAGGGACATCTGCTCCTCATGACTTGCATCCGGTGTGCAGTCAAGTATGACTGTAAAATATTTTGCATTTTTTATTTTTGCTACAATTGAGCATCTTACTTTGTCCGCCAACATTTGTATCAACTCGTTTTGAATTTTGGGGCCAAGATATGTGTAATGAATTTTCCGCTTGAATACGCCGAAGGTGCTCTTCCATTATTGGATCAAATTCAGCAATCATTTCAATTAGTTGTAAAAATATTCCATTGTTTTCGACAAAAAGCTTCTCACAATATCCTCGAAGCGCCAAGTTATTTTTTGCTATTGTTTGCACAACTGCAATTATCCTCTTCAATACGTGTTTCCAGTGCTCTCTTTCTTTGTTGATTGCCACTTGCACGCTTTCATCGATTATTTTTTTTGTTTGAAGTCTTCTTTCTAATTCAATCCAACAAATCATGCACTCGATATGATCTTTAGTAGTTTCATGAAAGCTGAGACACCGACTGAGATTCTTCCAATCTTTATATCCCTTGTTAGCCAAATGACTAAGTTTAGTCATGGCCCTTTGAGTTTTGAACAACTTACAACAGAAACAAAAGACATTGTCCATGGAAGCAGAATATACTAACCATTTCCTGTCATTCTTCTCACCATTTGGCAATTGACGATTATAATGTGATAGATTGAAATGTCTTCCAGCATTATCAAAGGGAAATAAAATAATACTATCTCTCTTAGGACCTCTTTCAACTAGAAAGTCCCTGACATTTTGTCCAATTTTGTCCCAATTCCCTGGATCATCAATGTTTAAAGGAAACGAGCTCGCCTCATTTACATCTTCATCAGAATGTGTAGACATGTGGACACCATCTTCCTTATTCTCATGTTGCTTTGGCATTTCATCGGGATTTTCATTGACGTCATTATGTTCTTGATTCCCATCAGTAGAAAGATCAATCTCTTCATCACCGTTATTATGACTCTCTTGTTCCAAAGTCTGCACAAAGTCCTCAACTTGTTCTAAATCTTCTATCCTCGTTTTGTTTTGGTTGCACGTCAAATACTTATTGAGACTTCCCGCTTGGCTTTGAATTAAAGCTTCTTCCTTTTGCTTCTTTTTCCTTTTTGCAGCTCCAGATAATTATTTTTTTATAGGAGGCATGTTGACACGGGTTTAACCTATATTTTAACAACATAAAAATGAGAAAGTTGATATAATGTTACCATGTTAACAATGAAAACGATGAAAACGAGAGCATAAGCAAATGGAAATTTGCAAACCATTACAAAGATTATTCCTATTGTATTAAAGCTTCAATTTATTCCAATTTAGAGAAAACCAACAACAATTAATTAAGTAAACTAACACTAAAAAAAAAAGGGACAGAAACAACAATACTAAAAAACATCACAGTATTTCACTATATTCATCAATTGAAATAAACAAATTAAACCCCATTCATGAAATTATCGCCATAGCCCACATGTCTTGAAATTAAAGATGACAATTGCCCAACAATTTGCTCAAATCAAGAATCGAACATGAAATTTAAGATGAAAATAATTAAATGAAACAACAAAAAATAATAATATGATATAAAATAATATACTGGAAGGGAAAAAAATATAAATTATAAAATTAAAAAAAATCACCTCTTGGTCGACTCTGTTGTCGAAGAGTGGAACTCTCTTTCACTTTTTTTTTTTTTTTATCAATCGAAAGCCGTGAATTTAAGATGGTGATAAAATTAGGTTTTATGCTTACATACAGGGAGTATGGAATAACGAGAGGAGGGATGATATCAAGTCAATTCCTATATATATAATATAATACTCATTAAAACATTTGGGCTGTAATCAAGTCAATTCATATATTTAATATAATACTTATTAAAATATTTGGGTTGTTTGGTTAAAAAGTAATGCAAAAGAAATAATGAATAAATAGTTGGTTTTGTTAGCCCATATATACATTAGGGGAAAAAAAATTGGGCCCCAAAACTTGTTGGGCCCGAGGCCGTTGCCTCGGTTGATTCCCCTCAGGTCCGGGCCTGTTCCTACTGCTGTTTTTTCTGGATTTTTTTTTACACAAGAAATTTACTATCATTTTTTTTTAATTAATATGCAAATATTGTTATGTATTCAATTTTTTTAATTCAAAAAAAGATATCTTACTTGATAGCAAAATATTATTACGTATTTCTTAATTAATACAATAATAGAGAGTTTTTACTTGATGAAAACAAAATTCTCATACTTAATTTTTGAAAATTTCTACTTTACAATGAGAAATTCTTACTTTATTTTCAAAAAAGGTAGGGAAATTTTTTTACTTTGTCTTTAAAAGCAACAAAATTCCTTATTGTTTGTACGAAATTTTCTTATTTGATGGCAAGAAATTCTTACTTGATTGTAAAAAATTCTTATTTGATGTATAATGTTATGTATTTCTTATCTAATACTACAATATAGATTTTCTCAATTGATGATAGCTTTATTGTGAAATCTCTCACTTTATGTCCAGAAAAGCATGAAATTTTAATTCATGTTCGAAAAATAAGAAATTTCATAATTTATAGTTAAGTTTCTTACTTCATGTTTTGCATAATTTTGGGCCAAAAAATAAAAATCTCGTTGAAAAAATCGCCGATGGTTGTGGTGGTCGGACTCTTCCCTCTCTTGATGGGGAATCTTGATTGACTAATACCACGAACTGATTCAGAGGGGTGGTGGTGGTGGTGATTATTATTATTATTATTGACAACTTTATAAACTAAATGACAAATTATATAATTATTTGGAGTATTTAATAAAAAAATATATTTTTATGATAATATTGACGGTTAAACCCTATTTTTATTTAACAACATACGACAGTTAATTTCATCTATTTTAGTTCGCGATCCACAAACATTAAAATTCGATTCCACCTTGTTTGTTCCGGTTAAAATTTTGTTTTTTTGTTGATTTCAAGGTATGCTGAAGCCACACAATATATAAAAGAGGAAAATGCTTGTATTAGGCTAAATTGATAGTTTATGATCTGTCAGACCATTTTATTCAATACTATATGTATTGGTTATTGTAATATGATGTATTATCTTTTGCACTATAATATATTAAAATTATAATATACTTCCTCCGTCCCACAAAAATAGTCTAATATTTTATTTTCGTCCGTCCCACAAATATAGTCTAGTTACTATATTTAACATATTATTAATTTTCCATCTCCACACATACCCCTAATAAATATTTCTTGAAATACCAATTCATCTCTTGATCAATTGATTATTGATGATAACAAAACAAAATTTTAATATTTTAATAAAAATATACTAATTCCAACACTAATTTTTTGAATTATTAATTGACATTCATAAATTCAAGAGGCAAAATTAGAAAATAATATTTAAATTAATATTTTAATTATATAAAACGCAAAGAATATAACATCTTTGTACTTTGACATATTGGTAAATTTTGTTAATTTCAGGTTATTTCACAAATAAATTTCAGGATATTTGGCAACGTTTTTGTAATTTCTTTCCCATCAGATCAGTGTTATCCAGACGCAACCCGGCTGAACCCCCGATAGATACTATATTCGATCCGTGTTACTGAAATGGACCGGTCAGCAAATGGCCCGTTTTGAACCCGAAGACCCAGGCCGGTTAGTAAATACCCGGTGACCCGGGCACTGTTAACTCGTCCTTTTCCCCCAATTCGCGTACCCACTTAACCTTTCAAGCCTAGTTCTGAGTCCCTCCTTCACAATGAAATATATATGTGGTATGTGCTGCGTGTGCTGTACTGCTGTGTGTTTTTATAGATCTGAAATAGTAGAGATTTTCATCATCGTCTTGTTGGAAAAGGATACCAATGGAGATTTTCATCTTGTTGATAGATGAGATTACATTTTACTTTCCCAATGCCTTTCGAATGAGGAAAGTGGTGTTTTGGGTTTTTTCATTTTCGTAATTACTTCATCAATGCAACAAATATATTATATGGAAAACACTGCATGTGATCCAATCAATGATTGACATTTATTCCAACAATTATATCAATTTCTGCGGCAGGTTGAGTACCCAATAGATGTCTCCCCAACTTCCGACGAGCACTTTAAACGCTGGCGATACGAAAATTACAACTTCACCCTCGCCTACTTCACGACTCCCTTTCTGGTCCGATCCAAAGAACGAGACTCCGACGGCCCAACCCACACCGGGCTCTTCAACCTCTACCTCGACGAGCCCGACGACACATGGGCTACCCAGATCGACGGTTTCGATTACGTCATCCTCAGCGCCGGCCACTGGTTCACCCGCACCGCCGTATATTACGAGCGTCGCCGCGTCGCCGGCTGCCGCTACTGCCAGCTCCCCGACATCGCCGATCTCCCGATGATGTACGGCTATCGCCGCGCCTTCCGGACGGCATTTAGAGCTATCAACGGGAGAAAAAAATTTAACGGCGTAACTTTTTTACGTACTTTCGCTCCGTCGCATTTTGAGAATGGGCTGTGGAACGAGGGCGGCGATTGCGTGCGGCGGCGGCCGTTTAGAAGCAACGAGACGATTATGGATGGACTGAATCTGGAGTTTTATATGGTTCAGTTGGAGGAATTTAGGGCTGCGCAAAGGGAGGGGAAGAAGACGTTTAGATTGATGGATACTACGCAGGCCATGCTTCTGAGGCCCGATGGGCATCCAAGTAGGTATGGGCACCAGCCCAATGAGAATGTGACGTTGTATAATGATTGCGTGCATTGGTGCTTGCCGGGGCCCATTGATACATGGGCCGATTTTCTGCTCCACATGATAAAGATGGAGGCCCGTGAAACCTACAAGGAAAGACTACTTCAGAGTCGGAAGAAAATGCAGTGAAATTTGTTGTTCTTTTATTTGTGTTTTGGTATTTTCGTTTATTTTTTTCCTTCTGGAAATTGGTTATGCTTGAAAATAAATTTTGTAATTAGTAGTTATATTTTGCAGCTATTGTAAATGATGTCATTATTTCTGATTGGATAGGTAAGGTTAAAGATTGATCTAAATAATAATGTCATTGGGCCTGACATAAGTAGTGTCAGAATAAATCGGTGTTGGCGCCTGTAGATATATCACATTATTTCGAACATGTACCTGATGCACACAAAAACTTCAATGTGAAACAGTGATAATAATGTTTACAAGAGTCAAAACCCATAATTACACCAGGCCTTTTGCTTTGTCATACAGTAGTCCTGCAATTGGCATCCAGCACGAATTTTTTTTTTTATCAGAATTGATGATGGGGTGGGACAGAGTTTCAAACATCCCTTTAGTAAAAAACAGACATGGTACTCATATGAGCGGTGAGGGTGGGATCAACCTTAAGTGGGAGACTTTTATATATTTAAGACGGTAAATTCGGATTTGATCATACTTAAGTGCTTGTTCCTTGAAACGATTAATGATACGATATCAAATATTCACGTCAGTTATATGCAGGTATTTATAATAATTTGGGTAAGCGATCTTACTTTTTGAAAGAAACATTCTTTCTGAGAGTTGCACGAATTGTTCTAAAGAGTCACGACCTGAAGTATTAGAGTGGATAGCAGGTATTTATAGTAATTTGGGTAAATGACCTTATTTTTTGAAAGGAACATTCTTTCTGAGAGTTGTACGAGTTGTTCTAAATAGTCGCAACCTGAAGTATTAGAGTAGTTAGCTCTTATACAGGGTGACAGACTCTTACGAGTCTCATTATACCAACTCGATGTCAAGTGGCAGCTTAGCATCGATTGTTGGGATTTATGATTTTGGGTCTTAATAGGCTAATATGAGTTGTTTTGTGGGGTCCCGGTGGACTATACTATAGAAAGAATTATAGGCCCAAGCCTATTCTGTTAATTTAGCGAGAGATCTATTATTTATGGGAACTTAGCATACAAAAGAAATTAATTCTAAGTCGGTTGTGATATTTATGGTATTATAGTAGGAGAGGGGAATCCTAATTTGAGGAATACTTCTCTTATATATATAAAGAGACCTCAAGCTTCATTCTTTCATTCTAAGTTGATTTGATCTTACGTATTTTGAACTCTCGAATCTCTCGCTAACTTAAGCATCGGAGGGCCTACGTCGGATCCGTCCACCGCCTTGGCTTAGGTATTGTCTTGCACGATCGATCAGATCGTCAGGAGGCTCTTGGAGATCAGTCAGGTTTCTATGACGTTATTTGAAGCTATTTAGGTCGCTGACTTCGTATTTCAGGTCAGTACCCCATATTTTTGAAGCGCCAATCTTTTTGATCGCATCAAGTGGCGTCGTCTATGAGAAAGATGGACATCGAGTACTTGAGTAAAAGACGTGAGAATATTTGCAAACGCAATATGAAAGGAAGAACCATGCCACCTAGGGTCCTGGATTTTGGACCTGGGTCAAGCAAGCCAAAAGGGGTCAGCAAAAATGTTGACAAAGACAGAGAAACAAAAGAGGAGCCAATACCTCACCTGGAAGAACCGCAAGTCCCAAATCCCGTCATCACACCACCACCTTCGCCAGGAAAATCAAAGGTGAATAAGCCAGGAGGAGAACCTCAGCAAGTGACTTCGGAGGTCACCAGGCAAAAGGCTGTTTATATAGGAACGAAAGAATGGATGGAGTTGTCAAAGGACAAATCTTGCCATGTTAATAAAGGATTCCCGGAAGAATGGGATTCATACCTCCAGAGAAGTAAGAAGAGCTGGATAAGTTCCTGGCAGGAGGATTGAATACAAATAATAAAGGGAAGGGTGAGACTGATGAGAACAAAGACGAGTACATACCAGGACAAATTAAGATGGAACAGGACAAGAGTAGGGTTTCTTCATCACGGGAGCCATCTCAAAAAACTTTAAAAAACTCAAGCAAACGTAGATGTAAGGAGTTCTCCACGTCATCCTCGGAGGATGACTATTACGAGGGTCATCCACGCGTGGATGGGGGGTCACATGGGCCGACTTATAAGCTAAGGAAGAGAAAGGAGTTGGGGTCACGACGCAAATCTTACGAACAACGAGGCCGAAGGTATGATACACAAACTGATGATGATGAGAGTGAGGAATCATCCAAGGATTATGAATCCCGTAAAGGATCTTACAAACAGCGAGGTCGCCGCTAGAGTAAAAGGGAAGATGGTGAAATGGGACATGAAAATAAAGCATTCAGAGACATGCAAGAGGCTCTTTTAGCTCTACAGAAACAATTGGTCGGAGCCAGGCCGGACGAAGAGAAGGGGCATCCTTTCTCGGAAGATATATTACAAGATGAACTACCTAAAGGGTACAAGACATTGGAGTTTCAATATCATTGGTCGAGAGACCTACTCGACACATGCAACTTTTTGAGAATGAAGCGATCTTGCATATATACAAATGTTGTGGCATGCCGAGCTTTCTTATCCACTTTAAGGGGAATAGCACAGGACTAGTTCCATCAGTTGACACCAGGGAGGATCACCAGTTTTTGGGTGTTAAAGGCAACCTTTTTGAAACAATTTGCCAGCGTTAAACACCACACAAAGACAGCACAATCTCTTTTCACAATGGTGCAACGACCGGAGGAAAGCTTGAAACATTATCTTACTCGATTCACTAACGCCACACTAGAGGTACCTACAGCTACAGACGAAGTGAAAGCTGGAGCACTACGTCAAGGGTTACGGAGGGAGGATCTACGCAAGTCTCTGGCCAAAAAGGCTGCGCGAACGTATGACGAGGTTCTCGGAAGATGTGATAAATATATACAGGTGGAGGAAGCTTAGAGGAGCATTGTTTACGGTTTGGTACGAAGGTCGCGGAGAACGAAAGTAATATACCTAAGAGGTCGGAGATCAGAAGGGAACCACGACGGGTAGTACGCGGGCTCTTAACTACTAGTACAGGTGGGAGAGCAGCACCTAAAGTGGGTATAAGAGATTGGAGAGACGAGGATTTCACACCTTTGGCGTATCCCCGATTAAAAGTGTTTACTATCATGGAACGCTTAATACCCAACAGTATAAATGGTGGAGACCCGCACATAGATTCCTACTAATCCCAGGTCGAAATTCTTTTGTTTGTTTCATAATAACTATGGTCATTCCACATAGAAGTGCAGACATCTTCAGGAGAAAATCGAGAGGCTCATTAAGGCTGGACATTTAAAGGAGGTCATATACAGAGACAGGGAGCTACGTGAGCCGGTGCGAACACCGCCCCCACCACCGCTGGAGGGTCCACCTCAAAACTGGGTTTAAAGACAGCCGCAGCAGGGAGGTCAAAAGCAGAATGATCAGAGAAGAGCAGAAGAAATAAAGGGAGAATTAACATGATCT
>BMAC01000960.1:430112-451658 GCA_014905375.1 Phtheirospermum japonicum | reverse complement strand
TGACCGCCCAAAGGTGACGCGGTGATAAAAGAACAGAGAAACCAACCAGACCAAAACACAAGCTAATCA
Source organism: Phtheirospermum japonicum (assembly GCA_014905375.1). NCBI lineage: Eukaryota > Viridiplantae > Streptophyta > Magnoliopsida > Lamiales > Orobanchaceae > Phtheirospermum > Phtheirospermum japonicum. The sequence continues at coordinate 451,589 of BMAC01000960.1, read as the reverse complement.
CCATTCTCATCGTTGCGCTCCTGTCCATCGCCGAGGTCAACATCCAGATCGTCATCAAAACTGATACTTGTACCAACGAATTGCTAAAAGTCATCCATGACAAAGAATCTCTCCTTGTACTGAAACTCCGTCGACCTTGATGTACTCGTATTTCTCGGTTTGAATAAGTTCTGGTCGGCCGATTTTCCTTTCAGTATCCTTTGCCCTTAGCTTACTTTTTGAGTGGCTTCTCTTATTTGTGTTTTCAGCTCGACGGCTTAAATATGTACACATATTGCCTTTTTTTTTCTTTTTTTTATTACCCCGAGCTCAAGCTCGGAATGTTGGGTTCGGCAATTCTGAGCTCGGCAATTTTTGGAAATTCGCTCTTTTAACGTGTCGAGCTAATTTTGAGTTCGGCTCTTTTTGAGCTCGGCACGTTGAGCTCGGATTTTTGAAAACTTGCTCTTTTTTACGTGTCGAGTCAATTTTGAGTTTTGACTCTTTTTGAGCTCGGCACGTTGAGCTCGTATATATATATATATTTGAGATCCTGCTCTTTTTTACGTGTCGAGCTAATTTGAGTTCGGCTCTTTTTGAGCTCGGCACGTTGAGCTCGGATTTTTGAAAACTTTCTCTTTTTTACGTGTCGAGTAAATTTTGAGTTCGGCTCTTTTCGAGCTCGGATTTTTGAAAACTTGGTCTTTTTTTACGTGTCGAGTCAATTTTGAGTTTTGACTCTTCTTGAGCTCGGCAATGTTTTTAAGTTTGCTCATTTTGGTGTGACGGCTGGGTTGAGCTTGATGTTTTCAGCTCATCACCTTGATCTCGGCATTTTCCTTGAACTTGCTCTTTTAGGTGTGCCGGCTAGATTGAGCTCGAGATTTTCAGCTCGGCACCTTGAGCTCGGCATTTTCCTCGCCCTTGCTCTTTTAGGTGTGCCGGCTGAATTGATCTCGACATTCTCAGCTCAACACCTTGAGCTCAACTGATTGCTTTTGAGATCAGCATTTTGAGTGGCTTAATGCCTTAGGTTGGCTAAGTGCCTTTGGTTGGATTGTGAATTTGAGTTGCTTAATGCCTTGGTTCGGCTAAGTGCCTTTGAGTGGTTGTTCGCCTTTATTTGGCTTAATGCCTTAGAATGCTTAACGCCTTGGGTTGGCTCAATGCCTCTGAATGGCTTAACGCCTTAGGTTTTTCCAACGCCTTTGTTTGGCTTAATATCGTGGGTCGGCTCAGTGCCTTTGGTTGGCTTATGACTTTGAGTGGCTTAATGCATTTGTTCGGCTAAGTGCCTTTGAGTGGTTGTTCACCTTTATTTAGCTTAATGCCTTAGAATGGCTTAAAGCCTTAAGTTGGCTCAATGCCTTTCGATGGCTTAACGCCTTAGGATTTCTCAACGCCTTTATTTGGCTTAATGCCTTTGGTCGGCTAAGTGCCTTTGGTTGGCTTGTAACTTTGAGTGGCTTAATGCCTTTGTTCGGCTAAGTGCCTTTTAGTGGTTGTTCACCTTTGTTTGGCTTAATACTTTAGAATGGCTTAACGCCTTAGGTTGGCTCAATGCCTTTGGATGGCTTAATGCCTTGCAATTTGGCATGTGTCCACGCGAAGACGTCTTGATTCGCTTTCAAAAAGCTTATTAGCTCGGATTTGATGGGTTCCTGGAGATCTCATCCGACTCGGAGCTGCTTTCTCAGATCGAGTTCATCAACTGAGATCCAATGAAGTTCTTCAACTAAATTAGCATGGGTAGCCTTTCTATTCGAGCTTGGATTTCGGGGATCCAGCTCATCCTCGACAATTTTCAGATCGGCAATGACTTTCAGATTGGCATTCTCTGCTTGGTAGTCGATGTCTTTGAGTTCCCACATTGGTTCTTTTTCTGGCCACCGACCTCGGTCCCTACTCAGGTCAGCATCTTCCTGCTCGGTCTTCTCGAGTTCAGCGTACATCTCTTGTTTTCTTTCCTGCTCGGATGTTTTGAGATCGGCAGTCTCTGTTCGGCATTGTTGCCCAAAGAGCTTGTTTTCCTTTTTCCTTTCTTCACTCTGTTCGGCTTTTTTGAGGTCGTCAATCTCTGATCGGAACTGTTACCCAGAGATTTCTTTTTCTATTTTTTATTCTTTGCTCTATTCGGTTTGGAAGAGCTCAGCATACTAGTCATTCTCGCGATTGGATTTTAGCTCTTTCTCTAGCTCTTCTTCCGCTAGCTTGGCTACTCTTCTTGAGCCTAAAGCATCCCTGTTTCATTTTTTATGGTTTGCATGTGCAAATTCTTCTATTTGAGTTTCATCTCTTCCTCATGGATTGTGTTGCCGGTCTCATCCCCATTTGGATCCTCAACCAGCTCTTCATTCCCTTTCATCTGCTCGACCATATTTATCTGCCTTGGCCTAATAGACTAGCTGCACACTCGAGCTGGGTCTGACTCCGATTATCCTTCCTGGAGGTCAGCATTCTTGGGATTGCCGACCAGAGCCTCTCGTGTCAAGATTGATTTTGCTGCCTTCACCATCTCTTCAAATCTCTTAGCGAAGGTAGGGTGCTGCATGAACGATCTGACCTGTTCCGGTCGAGCTCATTCGGGCCCGATTGGACAGTCCTCTCCTGGTGGGACTGCAGATCACAAGAGACCAAAAATAACAAGGAGAGCAGCAATCTGAAAGTGGAAAACGGGTAGGAAAAAGTGCTTAAATTTTATTCCCAAAAAATTAGTTCGGATCGGCCTTGGCCGGGTCCTTTTACAAGTGCTTCAACTCAGATTACAAGCTTTCTCTCTCTAAAGCTCTCTATGTTTCTCTCTCTAAAAATTTGGGGATCCCTTTTCTCTCTCTTGGAGAGGCTATTTATAGTTTCCAATGGAAACCCTAATTTGACACTTGTCCCATTCTCATTGGTTCACCAAAATCCTCTGTCTATTTTGTCTTTATCTACTTGCCGTCCTCAACTAGTTTCCACTTTCTTAGTGCCGACCTCAGCCATTTTTTGCCGACTTAGTGCCGTCCTCAAGTGTGTTCTCCGGACGAATTCAAGGATGGTGAACTGATGACCCCTTTCGGCGCTTCTTGCTTGATAAGGGAACAAAAGTGAGCCGAGCAGGCTGTGGCCCGTGCTAGATGAGCACATCCTACTCGGCGGATTGCCAAAAATGCTCAACATCGGACTCCGGTTGTGCTGGCGGATCATGCCGAACTCAGCAGCTCGGCGGAGGAGCTCACCAGCTCTCGGCATCTCGGATTAGGAGCTCGGCAGCTCGGGCGGAGGAGCTCACCAGCTCTCGGCAGGCTGTGCATCAGCTCTCGGCTGCTCGGCGGGGGAGATCGGCAGCTCAGCGGAGGAGCTCGGCAGCTCGGCGGAGGAGCTCACCAGCTCTCGGCAGGCTGTGCATCAGCTCTTGGCAGGCTGTGCATCAGCTCTCGGTAGCTCGTCGGGGGAGCTCGGCAGCTCGGCGGAGGAGCTCACCAGCTCTTGGCAGGCTGTGCGTCAGCTCTTGGCTGCTCGACGGGGGAGCTCGGCAGCTCGGCGGAGGAGCTCACCTGCTCTCAGCAGGCCGTGCGTCAGCTCTCGGCAGCTCGGCAAGGGAGCTTTGGCTGCTCGGCGGAGGAGCTCACCAGCTCTCGTCAGGCTGTGCGTCAGCTCTCGGCAGCTCGGTGGGGGAGCTCGGCAGCTCGGCGGAAGAGCTCACCTGCTCTCGGCAGGCTGTGCGTCAGCTCTCGGCTACTCGACTGGGGAGCTCGGCAGCTCGGCGGAGGAGCTCGGCATCTCGGTGGAGGAGCTCACCTGCTCTCGGCATGCCGTGCGTCAGCTCGGCAGGGGAGCTCGGCAGCTCGGCGGAGGAGCTCAACAGCTCTCGGTAGGCTGTGCGTCAGCTCTCGGCAGCTCGGTAGGGGAGCTCGGCAACTCGGCATTTTGCTCGGCGCCAGCTGCGCAGGACTTGGCGGACTGTGCTGGTCTGCTCGGCAAAATCCTGCTCGGCAGAGTCCTGTTCGGCACTCTGCTCCCGAACGATATTGACCATCAACAAGAGCAATGGAGATTGACGTCAAAGTTTAAAACTTTATGAAAAATAACAAGCAACAAAGAGTAGATCTAAGATTAAGCATGAAACAATTCATGAAAATAAAATTGCAAATAAAGCATAGGAAAAACTCAAAATCAAGACGATCAAGGACCCGATCTATAGCCTAAATGTGTCACTCGTCAAGATTTTATAGTCAATTCACAAGATCAAGCAAGAAATCAAGTAGCTAAGAGAAAAGGCATAATAAGAAGAACAAGCATGAAATTGAAGAACAAAACATAAAAATAAGGGAAATCTTACTTGAATTAAAAGAGAAGAGTACAAACTTGAATTAAATTGCATCAAAGTAAAAATCCAATGGAGTACTTGGATTCATCTTGAGCTTACAAACCCAAGACAATCTTCAAAATTAAACTAAGAACAAGAGAGAGAAAATATTCCAAAACCCATGCAAGTTTGGGAAATTTGAGTGATAGTTTCAAAAATGAAAGTTGTCTCCTATTTATACTAGGTTTAATTGGATTTACATGGGCCAAATTAGCCAAAAAAAGGTTAAAAACCCCGGGTTTGACAAAAACTGGTCCATGTTGACTGAGATAGCTCAGTGTGGCTTGACCAGTGGTGAGCCGGCTTGAACCTGGGCGAGCCTTGTCTAGCGCACGGGCGCGAGGGTTGGCGAGCTTGGGCGACGCTTGGTGCGAGGGATCTTTGGCGAAGCTCGGCACCGCCTGGTGCTGCATGGCGTGGCATGGCGCGTGATCTGGGCGAAGCTAGGCGCCGACTGGATCTGCATAGCGAGGCTGGGCGAGGCCAGGCGAGGCTAGGCCAGCATTCTAGAAAGTTTTGGCATTTTTGAACTTGCTCTTGGCTTGAATTTTGGTCATCAATGCCTTAGCCTATAAAATAGGAATTCGAACATAAAAATCCAAAAACTTCACCAATCCTCAAATCAATTGCACCCATTTATACAAGTTAAACATAAAATCAACAAGAGACACAAAAATCAATTATCACGAGAAAACAAACAAAAAAACTAATTAAACATGACCCAAAACTACTAAAATCGACAAAATTTCTAATTAAAAATATGAGAAAAATACCACAATTACATGCAAAACAGAGGGCCAACGGATGGTGATACGAACATCGCACGGAAGAAACATGCCAAGTCAACTCGACCTAGACCATGGGAGGTCGCTGTCATAAGTAGGCGACCTCAAAAGTCGGGACCCATCATCTCTTTTGGTCCTGATGAACGTCGCAGGCTGCAGGAAGATCACAATGACGCACTGGTTATTGAAGCTGAAATAGCAGGATATGAGGTGGGAAGAATATTTGTATACAATGAGAGCTCTGTTAACATAATATAGTCAGATTGCCTGGAAAAAATGAAGTTAGAGACGAAGGTGCGACCTATGAATACACCCATCTACGCTTTCAATGGAGCACAGGTTATTACGGAGGGCGGGTTGACATTTTCAGTAATACTACGTAAGGGCTAATTGCATGCAAAAAAAGACTTGAAGTTTTTAATCATTCAGGGGAGGTCGGCATATAATGCAATACTAGGGTGACCTACTCTTAATGCATTTTAGGCGGTAACCTCTTCATATCATATGAGTATAAAGTATACCGTGGGAGATACAGTAGGGGAGGTTGTGTCCGAATAACAGGTCGCCAGGTCATGCTATCAGATGACAGTCAGAAAAGGGTTGAGTGACAATAAATGAGAAAGGAGGGAAGATGTGCAGGAACGGGTGCTTAGTTCTAAGAAAAGAAAAGAACATGAGAACTCTGTTCGTCCGCATGAATAATTGATGGAGGTTTCGTTGGAGGAAGGTCGCCCAGAGTACACTACGAGGATAGGGACCCAAATGATAGAAATAATAACGGACGAGCTGACAGCGCTGCTAAGAGAACTCCGAGAAATCTTTGCATTTGGGGATGGAGAATTGGTAGGGGTATCCCTGGAGGTCGCTCAACATCACTTGAATGCAGATCTAGAGGCGAGGTCGGTCAAACAAAAAAGAAGACATTTTGGCGCAGAGCTGGATAAAGTAATTGAGGAGGAGGTGCAAAAATCATATTCAAGAAATCTAATTCCCAGAGTACTTGTCCAACGTAGTAATGGTACCTAAACTAGTACAGAAGTGGTCGATGTGTGTAAATTATCACGACTTAAATAAATCATGCCCGAAAGATCATTATTCGCTGCCACGAATTGATCAACTGGTAGATTCAACCTTTAGGTGCGAGCTATTGAGCATGATGGATGCTTCATAGGGATGCCATCAAATACCATTAGCAAAGGAGGACCAACCTAAGGTGAGTTTTGTCACCTCGATTGGAACTTATTGCTTTGTGTCTATGCCGTTTGACTTGAAGAATGCAGGTGTGACCTACCAGCGATTGGTTGACAAGATGTTCAAGGACCTATTGGGTTCCACCATGGAGGTTTATGTGGATGACATGTTAGTAAAGAGCAGAAAAGCGGAGTCTCGTGTGGAGGACCTAAGAAAAGATTTTGCCATACTTAGGCAATATTGGATGAAACTCAATGCAAAGAAGTGCGCATTCGGTGTGCGATCTGGGAAGTTTCTGGGGTACATGGTAACTGAAAGAGGTATAGAAGTAAATCCAGAAAAGGTGCGAGTTGTTTTGGAGATTTCACATCCTCGGACGGTACGCGAAGTTCAGGTATTAACAGAACGGATTGTAGGCCTTAATCATTTTATTTCCAGGTCGGCAGAGAAAGGTGTGTCTTTCTTCAGAACGCTTAGAAAGGGATCCAAGTTTGAGTGGACCAAGGAGGCTGCAGAAGATTTTTAAAAGCATAAAGAATATTTAGCGGAAATACCACTTTTAACTAAGCCAATGCCAGGAGAAGACCTGATTTTGTACATATCTGTTGGAGAGGCCGTGCTAAGTTCAGTACTCATTAGGGAAGAAGAAGGCATACAGAAGCCCATTTATTACATTAGCAGGATGTTGAGAGGTGCCGAGATAAATTATTCTGACCTGGAAAAAGGGATTTTTGCGTTGATCTATACGGCAAGGAAGTTGCGGCCCTATTTCCTAATCCATAAGGTGAAAGTACGTACGAACCTAGCTCTCAAGCAAGTTTTGAGTAACCCAAATGTTTCAGGAAGGCTGGTGAAGTGGGTTGTAGAGTTGAGTGAGTATGATGTGGTATATGAGCCTCGAACAGCGATCAAAGCACAAGTATTGACAAACTTTTTACAAGAGATGGTGCGCCTTCTGAATTGGAAAGAGGGCAAAAGATGTGACTTTTACATATAGATGGATCATCTATAGCATCAGGAGCTGGGTTTGGGTATTGTGTTGACCAGCCCATAGGGGGAGAATTTGGATTTCCCAATCAAATTAGGGTTCAAGGTGTCTAATAATGAGGCAGAGTATGAAGCACTGTTGCAAGGCATTAAAATGGCAAGTGACTTGGAAGCGAGAAAGATTAATGCTTATACAGATTCCCAGTTGGTAGCTCGTCAATTTGACGGGTCTTTTGAAGAAAGGGAGGAGCGTATGTTGGAATATTTAAAAAAGCTACGGCAATAAGTTGCATAGTTTGAAGATTTTAAGCTAGATCATTTACCACAGGCTGATAATACCCAGGCAGATTAGCTCGCTTGGATGGCAGGAGCACTGGGTACCTGTGATACAAGAAAGATTACCTTAATGGAACTGGGCCAAAGTAGTGTGTATAAAGGGATGGAGATGATGGAAATTGAGATAAAGGATGATTGGCGTACACCAATTCGGGAGGTTCTTGATAAGGCAACGGCAGGAGAAATGCGATTATCTACTAAGGAGGCTAGAACAACAGCTCGCTTCTATTTAATGAATGAAGACTTTATAAGAGGTCGCGGTTTGGCCCTTATTGGAAATGTTTAGCCAAAGAAGATGGGTTGGAAGTATTGTGGGAAATACATGAGGGTTATTTCGGTGATCACGTGAAGGGCACTTTTGATACTTTGAGAAAATACAGAATGAAGCTCAACCCCAAGAAGCGCGCGTTTGGGGTAAGAGTTGGAAAATTCTTGGGATATATGTTACAAAAAAGGGAGTAGAGGTCAACCCAGAGAAGATTAGAGCCATCATGGATATGCGGCCCCCGAGGAATGTTAAGGAAATGCAGTGCTTGGTCGGCCGAATTAACACTCTGAGCAGGTTCATCTTGCGCTCAGGTGAGAAAAGCTTACCATTCTTCCAGCCCTGGCGAAAGAAAGCTTGGTTTCAGTGGAATGAAGAGTGTCAGGAGGCATTTCAGAAGTTGAAAGAGCATCTGGATAGCATGTCGCCGCTCACCAAGCCAGTTCAGGGAGAACCTTTGATCTTCTACTTGTCTGTCGGGCAGCAGGCTGTGAGCACGGTCTTGCTGAGAGAAGAAGGTAAAGTGAAAAGGCCGGTATATTATTGGAGCAAGGTACTACATGATGCTGAACTCCGATATGTGGAGGTAGAGCGGGCCGTGCTAGCTCTGATTGGGACGGGGCGTAATCCGCGCTCTTATTTTATTTCACACAGCATAGTGATGCGGACTAACCTACCTCTAAGGGCCATCATGGATAAACTATAGGCCTCGGGACGTCTGGTAAAATGGATAATCGAACTTAGTGAGTTTGATATTACTTTTGAAGCAAGGACAACCATCAAAGTCCAGGCGTTGGCTGGTTTTATGCAAGAGATGACCAGCTCTCCTGAGGATAAGAAAGAATGGACAATTTATACAGACGGCTAGGTGGAAAGCCTGGGCTGTGGTGCGGGCATCGTACTAACAGGCCCGAAGGGTGTGGCCACTGAATATGCAGCACGGATGAACTATCCCTTGTCTAATAACGCGGCGGAATATGAAGCTCTGTTGAGAGGGATTCAGATGACGAAGGAATAAGGGGCAGAGCAGATATGCGCACGAGTAGATTCGCAAGTTGTATGCAGGCAGATAAACGGAGAATTTGAGACAAGGGAGGAGCACATGCAAAGATATCTAGCCCAATTTCAGAAGTTAACCAATGGCATGAAGGCTGTGATAGTCCTCCAAATCCCCAGAGAGGAAAATGGCCGAGCGGATTACTTGGCTAAAATAGCCAGTTCGGGAGTAGAGAATGATCACCCTATTAATGGCATACCAGGAGTTCAAGGAAGAGAGGTGATCGAGGATTTTCTAGCGCTCTAAGAATCGTCTCCGCAATAGTACGGAGTCGATTGTAGATGCGGCAAGTTGTCACGAGTCGTGTCTTTCGAGGATGGATGTGATCGGCTTTCGATTTCTCAGTTGTTCTTATCGTCGGTTTTGATTAAACTAATTTGACCTAAGAAAGCGGTAGTCATTGTTCGGTTTTGAATTCTTACAACTAAGATTTAAATTGAAATACAAGATTTAAAAACATTAAAATATTTAAAGGAAATTAAAGCTTATATTAAAAACGATCAATCTAAACTAATTAACTTATTAAAACTTAATAATTTTAAATTAGGGAAATGGAGGGAAAATTAAAGTCAAGCTTTATTTGAAAAAGTCAACATTAATTTAATAAAATTTAAAGTTCTAAAAGAAGGATTATATAAAGCTTCTAAAAACTTAAAGATTGATCTAACAACTTAACAACTTAAAAGCATAAGTTCAAAAGCTAGAAAGCTACAAAATGAAAATGAAAGTTTTGAAAATCAAAATAACAAYGATCCAAGCATAACATAATATTAAAGGAAATACTTCAACATAAAACTATATAAATGAAAGAGTTTACCAAAAGTATGTGATTACACAAAAGCTTGAAGGAGAAAAGCTTGAACTCCTGAATGATTCTTCACAAAAGGAACCTAGATCAAAGCTTGATTACTAACTAGCTAAGATCTATACTTAACTAATCTACCACTAATTACTAGAATTATTAGGAATTAAAAATAAGCAAATATGAAAAAGGAGAAATTTCTGGTTTTGGAGGAGCTTCCTTGGTGAAGAAAGACCTCAGCTGCAAGTTGCTATCTTTGAAATGACGTCTGATTACTTATTTCTTCAAAATTTCTGCTTTTCAGTCGATCGACTGAAAAAGCAGTCGATCGACTGGCAGTCGATCGATCATGTCGGCAGTCGATCGACTGCGATGTCAAAAACGGCCTGAAGCCCTGGAATTCAGTCGATATTCGGAGGACCCAGTCGATCGACAGCAGTCGATCGGCCAAGTAGGCAGTCGATCGACTGCATTATCCAAAATGCCAAAAGTCACTGGAATTCAGTCGATTTTGTGGGTTCAGTCGATTGACCAGATATGCAGTCGATCGACTGAAAATCCAGTCGGTCGACTGGATTCCAGCGCCCAGCTCGATTTCTCGTTCTTTTCGCGTCCGCCGGTTTATCGAACCTCGTTCGTTGCGCTTCCTTGCTTTGTCCGTCCATTCCCAAGTCGAGTATCAACGATCCCAAACGATCGTGGGCCCCGCTTGGACGTCCTACAGCCAAGAGAAATGAAAAAGTGAAAAACTACGAAAATTACTAATAAAACGTACAAAAACTAAGAAAATCTAGAAATACGAAAAACGGTCAACCCGACTCCTAAAGCAACAAAAATCAAGCGAAAAACACGCAACGTGAAACAAAAATGGTAATGAAAATATGTACAAAAAGATGCAAATCAAGAGGATATACTCAGTGAACGAGGGAGAAGATTGGCGCTCTCCTATCAAGGCATATTTGGAGAAGGGAGAGCTGCCGGATAGCAAGAGGGAAGCGATAAAAGTGAGGACCAGGTCGTCCCATTTCTGCCTGATAAAGGGAGAGCTATTTCAAAGGGTATTCAGATAACCTCTCTTGCGATGCCTAAGCCTGAACGAAGGCATCCATATCTTTAAAGAAATCCATGAAGGATGTTGTGGTAATCACATGGGTTCCAGAGCATTGTCAAGTAAGATCATGAGGGCATGCTACTTTTGGCCACAATTAAGGAAGGAGGCAGAGGATTTTGTTCGGGCATGTGATAGGTGTCATAGGAACTCACCGTTAATACATAAGCCTGCAGAAGAACTCATGACAATGAGCTCTCCTTGCCCATTCAAAAAATGGGGAATAGACCTGGTAAGACCATTCCCCACAGCCCCGGCCCAAATGAAATCCCTGATCGTGGCCATCGATTATTTCAACAAATGGGTGGTGGCTGAAGCCTTAGCAGAAATTACAAAAGATGCGGTAATGGGCTTTTTGTGGAAAAACATAGTGTGTCGGTTTGGAATCCCAAGGACTTTGGTATCAGATAATGGCACCCAATTTATGGGAGCTCGGATTCGAGCCTGAAAAGTAAGTCCCAGAATGCGAGAAGTGAACACTCCAACTGTCTTTGAAGGTCGGAACCGCGAGTAATCGATCACCTCGAATATATCAAAGGATAATGGGCACACGGGGTGATCCTCGATCAAAGGAAGACTTAGAAAATCTGTTGAGCAAATGAAACTTTTATCAACTAAACCACACTCTTTTGTTTCCTTAATTTCCTCCTCAACGCCCTCAAAGTCATCCAAAGTCAGAATCGGGCTTAAAAGAGGGCAAACGGGCTCCTTCTCACCTATATCTTCAACCACCTCCATCTTAGGTTCGAATAAAGCTTCAGGCGACACGACATGAGATTCAATAAATTCACCCGAAGGCAACTCTCCCACACAGTCTTATACAACATCCTCGAAAAACACGAGAGAGACAATGCCGACTTCCACCCCCTTCTTCTCACCCACCAATTTCACCTCCTTGCACAACTCGTTCAAAATATCATCAATGTTAGAATCTCCATCAACAAAGGTGGAATTTTCCACATCAAAGACGGGCAACTCCTCTTGCCAAGGTTGGTCTAGCTCGTACACTTTGTTGTCAAATTGCTATAATTGAATATCAAGGCGTTCTATGCGTTCATCTATACGTCGAGTCATTTCCATAATATCGGCTAAAAGTTCTTGAGAAACTATGGTGTTAGGATCACCGCTCGAAATATATGCATTAGAGGTGGGTGGAGTGTAAACGTCGTAGCTCAAAGAATAGAAATCTTGAAACGGTGGAGAATACGAGTCAGCTCTCGGGTAAGAATAAGGTGGGGCGAGTTGAGCATAAGAATCGTCAAAACTCGAATTATAATAGCCACGAGATGGTACATAAGTATCCATGCTCGGATTATAGCAATATGAAGGGCATGGGCCGGAATAATCAAAAGGATGGGCCCATTATCGACCGCTCGGAACATACGGGTCATAATACGATGGAGGAACTTGACAATCAAAATTTGGAGCGTAAGGGTCATCATATGGCGAACTAGATCGATAGTTTTCCATCTTCAGTCGAGTTAATCTCGGAGTTTGAAAAATGTGGCTACAAAGTACAACACTCAACAAATGAGATTAAACGTACCAGAAAGAACAAAAACAAACAAAAACAAAAATCACAAACAAACACTGACACACACAAACAATTAAGTACACGAACAAAAGTCACTAAGAGCAAACACCAAAAATCGCGACCTTTAGCCTTCCCCGGCAACGATGCCAATTCTTTGAATCGAACTTTTTACACCTACTTTTTATTTAAAAATAAAAAGCTCGTCCGCAAGAGAACGGAGCAGCTGTAGGTGGTAAGTTGGACTCGAGTCGAATCACAAGGAAGACTAATCGGAAGTTATTCCGGTGTCTGGTTTTACGAACGAGAAAATGAAAGAAATGACTAAACTAAACACGCGATCAAATATGGTTTGAGAGTTCTAACATCTATTGCGAGAATTCGAAAGCTTTGAAATGATTAAGAAAGGTTCTAATGTGCCAGAATCATCTCCACGACCAGGGTTGTCAATTCCGATGGCTTTAAATGGCCCTCGGCACTAGACCGATAAGTCTAGCCGAAAAACATTAACATAATAAATAACAGAATTTCAATGAAAGCATTTAAACTCAAGCATCAAAGGAATTCAACGGAACAATTATTCTACGCATTGAAACAATTAAACTAACGAGATATCACAACTAAACTACTTAAGCAATTAAATATAAACTAAAAACAAGAAAGATGGTAAAAGGTTATAAACTACATTAACTAGTTGAAATCCGAAAAGAAAGTACAAACATAAACACCCAAAGTTAAAAAATTACAAATCACAAAGCAATTAGAGTAAGTTCAGAATACTTATAATCTATAGAAATTAAAAGCGATCTAACGAACTTCAGCGTCGATAAACGATCTTCAACGTCGGACGAAATAGAAACAAAGAAATGACGAACTATTAAACACGAATTATACATGTGATCGGAAGGGGGCAAGAACCGAGTGGTCTCTGCAATGTTTCGAACCTCCCCCAAGCTCCAGCACTCTTTTTCTGAAGAAACCAATGAGTTTATATAGATTTTTTCGAAAATAACCGCTCAAACTGTTGGAGCGTCGGCGTCGACGCGAGCCAGGCGCTCACGTCGACCAGGCAGTGAGTCGACCGATGCGGTCCAGGATCGACGCAACTGCAAGTTTGCGTCGACCAAGCATCGACGGTGCGTCGACCGACGCGGGCGCTGGTTGCGGCCCTTGCAGGGCTTCGGCATGTCGCTCGTCCCGTCTTGTTCATTTTGAGCTGAAATACGAAAATAAAACAAAATTAGATTATTACTTATAAAATAGAGTATAAAAACATTAAACACGATATGAAATGAAAAACATCAAAATGAAGAAAATCGAGAAAGAAAAACCTAAAACACGTAAAAGCAAACAAAATACAATGCAAAAACACACGAAAATCACATACAAAAATGTACAAATCAACTCCCCCTTACTTAGATTTTTGCTTGTCCTCAAGCAAAATCAGAAATAGACGTAGATAAGGAAAAGCTAATTACTCGATGACCTAATTGCTAAAGCATCCAAATGATTCAAGAAGTTAATGCATTAAATCGACAGAAAACTCAACTAAAAGGACGACACGATAATGTTGAGATAAGAGATTTAGACTAGCTTCTAAACACCTAAAAGTAATGAGTTGACCTCCATGTACGTCACTCATCCATGCCTCGGCCAAAGTCTATCCCTACTCAAACCACCAAGTCGTCACCCGACTAACCCAGTCATCTATACACCACTTACAATACAATCTAAGAAATAAAAATGAAAATAAAAACTTAACTTGTACAAGGATTTTTTTTCTTGTACTTATTTTTTTTATTCTTTCCTTTTTTGTTCTTTTTTTTTCTTTTTCTTTTTCTTTTTATTTTGAGTACCTATAGAGATGAGGTACTAACGAACATAAACGTTGCTAAGTGCAACTGATAACATTTTTCGATTTTGCACATGGAGTTTTAATGTCTCCAAAATAAAAATAAAAATTACATACTATAGAGGGTATCGAAAAATGGGGCTAGTAGAGAGTATTCGACTCTTAAGAATGAAACAAGAATAGAACAAGGGACAAAACACTTCATAGATTCTTTACACTTCATTCCCCACAATTACACTATTGTTCGAACGAAAGTCTAAATATCCTAACCAAAGTATCTAACCACGTCACTTCGTCAAGGTTCCAGTCAATATAAATACACACAACTCAAATCAACCTCAAGCAAGCATACAAAAATTTACTAACCAAACCAAGGACAAACTCCCCAACCCCCCCCCCCCCCCCCCCACCACACACACACACACACACTTAAACCATACAATGTCCACATTGTATAATATAAAAAATTAAGCTAAGTATGGTAAAAGGTAAGAGAAAGAGAAAGACGTCCCTGAAATCGCACTTGTGGTGATGAGTCGAGTGTCCAAAAGAGTCAAACGGGCTTCAAAGTCGAGGGGACCTGAAACGAAAAGAAACAAAAACACATAAAAACAACATAGTTAAAATGCTTGGATTGCCTCCAAGAAGCGCTCGTTTAACGTCTCTAGCTTGACGGCGTCCACATTTGATGTCATCCCGGGTTTAGAAATAAATGACGATCGTGCATGCCTTGGTATTCTCCAAGAGCAACAATTGGTGATGATACCAAGGCGAGTACGAAAAGTAAGTCCCGGAATGCGAGAAGTGAACACTCCAACTGTCTTCGGAGGTCGGAACCGCGAGTAATCGATCACCTTGAATATATCAAAGGATAATGGGCACATGGGGTGATCCTCGATCAAAGGAAGACTTAGAAAATCTGTTGAGCAAATGAAACTTTTATCAACTAAACCACGCTCTTTTGTTTCCTTGATCTTCGACGCCTTCAAAGTCATGTAAAGTCAGAATCGGGCTTAAAAGAGGGCAAACGGGCTCCTTCTCACCTTTCTCTTCAACCACCTCCATCTCAGGTTCGAATAAAGCTTCAGGCGACACGACATAAGATTCAATAAATTCACCCGGAGGCAACTCTCCCACACAATCTTGTACAACATCCTCGAAAAACACGGGAGAGACAATGCCGACTTCCACCCCCTTATTCTCACCCACCAATTTCACCTCCTTGCACACCTCGTTCAAAATATCATCAATGCTAGAATCGCCATCAACAATGGTGGAATTTTCCACATCAAAGACGGACAACTCCTCTTGCCAAGGTTGGTCTAGCTCGTACACCTTGTTGTCAAATTGCTCTAATTGAATATCAAGGCCTTCTATGCGTTCATCCATACGTCGAGTCATTTCCACAATCTCGGCTAAAAGTTCTTGAGAAGTTATGGTGGAATCGCCGCTCGAAATATATGCATTAGAGGTGGGTGGAGTGTAAACGTCATAACTCGAAGAATAGAAATCTTGAAACGGTGGAGCATACGAGTCAGCGCTCGGGTAAGAATAAGGTGGGTGACTTGAGCATAAGAATCGTCAAAACCCGAATTATAATAGCCACGAGACGGTGCATAAGTATCCATGCTCGGATTATAGAAATATGAAAGACATGGGCCGGAATAATCAAAAGGATGGACCCATTCTCGACCGCTCAGAGCATACGGGCCATAATACGATGGAGGAACTTGACAATCGAAATTTGGAGCGTAAGGGTCATCATATGGCGAACTAGCTCGATAGTTTGCCATCTTCAATCGAATTAATCTCGAAATTTCAAAAATGTGGTTACAAAGTACAACACTTAACAAACGAGATAAGTTTTATATAATTAATGGTTTGCCATCTTCAGTCGAATTAATGATTTATATAATTAATAAATTTAATAGATAAGTTTTATAAAAAAATATTATTGGTCATTTAAAGAGTTGGTTTTCACTCAACTCCGCACACGTTGATAGACGGTGTGGTTTCATTTGTTCTGCAATAACTGCCTTTAGCATACACACACACCACACACACACACACACACACACACACCACACACACACACACACACACACACACACACATATATATATATATATATATATATATATATAGGGTTGGGTTCAAATGAGAACCCGTCATTATATGTGAACCTAGGGACTCATCTTGACCATTAGATTGAATAATCTTGATGGTTGAGATCATGACATGTCAGCATGGTAATAATGTAAAAAAATGCATTAATTAATTAAAAATGGTATTTTGGACATATATCAACGTTTACAAAGAGCACTAAATTGTTCTTTGGAAAGCACAATAGATTAAGAAAAAAAAAACACTACGATTGTATACAAAAAGCATTGCAAATTTCGTCTATAAACTGCAAATTCAAAAATTTGAAATTAAACTCAAATCTTCAACAAACCATAACTTTTTCAAATTTTATTCGTTTTGAATGAAATACATATCAAATTAACCACATTCTCAAGATCTACAATTTAAGATACATATTGCATGTTTTAAAACGTAAAAAAAAATATATATATAATTAAAATTAAAAAAACTGGACTGATTTTAGCACTACAGTACTGTGTAAAAAGCACAATGAACCTGGACATATAATTGCACTGTGCAATATTAGATCTAAGGTCAGGATTAGTCCCTACGTTCGCATATAATGACGGGGTTCTCATTTGAACCCAATCATATATATATATATATATATATATATATATATATATTATATATATATATATATATATATAGTAGTCCTCTCTCCGCCAATAAAAGTGAATCCGTTTTCATTAATTATCAAACTCACGAAAATTAGAGAGTGGAATTAAGGACGGCTAGGAGAGAGAAATCAGATATATTACATCATTTCAATAATCAGACCAGGCAGAACAGGGAAAGATCTGGATTCTCACAGTTAGTCATAATTATTATTTTATAATTAATCATAAAAATCATGAAGTTCAAAACCGTGGGACTCATTTATGTTTTATAATGATTAAATAAGAAAAGGATTAACATGCATAAGTTTTGTTAGCTTCATGGTCAATTCCGAATTTCTAATTTTCTTAATATATAAACTGTTGAAGCATTTTCAATATGCAGTTCCAAGTTATTTTATTATTATTATTTTAATTTAACTTTTACAAATTGTGGAAGCACTACTTGAATTTGCGCTTCCAATTTTCTTAAAAACTAAATAAATTGTGGAAGCGTTGAACCTGAATGCGCTTCCAAATTTTATTCTTTTTTCCTTAATGTGGAAGCAAGTTTCCAGGATGAGCTTCCATGTTTTTTAAGAAAATATGAAAAAGCAGTTTCAATATGGACTTCCAAAAACTTTAAAGTTCTCTCTCTTCTTTTTTTTTCCCCCAAAGAGTGGTGATATCGCATTCTAAAATTATATATATTTTTTAATTTTTTTGAGATTGTGCTTTTATTAAAAAATAAAATAAAATGGGAACCTTACCAGAATGCACTTCCACTTAAAGTACAATAATTACACAATTTTGCTTTCTTCCCTCCTCTATAAAGGCTATTATCCGATTATAGTTTTAAAAAGGTTTGTTTTTTTAAAATCTAAATACATGTTTCACATAGAAATAGTTGATCTCATAATATTGTGGAAATGTGTCGTGTACAATAACCACATCATATTATGCACGAAATATTTACACGATAAACTAAGACATAAAACACCCTGTAAAAGTAGATCCCCTGATACTCACAAATCAGCATATATATTATTGATCGGTTAACATTTGTGATAAATATTTAATTTTATGTTATTATAAGATAATAAGATCATGTTTGGATTATGATTCATTATATTTGAATTTGGTATTGAAATCTTGAATATTTAGAATCACGTGAATAATAAGAGTCTTTATTTGTTGTATAATTTAAAGATTTTACTGTATATGTCAAATCATATCTAAAAATTGGATAATGTTGTATTATTATATTATATTTAGTTATATTTAATTATGTAATGATAATATGATAGGAAATGTCTACGGTACCTTCACGGCACCATACCTCCACCCCCTCCTGCATTTACAAGCTTTGATTTCATAATATGAAAAGTCTAAATTTATATTCTCATTAATCTAACGATTCACATTGATTGAGAAATGGTACCGTGAAGGCACCGTAGAAGTTTCCAATATGATAAAAGAGGAGAGTGTGTGTGTGAATAAGATAATATATGATAGAATAAGTTTAAAAAGTTATTGGTTGGGTATTAAAATTTTGAATTTTAGAAACATGAAATGGGATTCATGGCCCCTACCCATCTTCTGCTCCACCGCAGCCACTCCTCCAAGTTTCCGGAAACAACCTCTCGCTGCCTAAATGGGTTGCTCAGCTCCTTCAATCCACCCTTATCAACAAAATCAAGATTTACAACACCAAACCTAAAATCCTCTCAGCCTTTTCGAACACTGGCATCTACCTCATCGCCGGAGTCGAAAACTCACAAGTTGCAAACATTAGCTCCGACCCTTCCTCTGCCAGCAAATGGATTCGTACCGACCACCACCATTTTCGGCATAGCCGTTGGCAACGAGTACTTAACCACCAAATCCAACAAGCTCGATCCAAATGCCTTAGTCCGAGCCATGACAAATCTGCATGCAGCTTTGCTCAAACGTGGCTTGGACCTAATTAAAATCACCACACTGTATAGCATGGCCATTCTGACCTCCTCTTTCCCACCGCCAGCCTCCACTTTTGCCGCCACACTCCTCCCCATAATGACCTCCATCGTTGGGTTCTTGGAGGATAGTGGAGCACTGTTTATGGTGAACGAATATCCATACTTGCCTATACGGACGGTCCCAAGACGATTAGTCTAGATTATCTTGATTATGCATTACTAGGCAATGTCACTAGGGTTCTTGATCCCAAGGGGTGCACATGCAATAATATGCTAGATTCGCAAATCCACGTTGTTCGATCAGCCACGCTTCACTCATGTTTGCATACTGTACGATTAAGATTATTGTGTCAGAATCCGGGTGGCTAAAAAAGGGCGTCGCCAACGAAATCGCGGTCACAACTGAAAACGCAAGAACTTATAATACTAGAATAATCAAACGCACGCAAACGAATAATGGGGCCCCTATAGAGATTTCCATGTTTAACTTGTTTAATGAGAATAAAAAACAAGGGGGTTCAAATGAGAAATCTCGTATCTTGAACAGTGACGGTTCTAATGAAAGTATAAATGTCCTAGAGACAATCAGTTTTAAAAACATTATATTTGATCACAATTATTATATGTATATATCGTTGTGTGTGTGTGTGTGTATTTATATATATACATATATATATATATATGGAAATGCATTTATTGAATTGTTGTTTTGATTGTTTTTAATTATTCATATAAATGTTTATGTAGAGTTAATGTTGTCATTGATATGGTGAGATGTCATTGGTAGAACATTACTCTTAAAATAGCCATGACTAATGATTATCAAGATTAGGATATTGATAATATAATGTATGTCAGCTGACGCATCACATTCTTAGAAAATGCAATTAGTCTCACGACTGCGGATAACTATTATTCATGATGGACACATGAATATTTTAGAGAGTATTGGTAAACCCTACTGATAAGATATTTATTGTATGTGTATAAACTTATCAGTGCATAAAGTGTGTGATAATCATTTGACTTAAGGTCAATACACACCTTGTTTACTGAGTGATATAATTTTGACCATAACCAATGCTTTGCACTCCTTTTAGGGGTAGATATGACTTGTGTTGGGTACATTATGATGTAAATGAAGTGTATAGTTGAGCCAAGAAAGAATTCATTTTTCGATTGGAATTTCTTTATTAGGTCGACTAAAGTCATTGGTCAATGCAAAAGACTTATTTAATATAATAGTTGAGTATGGTTTAGTTGTCGACTAATAAAAATGAGATAAATTGATTAACACTACAAAAAAAAGACGTTTGCTGACGGGTAGATCCGTCAGCAAACCCATTAGCTAAGTGATTACTGACGGGTACGGCCTATCAGCATATTTGGCGTCAGTAAATTGATCGCTGACGACATTAACAAACCGTCAACAAATGCTGACGGATTGGGCCCGTCAGCATTTTTAAAATATTATAAAAAAAAGACATTAACAAACCGTCAGCAAATGCTGACGGATTGGGCCCGTCAATATTTTTAAAATATTATAAAAAAATTGGGCGAACCTAGCCCAGCCCGCCCCTAAACCAATCAACGGCCCAACCTGCATCAATTAAATCTTATATATGTCATGGGTGGGATTCGAACCAAAGACCTCTTGCAAGAGGAGTGGTGTTACCGTCTCGCCAAGTTGATTATATGTGAGAGTTTATACACTTTTAATATATATTTGATATAAATTAAGCTATAAATTAAAATTAAAATTAATTATATTATATTTATAAATATAGATTATATTTATGAATAATGATATATAAATACATAATATTATTATAAATATATACTATTTATAAATAATTATAAATATATATTATTTGAAATATATATTTATTATTATTTGTATATATTCTTAATTATAAATAGACAATATTGATAAATATATTATTTTTAAATATATATTATATATAAATAATGATATATAATTATTATGAATATTTGATATAATTAATAAATGTATAAATATATAATAATTATATTAATTTTATAAATATAGATTATATTTATAAATAATGATATTATAAATATATATATATATATATATATATTATAAATATATATTATTCAAAATATTATTTATAATATATATATATATATATTATATATATAATATATATATATATATATATAAATAATGATATATAATTATTATAAATATATAATATAATTTATAAATATATAATAATTATATTATATTTATGATAATGATATTATAAATATATAATATTTATAAATATTATATATATATATATATATTATAAATATATTATATATAAATAATTATATATTATTATTTAAATATATAATATTATTTATAATATATAATTATTATATTATATTTATAAATATATAATTTATATTATATTATATTTATAAATAATTAATATAAATTATATATATTATTTATAAATATATTAAATTAAATTATAAATATATAATATTATTTATAATTATTATAAATTCATAATATTTTAAATAAATTG
>BMAC01000960.1:410152-430087 GCA_014905375.1 Phtheirospermum japonicum | reverse complement strand
TTGATTAAACCATTGAGATAGACACTTGGATAGATTTTAAACTCAATCGAGTGATTCGAAATGAAAGAAATTTCACCAAAACTTTGTATAATGGTTATAATTCGCTAAGTTCAAATTAATATTCTTTATATTGAGTTCGTTCAACTTAACTGTCTAGGAGTTTTGTTTGGATCATCATTGGATTGATGTCATATATAAAGGCTTATAGGGTCACACTATATGCATTGATGTCATATATAAAGGCTTATAGGGTCACACTATATGCGACTACTTTCTCTACTTAAAAATGTATCAAGAAAGTAATAAATATTCAATTTGGAATTGTATGATGTTTATTTCAATTTGATAGAAATTATTTAATTAAATTAAATTGGATTTGAATATAATTATCTATATTATATTAATAAAGGTATTTGAGTTAAAAAAAAATTTGGGTTCATTTCTTGAACAGTCTAGTCCTTTTTAAGATTAGGATTCTCTTATATACCTAGTATAAATATAACATAAAGTTATAAGTTAATAAATGAGTTTTTTTAGAGAAACATCATAACAAATCCTGAGATTCGGAGTTCTTGAGCTTTCATTAGATTTCCTAACTTTCTTCACGATAGCAATACACTTGCGTGGATACCTTAGTGTTGAACTTGGATCGGGATTTACTGCAAGGATTTTATACTTTTTCTTGATTATTTATTAAATAAATATATTCGTTTGATCTGTTGGATCTTAAAATTTTAAACCTGCCGTTGCACGAGTATAGTGTTCGTCTCTACGAATTCCATCTACTAAACTTTATGATGTGGATTTGAGCTGCCACTTTTGTTCCGACAGTGCTGGCGGTGATAAGTTGGGTTTGAGGGAGAAAAGATCGGGTGGGGTGATCAACAGGGGTCCCTCTGTGTGGTGTGTGGCCAAACCACATGCGGATGAAAAGGTGATTCGAGCTGTGGACTTTTGCTGTGGAACTGGTGGTATAGATGCAGGGAGAATGGTAATTGTTTTGAGCCTGATAAGACATGCACATGCATCGTATGCCATGAATGCATATTATCAGATGCATGGAAAGAATTATTGGAACTGTTATTGGCCTAATGTTTGATGTTGCTAAGCTGAAGATGGTGAGTGTTAGATGTTGAATAGGTTTTGCTTTGAGTAAACATTAGTTTTCTAGTACTATTACTGATGAAGGTATTCGTTCGAATATTGGTGTTTGTCAAAAAGTTGTCAATTTTTCGCATAGGAAGGAGATAAAGGTATCTCACCACAATCAAGGGCTTTTTCATTTTGAAAAAAGCTGCTTCTCTTTATGGAGAATAGAGTAGACTTTTTCCAATTCCACCTCACATTGAAAAATAGAACCCCCGGGATCTCGATCTCAAGGGAAAAGATTTTGCAATATTAATGTAATGCTCTGTTTTGAATTGTTGGGCAACCAATGTCATTTTAGATATTTAAAAAATTAATAGGGGCAATATAAAAAATTACTCTTCAATGGCTGCCTCAATAAAACCAACAAATTAGAATCAATTACTATCGTATTTCTTTGTTTGAGCATTGGATTTCATCGGACGTGCTTATTTATCAGTGGTTTTATGGAGTAGACTTTCATTGGGTATTACTGCACTAGAGAAAATTGGATGATTTTGCAACAACAAAAACTACTAGACTGCCACTGTGCATTATTCTCTTACTGGTAAGAGAATAGCACACTACAATCAACTACACCAGAAGAGAATTTATAAAAATAAATGTAATCAGGAATTTTAGATCTTATAGCAATCATAAATTTGTTTATCCTATTGCTTTTATCTCGTCATAGTTTTCTGACGCAAAAATTGAAGTATTAATTCGCGGTTGGACAGTTAAAGCATTTACGAAAGTCTACATGAGCTCATTATATCTAAGTTAAAAAAACTCTTGAAAAAATGCACAAGATATTTGGAATTGTTTGGGGGATCATCCAGCATTTTCAGTGCTAATATTTAAGTGAAACTTGATATACTAGTAACAATTTTTGCTACACAGATCATAAAAGTAATTATATTCTTTTTAATTTGAAAATAAGGATAAAAAACAAGATTATGAATTTTAGGACATAATCAGAAGAAGAAATAAAAGAAGGCTAACAACGTTGAGTAAATAACTCTATTAACTTGCAACAAAACAGATAATCTAAACCTAAACCATTGCTACTATCAGTAATTCTGTTCAGCATACATTAATTTATGTAAAATCAAAAGTGTCATATATAACAAAAAGAAATCTATCCGCATTCGTATGATAAGAGTTTATAAAGAAATCTTGATGAATACCAATATGTGCAAAACTAAAATGTAAAGCACGGAAGCCAACCTGAGCAGCATCAACCTCTGCAAACTCTCATTTCGAGCAGCCATATGAACAGGAAGCTTGAAATGAGGATCAGTAGAATAATCAGAAGGTAAAAGCTCCTTGTAAGAGCCGCTTTTCCCAGACCTATTCCTAGCCATATTTATATCTGAAGTGCAGTTTTCTATTCTTCTCCACATTCCATTTAACTTTTCCAGCTCCAGCTCCTTAACATGGATTTCACTAATCAGTCCTTCAGCCTGAGTCTAAAAAGCACAAGATGGAAAATTATCACCAAGAAATTTATACAAAAACATAAACTTTAAAGCACAGAATAACAGGCAAAATAACAAATATAACCTGTTTTGCAGCAAGTTGTTCGATTAAGCTGTGAAGCTGTTTATCCAATGTTTTCTCGCGCTGAGCTGCAACGAAGTGAGAATTTTAGTTAATTAAAGAACATACAAGATGTTGTATAACTGTTGAAAATGTTTTTTCTTATAAAAACCGAAGCAGATATTTTCCAGTTAAACAAAAAATTCCTTGGCAAGTTTTTCATATTTTTTTTCCTTGTGAACATAATTTTTAACAAAAGCATTCCGGTGGTATTGCAGCCAATTGGTGAATCCATAAAAAATAAAATGAAATAATTAGTAATATCATTGTTGTTGACACAGTACCACTTTGTAATACCATGCTTGGTAAGCCATTTCTGTAATTAAGAAGTCAGCCTTAATAGTTTCCTATAGAACAGTATTTATGACGTTTCCAATAATTTCTGGACTACATGTTTACTTCTTTATTCCATCACATGTATACAGATGCTACCTTTTTACGGTTAGATGAAATATGCAACATCAACTCATTACAGACTAAACCAACGGCTCAGTAACTCAATTGTAGATTTACTATTACACAAGTGGTTGTTCAGAATTTGTCTCCTTTTCACCTTTAAGATTTTAAATGCCACCTTGCACATATAACACACGAGTACATGAGACAGATGTATGCATAAAATAGTCATATAGTTTGTATTACGAAAAGAAATAACTGTTAGCGAGCCGCAGATGCGAGTTTACCGCCGCCGGGCTCGAGCGACTTAGGCCCAAATTAATATGATTAATATGGGCTATTATATTTATCTATGTTTTATTATTTATTTCAGCTGTTAGGTTATTAATTGATTATGGGCCGACTTATGTCGAGGTGTTCTTGAGCCCGTAGGTTTCTTTACTATTTATGTGATCAGACATCGTTAGGTTAGGCAGGAAATAATATTTGTTAAGACAGCATCTTGCTGGACAGGTTATTAACCTGGGAACCCTTTTTATTGAAGCCGATTTGGTTTTCTTATCGTTCCTTATTCCCTTAACTCTATCAACTTGGTCCGACCAGGCGCTTTTGAACCCTTCATGCCCTCGACGAGAATGGAGTCACGTGTGGATGTGGTAGAGAAGAGAGTAGAGACGTTGTGGGCGGAATTTGCTAAAGTCCATCCACGCCTGGAGAAGTTGGATCAGAGGTTGGATAGGATGGATAAAATTTTTACGTACCAAGAATTCGGAGATCGTCAGCGATGATTCCGCCTCCTCGCTGCCGCCCGACCGTGGGACTCCGTCTGCTGATACCCCGTTTTCCGCAGTCCAGCTTATGGAATTCCCGACCTTTCAAGGAGATGACCATGTCGCTTGGTTGTCATGTGCGGAGCAGTACTTTTGCTTGTATCACACCCCGAGTCCGATAAGGTCAAAATTAGGGCTGTAAACGAGACGAGCCGAGTTGAGTTTAGAGAGTTTAAGCTTGCTCGTTTATTATCGAGCTCGAGCTTTTTTTATCGAACATATCGATGGCTCGCGAGCTTTTTCGAGTTTAATCGAGCCTAAACGAGCTCAAAAAGATATTAATTATTAATTAAATTATTATTTACTTTATTACAAAAATAAAATAAAATATTTTTTAAAGTATATAATACACCTACTAAGATACGTAAACAAATAAGCTTATATATATATTTCTATATTTTTCATATGAACAAGTATAAAAATTATAATTAAAACCAAATTATTAGTTTAATTTATACGAGTTTAATAACGAACTCACTCTAGAACTCACTAACGAACCCGCTCACGAGCTAACGAGCCGAATACCATGAATGTAGAGTTTGCTCATTTATTAAACGAGCTCGAGTGAGCTTTTATCGAGTCGGGTAGCGAATAGCTCACGCACGCACTGTTTGGCTCATTTACACCCCTAGTCAAAATCGCCCTGTCACCATGGATGGAGCCGCGCTTCACTGGGTCCAATGGGTCCTACGACGTCAACCAGATTTATCCTGGGCCCAGTTGTCCCAGGAGCTTTTGCGACATTATGGTGAAAACCCCATGGAAAATTCTTTCGAGTCTCTTATGGCTACCCGACAGACGGGGACGGTCTATGACTGGATTCTTTCGTCGGGATTATCGGATCCCCACTGTCTACGGATATTTTTGAATGGGCTACGTGAGGATTTTCGTCTTCGAATACATTCCAAAGATGTGACAGATATTTTTAATACAATGCACCTGGCGCGTGAAATTGAGCGCGAGCTTCAAGCAACTCGAAAGGTTCGCAGTGGCCCACCACCGCCAATTTTTCGTCCCTCTGGCCCCCGAAATGGGGTTTCTTCCTTTGGGCCGCGGGCGCCTCCGCCCGTTTCGGCCGTATCTCCTCCTGTGGGGAGCGGTGGTCCACCTCGTACACCTATCATTTCTAGTGCTCGCTCGACGGCAAGTTCTATGGCGTCTACATCAGCTCAACCTCACCTCCGGGGTTCTCGTCAATTGTCAATGCGAAGTATGTGGACCTCCGCACGAAGGGGTTGTGTTTTCGATGCCGTGAGCCATACCATCCCCTTCATAACTGTCCTAGTAAACACGTGATGATCACGGCCGAGGATGACGAGGAAGTTGAAAGGCATGATGGAATTCCCCAGACAAGGGTGACGATAGGATTCCCGAAGACCCTCAACTCCATAGGTTAGAGCTGTCCAATCTAGCGGCAGGGGGGCTTCGATGGGCCACGTACAATGAAATTAATCGGACTCATTACCCAAACGCCTGTAAGAGTGATGATCGACAGTGGAGCGACCCATTGCTTTATTTCGGAGGAGCGTGCTCGACAATTGGGGTTACACATTGACACGTCTGCGAAACTCGCCATGCGTTAGGGGGATGGGCAGCACCGTTTTACGCAGGGCATCTGCCATAATGTTGGTATGAAGTTGGGTTCCGCAACTTTTTCTATCACTTGTTTTGTATTTCCTTTGGGCGGTGTGGATGTGATTTTGGGTATTTCGTGGTTAGCCACATTGGGTGATGTGAATACAAATTGGGCGAAGATGACTATGGAATTCACTATTGCAGATTGTCGGGTTACCTTACGCGGCGAACCCTCTCTCGGCGGCAGAGTTTGGCACTTAGTGCCAGTAAGCTCACTGATGTGGAAAGGAGTTGGTTGTTACGGGTTACTGAGGTTGACCGAGACCCCACCGACAGCATTACAGACGGTTTTGGAGGAATTTTCGGATGTGTTCCAGCCGGCGGAAGACCTACCGCCCTATCGTTTAACTGATCATCGCATCCCACTTCAACCGGGGGCCGCACCTGTGTCTGTTATGCCTTACCGATACGGTCAAACTCAAAAAGACAAAATGGAACGGTTAGCATCGGAGATGCTCACTGCCTGGATTATACAGCCGAGCTGCAGCCCTTATTCAAGTCCCGTTTTGCTAGTCCGGAAGAAGGATGGTAGTTGGAGATTTTGTGTTGACTATCGCGAGTTAAAGAAGATAACGATACTGGATAAATACCCCATCCCAGTGATTCAAGATATGCTCGACTAGCTCCAGGGGGCTTCCTGGTTTAGCAAATTGGATTTACGGGCAGGGTATCATCGAATTCGAGTTGCCCCGTCTGACATCTCAAAGACGGCGTTCCTTATAAACTCCGGGCACTATGAGTTTCTTGTGATGCCATTTGGCCTCACAAATGCGTCTGCAACTTTCCAGGCTACAATGAACGAGTTGTTTCGACCTTATCTCCGCAAATTTGTGTTAGTCTTCTTTGATGACATTCTAATTTATAGTGCTGGTTGGGAAGCGCATTAGGGTTAACCTTTCATACGGTTTTACAGTTATTACGTGACAACTCTTTTGTTGTCAACCCTAAAAAATGTTTTTTCAGGCAACGCGCTGTTGAATATTTGAGTCATATTGTTTCCGCTGAGGGCGTTCGCATGGATCCGGCGAAGATCTCAGCCGTTCTCCAGTATTCCAAAATCACTAAAGAGGGTCCGCCAGCTACTCGCAGATTTATTAAGGACTATGGCAAGATAGCACAAACATTAACAGCCCTTCTTAAGGGTGACGCACCAACGCCAATGGTTTGGACTGCGGCAGCTCATTGTGCAGTCCAGGAATTGCAACATGCCCTGACTACAGCCTCTGTGTTAGGTTTGCCCGATTTCTCCTCTCCGTTCATCATTGAGTGTGATGCGTCGGGGCGACGGTTGGGTGCGGTCTTGATGCAATCTGGACGACCAGTGGCATTTTTTAGCAAGGCGTTATCTAAGCGAAGCTTAGCTAAATCGTCATATGAAAAATAACCAGTGGCTTTAGTCCTCGCCGTGCAACATTGGAGGCCGTACTTAGTGGGTCGACGCTTCACTATTTGCACTGACCAACATAGTCTTCGTCATATATGGCAGCAAATTATTTCAACGCCATCCCAACACATGGATTGCTAAATTACTGGGGTACGAAAACCTGGCTCTTCGAATTTAGCCGCGGATGCCTTATCTCGCCGAAATGAGGATGGAGACCTATCTGCCATTTCGTTACCTTGCTAGATTGTTTGGCAACAACTGCAAGATGAGATGTGCAAGGACAGTTACTTAGGTGGCATTATCCGCAAGTTGGAGGAGGGCACTGGTACTCGGGGCTTCTAGTCACTTATTAATGGCGCTCTTTTTCTTAAGGGTCATATCTTCCTATCTCAATCCTCGCCGTGGACATCCAAATTAACTGAAGAATTGCATTCGACGCCGACAGGTGGACACTCCGGTGTGTATTGCACATATCGTAGGCTGGCGGCTAATGTTTATTGGCCAGGGATGATGCGATAACTTACAAGATATGTCGACGAGTGCCTGGTGTGTCAGCGCAACAAGTATGAGACTCGTTCGCCGGCCAGCCTCTTGCAGCCGGTACCTATTCCGGAACAAATTTAGGAAGATATTAGTATGTATTTTACAACGGGATTACCTCGTACAGTGCAGGCCGATTGCATATTGGTGGTGCTCGATCGCCTCGCGAAATCTGCACACTTCATCAAGCTCAAAACCGTTTTACTGCTCGACAGGTGGCAGCTACCTTTGCTCGTGAGGTGGTGCATCTACATGGTGTGACGGGCTCTATTGTTTCGGATCAAGACCCTATTTTTACTTTTTGAATCGTTGTTTGGAGACGTATCTATGCTGTTTCGTGTGTGAGCAGCCACGAAAATGGGTCGCTAGGTTGCACTGGGCGGAATATTGCTTTAACACTGGGTTTCACTTTGCTGCAAGTTGTACGCCATTTGAGGTCGTTTATGGCAGTTTTTACCTGGGAAAATTAAGGTGAAGGCAGCTGCGGATGATCTCATCGAGCGAAATGAATTATGGTTCATTGGCCTTATCATCTAGAAAGCGCCCATCAGCGTATGACAAAGGCTGCCAATCAGCACCGTCGGGATGTCCAACATCAAGTTGGGGATAAAGTTTTTCTCAAGTTACAGACGCGTCGAAGGAGCACGCTTGCACGACATGTGAATCCGAAACTGGCACCTCGTTATTTCGGTCCGTTTGAGGTGCTGGGAAAAGTTGGTTCGGTGGCGAAGTTGCCGGAGGCTTGTAGGGTGCATCCCGTTTTTCATGTTTCTCAGCTGAAATCCGTGGTTGGCAGTCATGCGGTAATTCCGACGTTACCACCTCATTTACTGATGGAGGAGCTGTCGTTTGACCCTGAGTTGATACTTCGTAAACCGAAGGGTTTGGCGTGGGAACGATCAGGTGCCCCAGGTGCTGGTTAAATGGAAGGGGTGTGGGACGGACGAAGCTACTTGGTTGGATGTTTCTGATGTCCAGGCGCAATTTCCTTCTTTCAGCCTTGCGGACAAGGCTGTTTTGCAGGGAGAAGGAGTTGTAAGCGAGCCACAGATACGAGTTTACCGCCGCCGTGCTCGAGCGACTTAGGCCCAAATTAATATGATTAATATGGGCTATTATATTTAATTATATCTATCTATGTCTATTTATTTCAGCTGATAGGTTATTAATTGATTCATGAGCTGACTTATGTTGAGGTGTTCTCGAACCCGTATGATTAATTACTATTTATGTGGTCAGACGTCATTAGGTTAGGCAAGAAAAAATATTTTGTTAAGACGGCATCTTGCTGGACAGGTTATTAACCTGGGAACTCTTTTTACTGAAGTCGATTTGGTTTTCTAATCGTTCTTATTCCCTTAACTCTATCAATAACACAATGCTGGGGCTTAATTTTGTGTCATTGCCTCACTGGATTCTAAATGTGAGTAATTGTAATAAACATGATGACTCGATACATAAAAATCAGACAAAGCACCTGGAGTCGGTTGCTTCAGTGCATTATCTTGGGCTTGTTGCCATTTCTTCTCAAGTTCTTGTACAATCTCTTCAGTTGAAGCCTATGAATGAATAAGAGTTTTTTTGTTTTGTTTTTTTTTTGAGCAGGTCAAATCAATTAATCATAAATCACACTAGTAATAGTTAAACGTGCACCATACCAGTTCCCTTTTCTTGTTCTCCAACCTTTCCATTAATGCAGATTTAGAATCTTCTGCTTCTTGTTGTGCTCCAACTGCTAATTTGGATTCGTTAAGCATTGTGTTTGATTCTTCTGAATGGATCAAATCCATAGATGCTTCAGCTTTTTGCAACTCAACTTTCAGGCTCTGCTCGATTAAGTCTATTTCCTGTAATACGTTAACGTGTTAAGGCATATTCTTATCATTTTCTAAAGGTTGCTCTAAAGAAGACACTATGAACACTGTGAAGTTATTAAGGATAAGAAAAATGGACGCAGCCACAAAGCCAACATTTCCGAAAAACTCTGACCTTCAACTTACTTCGAAGCAAATCTGCTTCCTGCAATTTCTCCTGAATTTTAATTTCACAAGTGGATATAGCTTTTTGATACTCTGCATTTTCTTTCTGCAACCTAATCTCTCTCAGCTGTGTCTGCAATTAATAATTATGAGTAAAAGTCAGCATTCTATACTCAAATTTTCAAATCCAATATAAAAAAGCATTATTTTTTACCCACACAATTGCTATAAACAACCTAATCTCTCTTACCTGTGTCTGCAATTAATAATTACGAGTAAAAGTTGGCATTCTACACTCAAAATTTCAAATCCAACAAACAAAAGCATTATTTTTTTATCCACACAATTGCTATAAATAGGCTGTGGAAGACGAAAAAACATAGAAACCAAATCAGATTGTTTTTTCTTTTGAGAAAAATAATAGGAATAAGAATAGCCTTATAAGTATCAGTATCACACTTGGGTTGGACAGCATGCTCTAAGCATTATGCGATTTACTGCCAAACTATAATTTCCGTTTTCTAAATTGTCGCCTGTTTATCCATCCTCATCAGAAAAAGCGAGAAACAAAACAAACGAAAAGGCCAATAAATAAAACAAAATCAAAAACACTCTAATCGAAACCGCAGACTACGCAAAAGACAAGAAATATCACCAAAACTAGAACTAAGTCAATACATAAACGTCAAAAGAGACGAATCCGAAAGAAAAAAAAAAACCTGTTGTTTGGTGGAAGAATGGGCGTTGAGTTGAAGTGCAAGAGCATTGTTGGAGGCGAGCGAGTGAGCGTGGAGGTCAGGAAGGCGTTGCGAAATGTCCGGTGGAGGCAATCTCAGCCGCAGATCTTGTATCGAACGGTTCAGAGAAGCCGATTTGCGATCGAGCTCTTGAGCGTAGGTCACTTGTTCCGGAGTGAAGATCAAAGGGATGGAGCTGGGGTCGTTTTCGTCGTCGCTCCGCCCACTGCCACCGCCTCCGACGACGTCCGCCGCCCATGCTAGAAGGCCAGCCATCTCAATAGCTTCGACTTTGCTTTACAGTTAATTTTTGTTCTTTTTAATTTTTTGGATTTTCCCCAAATTTAGGTGGCCATCGGCTATGGAATGAACAAAAAAATTGGATAATTCATATTTGATACGCATCAATACACACTAGAAATAACCCTCGCAGCGCTACGCTGCGAGAGAATATTTTTAATATTTTTTTAGATTAATATATTTAATATTTATATTAGATATTAGTTAAAAAAAAAATCCATGTATACTAATAATTTCTATAATAAATTAGTACCACATATATAGATAACACAAAAATTAAAATTGTTGTGGTATGATAACTTTTATGTGCAGCAAATATTCAAAATTTTAATGGAGAAATTATACTTTTCAAAACAAAATAAATAATTATTTTTAAAATCTGAAAAGTATAAATTAATATATGCTTGATAAATAAAATTGCCGCACAAAATTGATGGCCACACAACATGAAATCAATTATCCTTTGGTGTCGAGAGGAGGAAAGGGGATAGACCAGACCTATTGGATAGATGATATCAAATGAAAAAGAATTTACACTAATTGAACAGATCCGTACAATAATAATTTATTAGATTAAATTTATTTAAATAAAATTAGAAAAAATAGATTAAATTTATTGAAACAAAATGAAAAAATAAATAAATTAAATTTATGAGATGAAAAAATCAAAAAATCTAAAGATAACCTAAACAAAAAAAGAATGGAAAATATGAAAGAAAAGAAATATTTAGGTAACTTGGGCCAACACATTCAAATGGTATATAGATAATAGATTAGATTTTAGAGCAAAGTTGACAAATTAATAACATGTTTAACTACAAAAACTACTCCCCGTTAACTTTCAAAATTGCAAACAATGCCCCGTTAATGTTTATATTTAATTAAAAAGAGATATCCACTTAATAGTCAATAGGTGAGTTTTGTGAGATAGAAAAATATATTAAATGGTATTTACACTTTTTTCTTTTTACAAATAATTAAAGAATATCCTAATTTTCCAAATCCAAAATAATTAATAAAAAATATCATAATAAAAAATTAGCTAGCCCAAACCAAGACAAATAATAACAAATGTCCCAAGTCCAATTCCAAAAGAATTAAAAACCCCACCCAATCAAATCAGTCTAAGCCCATAATAAATATTAAGCTAGCCCAAACCAAAACAAATAATAACAAATGTTCCAAAAACCCAATCCCATAGAATTAAAATCCCACCCAATCAAAAACAGTCWAAGCCCAAAACAATATATATAGATATATATATGACGTAAAAGCAGAAAATAGAATAGAAAATAACTTGTCTAATAAATAAACTAACCAATAAACAGATGCCATTTGTCGCAAAGAGGGCATTGCTCACCAACTTTATTATAAAGGTATAGATAAGTTCACAATTATAATCACTTTAACTTTTGTAAGTTCCCAATTATTACCATTTTAAATTTTTTGAACCATTCAGGGCAAATATCTACCGTTAAACGTTAAACCCAAATTTACAAATTAAATGGTTTTTACACCATTCAACAAAAAAAAACTCTAAGGTCATGTTTGTCGTGGGCTTGCGAAACTTGGATTGTAAATTCGAATTCCAATTATCATTTTTTGTATAATTTGATTTTCAATTTACAACTAATAATTTCTTACACCTAACTGCACTCATCTCTTTACTTATTATTATTAAATTTAAATTTAAAATATTATTAAATACAATATAATAATAAATCACGATCCACTTTCGAAACATGATTTGACATCAAATATAATAAAAAAAATACATTATCATCCACTTTACAAACATGATTTGACATCTATATGTAAAAGTAAAGGACTCTAAATCTTACGATAAATAAGAATTCTTACTATTTACAAAATTATGAATACTCATGACTCTGAATACTAGGATTTTGAATTACAACGAAACCTAATCCACACAGGTCCAATACTATATCCCCCTCCCTCTCTCTTCCTGTAGCCTCCATCCCCTTTCTTCTCCTTATCCCCCAAAGAATCATTTTAGTTCAATTGCAAATCCAAACTCAAGCTCTTTTC
Organism: Phtheirospermum japonicum; assembly: GCA_014905375.1. Lineage (NCBI taxonomy): Eukaryota > Viridiplantae > Streptophyta > Magnoliopsida > Lamiales > Orobanchaceae > Phtheirospermum > Phtheirospermum japonicum. Next base: position 417,513 of record BMAC01000960.1, on the reverse strand, counting down.
CTCTGATACCCCACACAGTAAATTATGCAAAACAACCATAACCAACATTTACCCCATATATTTTCTAAGCGTGACTACAAAATTTACCGTCCGTCCAAAATACATTTTTTTTGGAAGAAAGATTGAATACTCAAGCCATTCAATAAAGCTCTTTATTTTTTTATTATTGGGTTACTTCTTCATCATGTTTGCCCTCATTTTTGCATTGTGATTCTTTGTGTCTAATATTGTTTGTAACATTCCACTTAATTTCTCAAATTCTTCTACTTAGTATAGTTGTTTCTAGTAATTTAACAAAATCACAATAATATAAATTTTCTAAAATGTTAACTGCTATAAAAGTCATAAGGCACAACATGATGTTATAAAAGTCATAAGGCACAACATGATTAGATTTTTTTATTTTTTTTAGTGTGACAGTATGAAACTTCATAATTGTTTTCTTCTTTTTTTTCCCTTTCTTTTTGAATTTGATAGAGTTGGTATGGAGTTTAATAGCGTTAGTACAAATTTTGACAAATTATGAAGGAAGAAAATTAAATTTGTTAGGTTTAGTATGAAATTTAATAGACGTAGTATGAAATTTGACGAACTAGTTTGAAATTTGACTACGTAGCATTAAAATACACGAATAAGTACAAAATTTCATGATATAATAAAATTTTACTTGTAAGCGAATAGTAGTACGAAATTATGTAATTATATGAATAAATTTTACCCACAATTTCACACCTACTTCCCCTTTCTGCACTTCATGGAATCACCCACAATTTTCAAGCAAAATCTCTATAAATAAAGATTTAAAACCAAAAACATAAATGGTACAGAAATAAATCAGATTATGATGTAAGAGAATGAGTTTTCTTCCAGGGTGTTCTTATTCGAAAGCAGCGGATAATCTTGAATTGCTGGAGAAATTTACATGATTCTTACTTCAACTCAACAATCAGGAGTACATGAAACAAGATTAACATAAATAAAAATTTGTACAAATAATAAAATTGATGACATGCAAATCCGGGTGGAGAGAGTCGGAATTTTCGAGGTCAAATGTCTCACCTATCTGTAACGTCCCAATTTCAATAAAACGAATTTGATTTATATTTTAAAAAATATAAGAAATCTTGGCATCACATAAATGTCAAATTTTCATAGAAACAACATAAAAAGATTTAGAATTTCAAAAGCAATCGAATTTACGCAGCGAAAAAATGATAATAGAAATAAACAAGTTGCTATCAATTAAAATTGATAGTTAAAGTAGCATTTGCATCTAGTTCATACTTTATTTAAAAGATAAAATAATAAAATAAAACATTAATAGTTTTCTTTTGTTCCTTGTTCTCCTTCACTCGATGTCCTCATTTGTACCTGAAAAAAAATTGTTGAATTGGTATGAGTTCAACGTACTCAATAGGTATACAGACATATCTCATACAAAATATAAACCTCAAAACTTAGCACATTCAACCATAGAACTCATGAATTAACAATTTGAAAATATGTTGACTGCAGCTAAAATATGACGGGTTTCCCCAATGAACCTTTTCCCGGTCACAGATAACTTTTGCGGTCTCTGGTTCAATCATTGGATATAGCACGTCAGGATAAACTCGATGGCCCTTTTTCCCGGCCACAGACAACTTTTACGGCCTCTGGCTATATTAATTTTTAAACGTAGAATTTCATTCCAGAACACATGATATACATAGCACGTAAATTTGAGAAATAGAATTTAGTACAAGACAAGTCGGTGGTTCCTACCTTATAAAAGTTGTGAAAAAAGTCAAGAGAAGTGCACTTAGTTGAAACCTATGTCTCATATTGCTCGTCACCTAATCAATTTAAAAATATACTTAATTAGTATATATAATTCATATTAAAATATTAAAATATTTATTTTTTAAATACATAATAATATAAAAATAATAAATAAAACTAGACTGAATTGTAACCTTATTAAGTTTCTTGGGGCTGGATCAAGGTTTTTATAAGTTGGAGGGCTGAATTCAAAAATTTTGGTAAGTTATGGGATAAATTGAGAAAGGCGGCAAAATACTAGGGTAAATTGGAAATTTTTAGAAAAAGGGATGGGGTATAAATAGCAAAACCCAGCCCCTAAGGGCCTATTTGGATTAGCATTCATGGGAATCCTGAATTTTGGTATTCAGAATCTTGGGGTATTCAAAATTCTGTGAATTGTAAGAATTTTTGTTTGTTATAGGACTCAGAATCCTTTACTTTTTTACTGTAAATGTCAAATCATGTCTGAGAAGTGGATGATAATATATTATTATATTGTATTTGATATCAAATTATGTCTGAAAATTGAATGATGTTGTATTATAATATTGTATTTATTAGTATTTAATTATTTAGTTGTAAGAAATTATTAGTTGATTATTTGATTTTTGAGTTTTAAAACAATCAAGTATTCGACATTCGGAATACCAGATCGAGTATTCTGAATGCTAGGCCAAACAGGCTCTAAATCTTTGGGACCCGTTCGTTTCCCCTTTTTCTGCTTCTCTAACTCGAAATCAAATCAATCGGCCGCAGCAAATCCAGTTACACCCTTCCACGTCGGCATGTAGCGGCGGCCAGCGGCTGGGCTCGGTCCGATCGGGCGAATCATTTCCCTTCCCCAAATTTCAGAATTCGGTCGGCTAATCTCCCTTGATTTCTGAATCGGCCGATTGGGCATTGGCGCGGTGACAACAGTTCAATGTGGGGGTGCCTCCGGTGGTCGGTTGGTTGGGTTTTGGATTTTGGGTCTCGATCCTCAGGGGTGAGGGTTGGGGCGATGGTAGTCGTGGTTGTTCTGACGACGGTTTGGTTTGTGGGGTGCCGGCATTTTCTTCATTGGCAGTTGGTGGTGGCTGAAACAGAGTCGATGGTTGTTCTGGTTTGTGATGGCAGAGATTGGGGTTGTGGTGGTGGTTTGGGATTTGTGTTGTTCGGGCCTGGATTAGGGTTTTTGAATTTAATAGCTCTGAAACAAGCAATGGTGGTGATGATGGTTCGGTCAGAAAACATTTGGGGATGGCGACTTTGGGATGACAGGGATGATTGAAATCGTCTGGGAGAAGAATTGAATGATGAATTGTTGTTCTTTGAAAATTTTAGGAAAACAAGAATTGAGATTTACCTATTTGCTGCCGTGTGCAGAGAATTGTAATGAATTATGTGATTGTCGAAAGGCGACTTAGGTTTAAAAATGTGGGTGTATTTTTTGAAAGTTGGGGTTGGAGCCTTGGTAAAATCGGGCTAAGTCGTTGGGCTTTTTGGGAGTCCAAATAAAATCGGATCACGAGATGACTTTAATTTCAAAGGTATAAAGTTATAGACAATCAACTAAGAATAATAAACAAACAAATAAATAAAATACTAATAATTTATAATAGTTTTAAAAGTTGAGAGATATAATTATTTGACGAGCGAATTATTAATTCGAATAAATAGAATCTTAGGTTATTTAAAATTAAAAATAGAAAATCATTTATAGTGACGAGCTTGGGCAAAAAACTATACTTTAATGTACCTTGATAAATAAAAATGGGAAAATATGTATTTGTGATGCATGGGTATTACAACCTACCCCCTTAGAAAAATTTTGTCCTCAAAATTCCACACTTACCCGTAATGCCAAAATTAGAGTACTTGCCTTTCTTTTCCTCTTGTTTCTATGTAGCTTCATTCATTCCATGATGCCTTCATTGCACCTTGATCAATGTTATTTCTTTATTCCTTAATCGGTGTATCTTTCGATCCAAAATTGCTTCTAGAGCTTCCTCATAAGTTAAATCTTTATGAACATCCAACTCTTCGTATCTCACGACGTGGTGTGGATCGTAAACATACTTTCTTAGCATCTATACATAGAAGACGTTATGAATGCTCGATAAACTTGGTGGTAGTTCAAGCTCGTTGGCCAATTCTCTGATTTTCTTAAGAATTTCAAACGGCCCTATGTATCTTGGTTTCAACTTCCCCTTTTGACCAAATCTCACTATACCTCTGACTGGTGCTACTTTAAGAAACACCTTGTCACCTGACTCAAAATGAATGTCCTTCTTTCGACGATTTGAATAAGATTTTTGTTAATTCTGTGCAGTTCTAATTTGATTTTAGATCATGGTGATGTATTTAACTGCCTCTTGGACCAACTCGGGGCCCAATATCTTTCTCTCCCCACTCCCAGTATAAAGGTGATCTGCACTTTCTTTCATATAAAGCTTCGTATGGAGTCATATCGATGGTTGATTGATAATTGTTATTGTAAGCAAATTCCACCAATGGTAATAAAGCTTCCCATTGACTTTCCAAGTCGAGTATGCAGGTTCTCAACATATCCTCCATGATCTGGTTAGTCCTTTCAGTTTGACTGTTTGTTTGTGGGTGATAAGTCGTACTAAACTTCAGTTTAGTACCCAAAGCGCTTTGCAAGCTTTTCCAAAAGTTCAAAGTGAACCTCGTATCTCTATCCAACAAAATTGAGACTGGTACTCCTTGCAACTTAAAAATTTCCCGAATATAAATCTGGGTATATTGTTCCATGTTGAAAGTTATCTTGATCGGTAAATAGTGGGCTGACTTAGTTAGACGATCTACTATGACCCACATAGCCTTGTTACCTCTGATGGAATGCGGTAAACCTACTATGAAATCCATCATGATATACTCCCATTTCCATTCTGAAATTTCCAAAGGTTTGAGCAACCCTGATGGTCACTGATGTTCGCCCTTAACTCGTTGGCATATTAGACACCTTCCAAAAAGGTGGCAATGTCCCTCTTCATGCTCCTCCACCAAAACATTGTCTTTAAATTCTTATACATCATGGTGCCACCGGGATGTGCAGTATAAGAATTACAATGGAATTCTTCCAGAATTTCTTTCCTTAGACCCTCGTCTTCCAGAATACAAATTATTCCATCGTAAAACAAAACCTCATCATTTGCTAAGATAAAACCTTTGATAGTTCCTTTTCGCACTTTATCCTTCATTTTGTTTATGAAACCATCCCAAGTTTGAGTTTCTTTGATCCTTTCTCTCAATGTTGGTTGTACTACTAGGGATGTTATGATCACCTTTGCATTCCTTGGAGGTATCACCATTTCGATCTTCATCTCGTCAAACTCCTTAACTAACTGATCTTGTTTGGAAAGTAAACTCATTAGTCTTCCCTTATAACTCAGCGCATCAGCTGCCACATTTTCCGGATGGTAGTTAATGGTGCAGTCATAATCCTTCACTAATTCTAACCATCTTCTTTGACGCATGTTCAACTCCTTCTGAGTGAACAAATACTTCAAACTCTTATGCTCAGTAAAGATCTCACACTTGCCTCCATACAAGTAGTGTCTCTAAATCTTCAAAGCATGTACCACCACCGCAAGTTCTAAATCATGAGTAGGATAGTTAGTCTCATGAGTTTTGAGTTGTCGTGATGCATAAGCCACTGCCTTCCCATGTTGCATCAAGACACAACACAAACCTTGTTTCGACGCATCACTATAAATAACAAAGGCTTCTGTTGGGTCAGGGATAGTCAAGACGGGTGCGGAAATGAACTTATTCTTCAACTCTCGAAAACTCTTATCGCACTGCGTGCTCCACGCGAACTTCTCCCCTTTTCTCGTAAGTCAAGTCATCAGCACGACTATCTTAGAAAATCCTTCTATAAATCTTTGATAGTAGCCTGCTAGACCCAGAAAACTATGAACTTCACTTGCATTTGTGGGGGTGACCCATCCATTAACAGCTTCTACTTTAGATGGATTCACTTTTATCCCTTGAGCGGTGAAGATATGACCAAGTAACACTACCCGGTCCATCAAAAACTCACACTTACTGAGTTTCGCATATAACTTCTCATTGTGAAGTGTTCCCAACACTATTTATAAGTGTTCTTTATGGTCTTCTTGATTCTTCGAATAAATCAAGATGTCATCGATGAAGATTATGACAAACTTATCCAAGTAGGGGTGAAAAACCCGATTCATTAAATCTATGAACACTTCTAGAGAATTAGTTAGCTTAAAAGGCAACACAAAAAATTTATAGTGTCCATATCGCGTTCTTAAAGTAGAATGTCACTCTCTTTGATCTTCAATTGATGATACCCGACCTTAAGTCGATCTTGGAAAATATAATTACTCCTTTTAATTGATCAAATAAGTCTTTGATTCGAGGTAATGGGTACTTGTTCTTTATAGTGAGTCGATTAAGTTCTCTATAATTGATACACATCCTCATTGAACCATCTTTCATCTTAACAAAGAGGACCCGGTACTCCCTATGGTGAAACACTCGGTTGAACAAAGCTTAAATCCAATAACTCTTAGATTCGCGCCTGATCGAAGATTTCCTAGCGCTCTAAGAATCGTCTCCGCAATAGTACGGAGTCGATTGTAGATGGGGTAAGTTGTCCCGAGTCGTGTCTCTCGAGGATGGATGTGATCGACTTTCGTGGTTCTCAGTTGTTCTTATCGTCAGTTTTGATTAAACTAATTTAACCTAAGAAAGCGGTAGTCATTGTTCGGTTTTTGAATTTGTAACTAAGATTTAAATTGAAATATAAGATTTGAAAATATTAAAACTTTTAAAGAAAATTAAAGCTTATATTAAAAACGATCAATTTAAACTAATTAACTATAAAAACTTAATTATTTGAAATTAAGGGAAATGGAGGGAAAATTAAAGTCAACTTATTTGAATAAGTCAACAAAATTAACTTAGCATTTAATTAAAGGTTTTTAAAGCAAAAGAAGATTTTATAAAACTTTTACAAACTTAAAGATTGATCTAAACAACTTATCAACTTAAAAGYATAAGTTCAAAAGCTAGAAAGGTAGAAAATGAAATTGAAAGTTTGATAAGCAAAAGAGCCACTAAACTATGATCCAAAACACAACACAATATTAAAAAGGAATAACATGAAAATGAAAYTAGATTATAGAAAGATATTACCAAATGTGTGTGACTACAAAAGCTTGAAGGAGGAAAGCTTGAAAGTTGAATGATTCTTCACAAAGGAAACTTAAAACAAAGCTTGAACATTAAACAACTAAGATTTAAGCTTAACTAATCTATAACTAATTACTAGAATTTATAGGAATTAAAATGAGCAAAATATGAAAAAGGAAAGTTTTCTGGTGTTTGGAGAGCTTCCTTTGGGGAAGAGAAGCCTCTGGTCAAGTTTGGATCATTGAAATGACGTCTGATTACTTATTTCTTCAAAATTGCTGCTTTTCAGTCGATCGACTGAAAAAGCAGTCGATCGACTGGCAGTCGATCGATCATGTCGGCAGTCGATCGACTGCGATGTCAAAACGGCCTGAAGCCCTGGAATTCAGTCG
>BMAC01000960.1:379540-409521 GCA_014905375.1 Phtheirospermum japonicum | reverse complement strand
TTTGTTAGCTTTGGCTAAAAGGACGATAATGTGATTTGCTAAGGAAATTTAGATCGACTTCCGAAACCTAAAAGGACTTAAACAATCCAACAAGTCGGTCTCCCCGTCCTTGCCCCGGCTAAGGTCTATCCACGCTCGAACCGTTAATCGACTCCCGACTAGCCAAGWTYATCAACACCTCTCTTTACAAAAGTATACTAAAAATCAAAACAAAGTGAAAAACGTGCTACACAATAACTTCAAKGATTTATAACGTATCCTTGTTTATTCGTCTCTTTTCGTATTTTTCTTTTCTTTTTCTTTTTTTTCCTTTTTTTTAACGGTACCGTAGACGTGAGGTACTTGAATAAATAAATRAAAATACGAAGCTATCAACGACTCCGATCGTTCGTTGCTACTCGCAACTTAYAATTTTCTTGATCGAGCACGTGGAGCAATTGATGACTCAAAATTACAACAAAAACCTATAGAGAGTGTTTAATGACGAGGGCTAGTCGAGGCACTAGTTCCAAACGAGCACAAGGATAGCACGAAGCTAAAACCGAACGAGAATCTCAACAAGTTAAACCACCTAAATCTACTAAATTCGATCGAAAATCTAAACATCCTAACAAATCATCAAAACCGCGTCACTTCGCCAAGGGTCCAAGCAACAATAACACACACATTTCTCAAACTAACACAAGCAAGCACACGACGAAATTAAAAACCTAGGACGATTCTAACCACCCCACACTTAAAACCTAGCAATGTCCTCATTGCGTAATTAAGCGAATAAAAGCGGTAAAAAGTTGTAGGGTAAAGAAAACGCTCCTATTTCCGGCTCGTGTCCAAAATGCAAAAAGTCGCTGGAATTCAGTCGATTTTGGGGGTTCAGTCGATCGACCATATATGCAGTCGATCGACTGAACATCCAGTCGGACGACTGGATTCCAGCGCCCGGCTCGATTTCTCATTCTTTTCGTGTCCGCCGGTTTATCGAACCTCGTTCGTTGCGCTTCCTTGCTTTGTCTGTCCATTACCGAGTCGAGTATCAACGATCCCAAACGAGCGTGGGCCCCGCTTGGACGTCCTACGACCAAGAAAAACGGAAAAGTGAAAAACTACGAAAATTACTAATAAAACGTACAAAAATTAAGAAAATCTAGAAATATGAAAAACGGCCAACCCGACTCCTAAAGCAACAAAAATCAAGCAAAAAACACGCAACGTGAAACAAAAACGGTAATGAAAATATGTACAAAAAGATGCAAATCAGCGCCTTTAGTTCTTGTAGTTGCTTCGGTTCTATCCTATATGGTGCCTTTGAGATGTGTGCTTCCCTTGGTGTAAAAACAATAGTGAACTCGACTTGACGGTTGGGCGATAATCCTGGTAACTCTTCTGAGAAGACATCTTGAAAATCTTAGACGATGGGCACTTCGAGCGGCGTCACCTCTACCACTGGATTACTAACCAAATTCACCAGGAAACCTTGGCATCTCTCTTTGCTCAACAACTTTATGGCTTTCATTGTTGTTATCACTTGTGGCACCATCTTAGTCTTGGATCTATAGAACTTGATCTCTTCACCTTTAGGGAGTTTGAAAGTTATTTCTCCTTCGTGACATTGTATCTTTGCTTGATATTTCGTGAGCCAGTTCATTCCTAATATCAAGTCGAGATATTTCATTTCGATCACATACAAGTCTGCCTCGAGATTCTTTCCTCCTACATCGATCTTTACTCCTTTATCCATCAAGTTTGTGACCATTACATTTCCGGATGGTAAGTCAACTTCTAAGGGTTCCTCTACTCTAGTGCTCTTAACTTCGATTAGATTATGAAATTTCTCCTATACAAAAGAGTATGAAGCACCCGTATCAAAAAGCACAAAAGCAGGAATTCCTGAGATGGTTAACATACCTGTTATAACTTTGGATTTTTTTCAGCTTCACCTCATGCCATGGCATACAATCGAGCATTCCCTCAGGTAGCTGGTCCTGTCTTTGGCACCCCACTGCCTTGATGCCTTTGACAGTACACGGTGCAAAACGATGCAGTATGCCCACTCTAGTGGCAACGGTAACATTTCCCTTGCCCTAGAAGACACTTTCCAAAAATATTCTTACTACATTTAGCGGATAAGAAGACTAGGATATAAATATGAAAATTGGGAACATAGACTATTCCTTATAATAGTAATATCCCTTTCATACACAAAGTTGAAGGTAGAAACTAAAGCTAAAAAACCACACCCCAAAGCAGAAAATAAACATATGAGGAAAAGAAATAAAGTAAAAGTCAATAACGAATCCCAAGTAATAAGACTCTCAATCTATTATGATGATTGTCTTCCTCTTCTTTGAAGAACCCTCTCCCGTCGAAGGGTCATCTCTAGGTGGTTTACATCTAGAACAGAGTGGGGCAGTATGCCCTAAGGTTTAACATCAGTTACACGCATCTAGGTACTCCACCTTCTCCTTCCCTTTGGAAACCTCTTCACGGTTTTCCTTAGAAGTTTCTTCTTTGGTCTCCTCTTTCTCGGGATCTTTTTCTTCCCAGTAGCCTCTTCGGTTTCCTCATTGAGTTTATCCTCCTCCGTAGCCTCTTTGGTATTCTCTTCGGGATCCTCGACCACTTCTTTCTCGTTAGCCTCTTTGGTATTCTGTTTGGGCTCCTCGACTACCTCCTTCTTGGGTACTAATCACTTCGAGAACCTTCTCTTTCGGGAAGTTCTGTAGCCACTCACACACCATCAAAGCGATGAAACTCTCATAATCTACGATGATGTGAGAAACGTGTGTGTGGACCATCGCAAGTCTAGTATGTATCTCGTCTCCTCGAAGTCTCCACCGTATGGGTAATCGCGCAGTCGTTAAATGAGCCGCATCATAGCCGTAGGTGGCACTTCCATCATATTTTTCAATGCGCCACAAATGGTGTTTGGTCAATAAGTATGACCCCACCGTGTCTCTCTTCGAAAAGTCGTAGTTAGCAAAAGCCTACATGCCTTGGGGAGCAATCAGACCAATGTTCATCTAATTTACCCAAATGAAATGTAATCGTGAAATAATATGGAATTAAGTAAATAAATGAATGCTTGTAATGAGTTTTGTACCTTGAGGACATCGACGAGAATTCAACGAGAAGGAATGAAAATTATCAATTAATTTAATCTTTATTTTCACAAACTTTTGATTTTAAAAACGAGTTGAGTCTACAGAAATAGAACAAAAACAAAACCTTGATCTAATACCACCTTGTAACGCCCCGATTTCGCTAAAATGAAAATGGTTTATATTTTAAAGAATTTAAGTAATCTTGGCGTCACATAAATGTCGTTTTTTCATAGAAACAACATAAAAAGGTTTAGAATTTCAAAAGCAATCAAATTTATGCAGAAAAAAAATGATAATAGAAATAAACAAGTCGCTGTTTCACCCAAAAGTATAACCTCGCCTAGACCTTTCACCACTTCCCAACCTGCACACACAAACACGTCAGAAAAGGGACCACCGGGGGTTTTCCGGTGGAAACCTCTCCGATGCTTAAGTCAGAAAGTGTGTAGAGTGTTTATTAATGAGAAAAGCAAGGAATGCACAAAGAATGGCATACCTCTCTCAGCCTTGGAGCTGAGATACTTATAGTTTTTCCCAGTGGGGACCCCTTCCGGGATCTCGGAAACAAAGGCCGCGAATCAAGGGCCATTTAAACAACAAACTCTGACAAGTGGTCCCATTTGTTCCCCCAACAGGGATCAAGGACTAGGTCTTCCCTAGTCTTTCTCTCCTTTCTGTTGGCAAGCCTGCCTTTATATTTGAAGGTTTATTCCATAGGAGGTCTCTATCAGCTCAGGACAACTCCTGGGCTGGGGTGACCCTGCTCTAATCTATTCGGCTTTTAAGAAAACCATGTCAAACCAAGCGCAAGCCAGCCTGAGCTCCCTTCTTTGGCTATCTGGATCAAGGTCTACCCCAATCCGGGTCTGGCCTATTTATGCCTTATCAACTCCTCCCCCCGAAATGGTTAGGGTAGAGCTGTACCATTCCAGGCCCCTCAGGAATAAATGAGGTCCCACTCATCCTTTATTGTTTCTCGTACCGGTACGAATCCCAAGAAATATGCCTGACAACCAGGCCTAATCATTGGCGTTAGTGGTGTCGGCCCACCTTCCCAAACGGTTATTATTCTCCACACGTCTCTCAAAGTACTGACAAGTCTGCAGCGCGTGACCTACCCTAGGACGGTTAACATTCCAGCTCATTGCCTAGGGTACTGTTTGTCTGCCCGTATTAAACGCGGGGATCCCATCAAATCCCCTTTTCCTCGATTTTCATTTTTTTGAATTTATCTACTTCCTTTTATTCCCGCTATTCTTTCTCTTTCTCTCACTTTTTATTTTTTGACTTTCACAAAAAATCCTCAAGTTTCCTTCTCCTTTCTCCAATATTTTCCGGCAAAATTTCCGACTTCAATTCCTTCGTTCCATTTCTCTGATCATCTCTGTAGACCAGGTACTTCCTTAGTCTTTAAATCTTTTAATTTCTTATAATGTCATCGTCTGCCCCTCTCTTCGATATTCCTCCGGCTGTTCCCCTTTCTCCGGCGGTGAGGGATTCTTCTCCTCCGATGTTTGTTGCCCCATTAGTGGCGGCGATTTCTTCGTCTTCGATGTTCACCGCTCTAGAAGCGGTGGCAACTCTGTCTTCTTCACCGTCTTCTAGCCATGAGGCGGCGGCGGATTCCTCTTCCTCGCCGTCTCCCACCCAAGCGACGGTGGCTACCCCCTCATCTTCCTCTGGCTTAGAATATCCTCTGCCTGTCCCTGGTCATCCTAAAATCCCTTCCATTCTCAGTGATCGAACGATGGAAGAGGTCTGTTATAAGTATAAAATTTCTGAGCCTTTTGACCCTATTAGTCCTCCGGCGTGTATTCTGGCTTGCCAGGCGCCGGCAGGCTAGTTGACCTTTTATGTTGACCAATTTCAGGCAGGCTTGCGCCTCCCAGTGAATCCAATGATGTTGAAGATTGCAGCCCTTTATAAAATCACTGTCTTCCAATTCCCCCCAACTCATTTAGGATCATGGTGTGCTATAATCTGGGCATGCGCTATGCTGGCTTCGATCCAACAACCCACACCTTCTTCCAGCTTTTCCAGGCGAAGAGCTCTTACCCAGGCTGTTTCTACCTCAGCGCCAGACCTGGAGTCCACTTTTTCTACAAACTCCCTTCCTCCAATAAGGCCTGGAGGAAGAAGTTTTTCTTTGTCCACTGCGACGGAGATTGGGGTTTTCGTCCTAAGCCCATTAAGAAGCTACCTTCTTACCCGCCTATTTCTGTTGCGGACAGATCTCTCAGTTTGCAAAAAAAATCTCTACCCTTAATGGGAATCTTATTCACGTCACTAATCTCCTCGTTCCCCATGTCTTAGACTTTTTTAACGAACAATCTGAAACGGGTCCTCTGACCAAGGAGATCGGTAAAATTCCCTTTATCCTGGTCTATTTTATTATACCTCTTAATTTCCCCAGTTCTTATCTTTCTCTCTTCTCTTTTTAGAAAGGATGATGCGCCAGATGTTTGAATCTGCCAAGAAAAGAACAGGAAGCGCTCCAGAGCTGGTGGTCCATGGAGCGGGTTCATCTTCAGCTCCCCCAGTCTAGGGTTCACAATCTCCTAACTCCAACCCCTCCAAACCTTCCCACCATCCTATAATGGCGAGGAGTGCCTCTTCTAGATCTGAAGAAGATGTGATGCCCTTATCCAAGCGGCCCCGTACGATTCGGAGTGGTCCGGTAGCACCAGTCACTGCCCCTACTACACGCAATGCTCCCATTACACGCAGTGCTCCTCCTCCAATAAATTCGGTCCTCAGTTGTTCAGGCGAGGTGGCTCTCCAGTTCATGCGCAGGCAAATGCTGCCGACGGACCAGCCCGAACTAGAGAAGATGAGCGATCGTGAGCTCCTGGAATCTTGGTGCCAGGACAAAGCAAGGGTAAATTTCCTTCCTTTAATTTTATCCTTCATTACATGCCCCAGCTCTAATCCCCTTTCCCGCAATCAGGCTATCTCTAAGAAAGCTCTCTTGGCCACACGAGCCACTAGATCCATGATCCAGTTTGATGTGATTAAGGAAAATAAAGAGTTGGCGGCGAAGTACGAGCGCATCAAGACTTTAGCCAAGGAGCGAGGAGTCGCGTTGAAGAAGCAAGGGGATAAACAGACTGAACTAGAGAATAAGCTCGCTGGGATGAAGAAAGCTCAGGACAAAATGCTAGAGACAGCCCATTCTGAGGCAAGAGATGAGGCTTTGGCGGAGGCGAGGAGCCTTGCCGATGATTCACTGGTAAAATCCAGGGAGGGTTGGAAGACCGAGTTTTTGAACTCCGAGGAGGGCTTGAAAATTGTCCATGTCGCAAGGGAAGAAGCCCAGAAAGCCCTCCTGGGGTCCAAGGAGCTCTATGCCATACTTTTCCTAGAGGCTGTGGTTTATTATAACCTGGGCTTGGACGAACAAGCCAAGTGGGCCTTGGCTAACCCCGAGGTTCCCTTCGATCGGAGTTTGCCATTGGAGAACCCTCCTGAGCCTACCTCCTTTGCCTATGTCCCAGAGCTAGATCGACTGCACACCGCCGGGCCTGCAGAGTTTACCGAGCATGTCTTCTCCGTTCTCCACTCTCCTGAGCCTAGTCAGTCTTAACCAGACCTGTCTCTTGCTGTGGTAACTCCTACTTCTTTTCCCTCCCCAACCTTCGCAGGTCTGGGTGAGTTGCCAGGCGGGGCTTCTCCAGGTGCTTTGAATGAGGGCGTGGTGGATCAGTTGGTAGCACAGTTGGATGCCGAGCTAGGAATTGAGACTTAGGCTTTTAAGATAGTTTCCTTTGTTTTCAGACAGACCTGTAGTTGTCCTGTGTGGCTGGTCTACCTTTTTTTTTTTTCTCTGAATTTGTATTATGAATTATTTTGATGGTAATAAATGCATTTTGTCCTGTAGTGATTCTTGGGTTTTAGGGTTTCCTAATTTTCCCGAAACCCTAGTACTTTTGATTACTTGGCACGTGCCACTGTTTTCTTTATATACATGCATGTATGCCTCATTTTCTTTCAATTCTACGAAATGGCTTCTTCTCTTCTTCTCGAAGAACTTGATATAGTGAAATGGAAAAACATCTCCCTAGTCATCGAGAACTTCAAGCTCTCTGACAAGCTGACCATGCTCCGGGAAAAGATTGGCTACCTCTGCCTTCTTCTAGAGAGGAAGAGACAGAAGAAGCGCCACTACAAGAGGGAGTGGGAGGAGCTCCGTCAGGTAAATCACCAGCTGCAGGAGGAGGAAGCCGATTTAACAGAGTCAGTGCATCGCTTGACCATCGCTGCCGGCGAGGCACATGCTCTCTCTGAGCGAGCTGACAAGTACCATCAGCGTTATCACGAGACTGAGCATGAACTCTAGAGCGCTCGTCGAGCTCTAGCTTTGGATCGGAGAGCTTCAGGCTCTCATGGATGATTGTTTTCTGGGCCTTCACGTTGAATTTGTCTATGTTCCTGTTTTTCATTTTCCTACAATGTAATCATTTCTATGTATCAAGCTTTGAGTAATTTTGTCAAAAAGCTATAATCTTTTGTTTTGGGGATTTTTCAAGTTTCCTTTACTTTTTCCTCAATCATTTTAATCGATTTAAATTTTTTTGGCCAATCCAGGCTTTCTAAACCTTTCGCCAGATCTGGCTCATCATACCAACCAGTTCGGGTACATAGGATCTCTGCCCTTAGTCAATCCTGGCTTAAACTGACAATCAGGACAGGAAAATGGGGCATCCGCCCTTAGCCAACCCTGGCTTAAATTGACAATCAGGTCAGAAAAATGGGGCATCCGCCCTTAGCCCATCCTGGCTTAAACTGACAATCAGGTTAGGAAAATGGGGCATCCGCCCTTAGATAATCCTGGCTTAAACTGACAATCAGGTCAAAAAAATGGGGAATCTGCCCTTAGCCAATCCTGGCTTAAACTGACAATCAGGTCAGGAAAAATGGGGCATCCGCCCTTAGCCAATCCTGGCTTAAACTGACAATCAGGTCAGGAAAATGGGGAATCCGCCCTTAGCCAATCCCGGCTTAAACTGACAATCAGGTCAGGAAAATGGGACATCCGCCCTTAGCCAATCCTGGCTTCAGAGAAGTGAGCTGAAGATATAATAAGAACAAACCTGCATTTTTATAATAAATACACATTGGGAATTTCATATTTATACATAAAATTTTCGTAAGTTTGAAATGTTCCAAGCTCGGGGTAACTCAGTGCCGTCTAACTCTTCCAATTTGTACGCACCTCCCGCCAGGACCTTTGTGACCCGCAATGGTCCTTGCTACGTGGAATCCAGCTTTCCCTTGGGCTTTCCTAGGTCAGCCTTTCTTAAGACCAGGTCTCCCACCTGGAGATGCCTCCTCCGCACTGTTTTATTATAAATTTCTCGGGCTCGTCCCCTTGCATGCTCCATTATTACCATCGCCTGTTTTCTTTTTTCTTCAATTAAATCCAAAGCATCCCGTACCAATGCTTCATTTTGAATTTCTTCATAGCTCTGTACTCGGTGTGTTTCCAAGCTGATTTTTGCGGGGATGATGGCGTCCATACCATACACCAAACTGAAAGGAGTTTCACCCGTGCCTTCTTTGGGGTTGGTGCGGTATGCCCAAAGTATTGCGCCCAGCTCTTCCACCCATTTGCCTCCAGATTTCTCTAAGCGCATTTTAAGCCCTTGGACTAAAATACGATTGGTCACCTCAACCTGCCCGTTTGCTTGCGGGTGATAAACAGATGTGCAGTGCTGCTGGATTTTCATTTTGGTACACCATGCCTTTATTTTGGCTCCCACAAACTAGGTACCATTGTCTGAAATTATTACCCTTGGGACGCCAAAGTGACAAACGATGTTTTTCCAGATAAAGCCCATTACTGCTTCTTCCGTGATTTTAGCTAGGGCTTCAGCCTCCACCCACTTGCTAAAGTAATCTATGGCCACAATCAGAAATCTTTTCTGGGCTGGGGCCATTGGGAATGGGCCGACCAGGTCGATCCCCCATTTTGCGAAGGGGCAGGGAGAGCTCATTGTCATGAGCTCTTCCGTCGGCCGATGAGTTAAGGGGGACATCTTCTGGCATTTTTCGCATTTCCTGACAAAGCCCTCGGCCTCTCTCCTCAATGATGGCCAGAAGTAACCAGCTCTTAACACTTTACTAGCTAAGGCCCTTGCCCCCATGTGATTACCACAACAACCTTCATGAATTTCTCGGAGGACATGAGTGCCTTCTTCCAAGATCAAACATCGTAATAGAGGTCGCCCAAATCCCCGTCTAAACAATGTTCCTTTGACCAAACAGAATCGGGCAGACCTGACTCTTACCCTCGCTCCTTCTCTTTTATCCTCTGGCAGCTCTCCTTTCTCCAGATATGCCTTAATAGGAGAACGCCAGTCCTCCTCCTCATTCACTGAACATATCAGATCTGTGCTAAATTCGTTATCCGCCATCAACAAGGTAATTGTCCTTTCCTGGCAATCCACAGCAGAGCTTGCTACTTTCGCTAGATAATCTGCTCTTCCATTTTCTTCTCTGGGGATTTGAAGGACCATCAGAGCTTTCATATTCGTAGAGAGATCCTTGAACCCAGCTAAATATTTTTGCATCTGCTCCTCTCTAGTCTCAAATTCGCCACTTATTTGCTTGCATACCAATTGCGAATCTACCTTAGCACATACCTGCTCTGCCCCCAGGTCTCTTGCCATCTGAATTCCTCTCAACAGGGCTTCATACTCAGTCACATTATTTGACAGAGCGTAATTCATTCGAACTGCATACTCGGTCGCTGCACCCGCCGGGTCAATCAAGACTATTCCTGCTCCGCAGCCCAGACTTCCTACCGAACCATCCGTGAAAATTATCCACTCCTACTTTTCCTCAGGAGAGCTGGCCATTTCTTACATGAAGTCAGCCAGTGCCTGAGCTTTGATGGCTGTTCTAGCTTCAAACGCGATATCAAACTCACTGAGCTTGATTATCCATTTGACAAGCCTTCCTGATGCTTCTGGTTTATCCATAATGGCTCTCAGTTGCAAGTTGGTCCGCACAACTATGCTATGCGAGAGGAAATATGGGAGTAGTTTACGAGCTGTGCCGACCAGAGCTAACGTTACTCGTTCAACCTCTACATACCGCATCTCCGCATCGTGCAAGACCTTACTCCAATAGTAGATCGGTCTCTGCACCTTGCCTTCTTCTCTGAACAGGACAGAGCTAATTGCCTACTGTCCCACAGACAAGTATAGGATTAGAGGTTCTCCTTGGACAGCCTTCGTGAGCAAGGTCATGCTATCCAGATGCTCTTTTAACATTTTAAACGCCTCTTCGCATTCACCGCTCCATTAAAATTTGGCCTTCTTTCGCAGAGCTCAAAAAAATGGCAAGCTCCTCTCAGCCGAACGCGAGACAAATCGACTCAAGGCATTGATTCGTCCTTCCAGGCACTGCATTTCTTTGACATTTATTGGAGCCTGCATATCCATTATAGCCCTAACCTTCTCTGGATTAGCTTCGATACCCTTTTCTGTTACCATGTAGCCCAGGAATTTGCCAGCTCTGACCCCAAATGCACACTTCTTGGGGTTGAGCTTCATTTTGTATTTCCTAAAGGTATCAAAGGTTTCCCTTAGATCATCCACATGTGAGGTCGCCTTGATGCTTTGACTAACATGTCATCCACATACACCTCCATGTTTCTCCCCAACTGTTCCTTGAACATTTTATCCACTAGTCTCTGATACGTGGCCCCCGCGTTCTTGAGCTCAAATGGCATGACCACGTAACAGTATGTTCCCTTCAGGGTTATGAAGCTAACCCGCTTCCAGTCTTCTTGCGCTAGTCTGATCTGGTGATAGCCCTGCGAAGCATCCATCATGCTTAACAGTTCACAACCCGACGTGGAATTAACTAATTGGTCTATTCTTGGGAGGGGGTAATGGTCCTTTGGGCAAGCACGGCTGAGACCACAAAAATCTATACACATGCGCCAGTCCTCCTGTGTTTTAGGAACCAATACCGCGTTGGAAAGCCACTCGGGAAATTGTATTTCATGGATATGTTTAGCCTTCAACAACTTCTCCACTTCAGCTTCAATAATGGCCTCCTTCTCTGGCCCGGAATTGCGCTTCCTCTGCTTGACTGGCTTTATTGCAGGGCTGATATTGAGGTGATGTTCAGCCACTTCTAGATCGATACCGACCAGGTATTGGGGAGACCAGGCAAATATATCCGCACTTTCTCGCAGCAGTGCCACCAGGTCAACTAAAAACTCTGGACTGAGAGTTGTCCCGACACAGAGGACTCGACTGTTGTCCCCCGGGACTACCTCCACAGTCATCAAGTTCTCTTCCCTCTCGATCATTTTGGGTCTATCTTCTGCCCGAGCCCTCTTGGCCTGTCTTTCCTCTTCACTTCGCCTTATACTCTCGACGTAAGTCTGTCTTGATGCATACTGGTCTCCTCTTACTTCGCCTACTCCATCATGAGCAGGAAATTTCAATTTCATGTGGTAAATCGAGACCACTACTTGGAATTTGCTCAAAGAAGGTCTTCTCATCATCACATTATACGAGGAAACCGCATCTACCACTAGGAACTAAACTGTCCTGGTCTGCCGATATGGCTCATCCTCTAAGGTAACCAGGAGGTTAACAGCTCCAAGGGGCTTTAACGCGCCTCCTGCGAATCCTACCAACGATGTCGTAACCTCTTCCAACTCAACATCTAGGTTCATATTTCTGAAGCATTCGTAGAACATGATGTCCGCCGAGCTCCCTGTATCCACGAAGATTCGTCGAACGTTATAATTGGCTATTGACTCGCACGTATTTGTCACTATTTTTTGTATATTTGGCTAGTGTTTTAGTTAGATTTGTTGTTAATTTTGGGTATAAGTTGGACTGATTTAGCGTATTTTCGTATTTATGTATCTCCGACTTATTTTACCACATTTTATGTTTATTTTAGGTATTTTGAAGTCTTTCGGTGTTAAGGTGGACGAGTGTGGGCCCACGAGTGGAGTTTCAAAGAAATTGGGCCCTGATTTGGTACATTGCAGCTGGCACTGGGTATGTCATCCACACTGGGTTACCCAGTGTCAAAACCCAGTGTCAGGAATTCTGGCAGACACTTTCGTCCGACCGGACAAAACCAGTGTCCGATCGGACTAGAGGGCAGACACTTCCGTCCGACCGGACAAGACGTCTGACCGGTCGGACAAGAGCGTTACAAATGCAGATTTATGAGATTTGCAGTTATGAAACGGCTGAAGACTGTTTAAAAACGCCAGAAGACGCTAGGGTTTGAGTTCAATTCACCCTTGGAGGCCTTTTAGAAGATGGAGGCACCACACAACACCCAAAGGTTGACAGATTTGACACATCTCTCATACCTCTAGTATAAATCCGTGCAACGCCGTATCAAGGTTCGATTCGCAGCAGCCGTCGTTCTTCGCTAGGATTCTGGGCTCGTGACAAGTCTAGGGATTCTACGCAGCTCGGAGTGTTTTCGTTCGTCGCCATAACCCGTTGAAAATAGTTCAACGAATTGTAATCTCTAAACTCGTATCTTGATTTGATTATTTTGAAAGTGGTTTTGTTAGGTATTGGGCTTGAACAATTGATAGTATGCTAGATGATGTTATGTTGGTAGAATGTTAAGGTTTGGTGATTTGGAATAATAACTTTGTGTTCTTGGAGTTTATGCAATTATGTTTGGCATATCTATGATAGAATAAATGATTGTCTTTGATTAATCTATTGGTAGTTTGTTGACATCGAAGATTAGTTTCTTGCTATTGTGTTTAGAATGTCTTTATTTAGTAGTGTTAGACTGGTGAATCTTTTACCGTTTTAAATCCCTTGTCGAGAGATTGACACGCTCGAGACAAGAAGCTTTCGTTATTGTTTTAAAATATTGGAATTGAAACCTTTTTCAAAAACCCCATTTGATCGTGTGTTATTAGATAGAATTGTGATATTAGTACAATAAACATCGTTAAATCCGATTTCCATTCCTCGAGAGATCGACCCGAGTTGACTTTCCAAGGTCTACAAGTGACCCCGTTCTCTTGCGGGCGAACTTAAACCCTTTCAAAAGTAGACGTGTTTGTTAACCGGAATTTAATTTTGAAAGGAACATAAAAGTTCAGCTCAAAGTTTGGCGCCGTTGCCGGGGAATGACAAAGGTGATAATGATGTTTATTCGTGTTAATGCTTTCATGTCGATAATTTTATAATGTTTTTGGTTTGCCTCTCAATGCGGTGATTTGTTTATTGATGATGCAAGGTCGACAAAGTCTTAGAGGAGAATCAACCCATTCCATCAATAGCATCGAGAAAGTGACAAGACCGAGACAACTATTTCCTTCCACCAAAGGGAATCCAGCCACTCGATGGAGTCAAGCGATGAGAGACTATGATCCGGCGCTCTCTCAGGTAGGTCTGGACTGGACCTTTTCACCGGCGCTCTCTCATCCCTGTCATATCTCTCCCTCCTCCTTAATCTTCAAGGCCTCCTCTAGATGAATATACTTTTCCGCCCTCTCCAGGAACTCTCCAAACTTCAGAGCTGGCTTCACCACCAGCGATTGGAAAAACTCACCTCTTCTGAGGCCCTGTGCCAATGCGTTTACCAAGAGCTCTTCCGACGCGGAAGGCACCTCTAACTTTGCGTTTGTAAATCGACTAATATAAGCACGCAAACTGTCGTTCTCTTTCTGTTTCAAACTAAACAGCTCAAGCGGCATCTTCTGATACTTCCTGCAACTGGTAAACTGATGCAGGAAGGTCGAGCTGAACTCATCAAAGTTGCTAATAGAGCACGGTGGCAGCTGGCTAAACCATAGCTGAGCTGATTTGGATAAAGTCATCGGGAAGACCCGGCACATGACTGCGTCAGAGAACTTATGCACTGTTGCTGCGATTTCGAAGCAGCTGAGGTGGTCCCACGGATCTGTGGTTCCACTATACTCAAAGTCCAAGGACCTGTATGACGCCGGTACATCATCGCGCATGACCTCCTCGGTAAACGGCATCCCTCTCCGTGTGGGCACCACGCTGGTGCTCGCCATCTTCCTTTTGAACTCTCTCACCTCCTTCTGTAAAATCTGCATCTGCTCAGCCTGACCTGGATTGGCCTGGCTTGACGTCTCGCTATCGGAAGTGGAGAAGTGCTCTTCCCTATCTTGAAGAGGAGCCCGATCAGTGCGTTGATGGCGCAACGACTCCGTTTCCGCCAACGGGACCGTCCGATCTGGCCGCGCACCAGACGGCAGCGTTGAGATCTCTACGAATTTCTTCTCCATAGCCGCTTCCATAGCTTTGCCAATAAGCTCAGACAATTGTCTGAGAAGGATGTCGTTCAACAACCCACCAGAAGTAGGCGTAGGTCCACCGGAAGGGCGGTACGGTGCCTAATCCCAGGGCCGCTGACGGTTCTGTCCCCTCTGGCCTTGCTGTTGATGGTTCTGCTGAGCGTGGCATACCCCACGGCGCGGCGGAGCTAGGAGTTCCGCCGAGCTCTCCTACCAAATTCCGTCGTAAACCATCAGAAGCCATTAAAAAACCTCACATCTTAGCACAGATTTCCCACAGATGGCGCCTATTGTTTCACCCAAAAGTATAACCTCGCCTAGACCTTGCACTACTTCCCAACCTGCACACACAAACACGTCAGAAAAAGGGACCACTGGGGGTTTTTTGGTGGAAATCTCTCCGATGCGTAAGTCAGAAAGCGTGTAGAGTGTTTATTAATGAGCAAAGCAAGGAATGCACAAAGAATGACATACCTCTCTCAGCCTTGGGGCTGAGATACTTATAGTTTTTCCCAGTGGGAACCCCTTCCGGGATCTCGGAAACAAAGGTAACAAATCAAGGGCCGTTTAAACAACAAACTCTGACAAGTGGTCCCACTTGTTCCCCCAGCAGGGATCAAGGACCAGGTTTTCCCTAGTCCTGCTCTCCTTTCTGTTGGCAAGCCTGCCTTTATATTTGAAGGTTTATTCCATATGAGGTCTCTATCAGCTCAGGACAACTCCTGGGCTGGGGTTACCCTGCTCTAATCTATTCGGCTTTTAAGAAAAACAGGTCAAACCAAGCGCAAGCCAGCCTGAGCTCCCTTCTTCGGCTATCTGGATCCAAGTCTACCCCAATCCGGGTCTGGCCTATTTATGCCTCATCAGTCGCTATCAATTAAAATTTATAGTTAAAGGAGCATTTGCATCTAGTTCAGCCTTTATTTAAAAGATAAAATAATAAAATAAAACTTTAATAGTTTTCTTTCGTTCCTCATTTCACTTCACTCGATGTCCTCATTTTTACCTGAAAGAAATATCGTTGAATTGGGATGAGCTCAACGTACTCAATAGGTATACCGACATATCTCATATAAAATATAAACCTCAAAAATTAGCACATTCAACCATAGAATTCATGAATTAAAAATTTGAAAATATGTTGACTGCAGCTAAAACATGACGGGTTTCCCCAATGACCCTTTTTCCCAGGCACATACAACTTTACGGTTGGATATAGCACGTCAGGATAAACTCAATGACCATTTTTCCCTGCCAAAGACAATTTCTACGGCCTCTGGCTATATTAATTTTTAAACGTATAATTTCATTCAAGAACACATGTTATACATAACATGGAAATTTGAGAAATAGAACTTAGCACAAGACAAGTCGGTGGTCCCTACCTCGTAAAAGTTGTGGAAAAATTCAAGAGAAGTGCACGCAGTTGAAACTTATGTCCCATGTTGCTCGTCACCTAATCAATTTAAAAATATACTTAATTAGTATATATAATTAATATCAAAATATTAATATATTTATTCATTTTTAAAATACATAATAATATAAAAATAAAATAATTAATAAAACTAGACTGAGTTGTAAGCTTATTAAGTTTCTTGGGTCTGGATCGAGGTTTTCATAAGTTGGAGGGCTTAATTTGAAGTTTTTGATAAGTTGTGGGTTAAATTGAAAAGGGTGGCAAACTTCTGGAATAATCTGGAAATTTTTGGAAAAAGGGCTGTGGTATAAATAACAAAAACCAGCCCCTAAAGCTTCGGGACCCATTTCTTTCCCCTTTATCTGCTTCCCCAACTCCAAATCGAGTCAATTGGCTGCAGCAAATTTTGTTACGCCCTTCCGCATCGCATGTGGAACGACAGCGGCCGGTGGCTGGGCTCGGGTCCGATCCGGAGAATCCTCTCCTTCTCCAAGTTTCAGAATTCGGCCGGCCAATCTCCCTTGATTTCTGAATTGGCCGATCGGGCGGTGACGCGGTGACAGTGGTTCAACGTGGGGGTGCCCCAGGTGGTCGACTGGTTGGGTTTTAGATTTTGGATCTCGATCCTCGGGGGCGACGGTTCAATTCAGGTGGTGGTTATCGTGGCTGTTCGAAAAGTGGTTTGGCTTATGGATTTGCCGGCTTTTTCTTCGCCGACGGCTAAAAAAAATGGCGGTTGGTGGTGGCTGAATTAGATTCAATGGTTGTTGTGGCTGGTGACGGCAAAGATTGGGGATGTGGTGGCGGTTTGGGATTTGTGTTGGGTTCGGGCCTGGGTTAGGGTTATTGAATCTAACGATGATACGATACTAAATATTCATGTAAGCTATATGCCGGTATTTATGGTAAACGGCCTCATTTCTCGGAAGGAGCATTCCTTCTAAGAGGTGGGTGAGCTGTTTTATAGAGTAGCGACCTGGAATATGGGAGTGGCTAGCTCTCATATAGGGTAGCGACCTCTTATGGTTTAACCAGCTCGGCGCTGGGTGTTGGGCTTTATAATTGTTGGGCCCGAATGGGCTAACATGGATGGTATTGTGGGGTCCCGGCGAACTATGTTAAAAGAATCACAGGGCCAGGCCTATTCTGGTAATATTAGCGAGAGATCTATTATTTATGGGAACTTAGCATACAGGAGAAATCCTAAATCTAAGTCGGTCATAGTATTTATGGAATCATAGTGGGAGAAGGTAACCCTAGCTTGGGGAATACTTCTCTTGTATATATAAAGGGGTTCAAGCCTCACTTTTATTTTAAGTTGGTTTTATCACATTTGAGCTCTCGAAATATCTCTCGCACTCTCTAACTTAGCATCGATCAGGTCACCAGGAGGTCTTGGAGACCAGTCAGGTCGCTGATTAGCGTAGATTTGTCCTTATTTTTATTAGCTTTTTAGTTCGTTTTTCTATTTGTTTTTGGTATAAGTTGGATGACTTAAGCTTAATTCTGTATTTTTATGTTCCCAGCTTATTTTACCATATTTTGATCATAATTAAATGAGAATAGGTGATTATTCGTTGTTTTTCACTTGTCAACTAAGTAACCGGAGGAGTTCAGCGCGTAATTAGATGAGGTTCGATGTTCAAGAGTGGAGAACGAGCTTTCCGGCGAACGAGTAGCAGAAAGACCGAGAAGATGAGACGTACCCTTAGTCGCGTCAGTCGACGTGAGTCCCTACCCACGACGATCGACCCTCAATCGACGCCAAGTCGACGCAACTCTCTGAAGCGTCGATCTAAGAGTGCGTCAGTCGACGCCAAGTCGACGCAAATCTCTGTTGCGTCGATGCATGTCCGCGTCAGTCGACGCCACTGCCCAGTCGACGTGAGCAACCAGGCAGCGTCGACGCCGAGAGCCATCCCGCGTCGATCGACGCGACGTCGACGTGGCTACCCAGAAATACGTTTTTAGGGTTTCTTGTGTGCCAAGACATGATATATCTATAAATACCCTTCATATTTCGGTTTTTAAAGGAGACACACGACATCCTAGGGTTTTTGGGCTTAGAATAAACATAATTCCACATCTTATAACAAGATTTGAAGACCAAGATCGAGGATCGAAGAACAACGAGTCCGAGGCTTCGATTTCACGTTCGGGATTCAATCTTTGCCTAAGATCAACGTTCAACTCCAGAATAGCTGGAGATTTTCATTGCTTTCACTAGTTACAATAAGTACTCTAAACTCTTAGTTAATTTGATAGTTAATTTCCTAGTTAATTTCGTAGTTAAATTCTTAGTTAATTCTAGAACTAGTTTAATTAGCTTAATCATTTCATACTTGGATATTGAATTAATTTAGTTTATTTATGCGATTCGATTTATGCTTAGTTATTCTTTTTTAGATTCTTATGATATAAATGTGTCGTGATAGTTAATTAAATTCATGTTCTTAGATTCGCTGCTTTACTTACTTCTTAGTTCTTAAGTTCGAATAATTTAATTATCGCTCGTAGATGATAATTTAGTTTAAAGTAATTAGTTTAATTAACCTTAGCTTAACTATTGCTTTAGTTTATAATGATCAATTCAAAATCTTTTAAAACCCCAAATGTACATGTATTTTACGTTAGTTTGTAAATTGAGAAAAACATCTAGAGACCGAACAGTTGTTTCCTCGAGAGAATCGACTTGAGTCAAACTCACCACCCTACAAGTTCCTCGTACTCTTGCGGGTAAACTTGCGTGTTTTAATTTTAAATATCTTTAATTGTGGTGCACAAAAGTTTGGATCAGTCGTTGCGACGCAATTTGAAGTTATTAAGGTTGCTGATCTCATTTTTGAGGTTAGTATCCCATATTCTTGAAGCACCAATCTTTTTAGTCGCATCAAGTGGAGCCGTCAGTGGGAGAGAGGGACAACGAGTCCTCGGGCGAAAGACATGAGAAAATTCGGAAACATAGTATGAAGGAAAGAAACATGCCACCCAGGACCCTGGGTTTCGGTCCTGGATCCAGCAAATCAAAGAAAAAGAACAAAGAAATTGATAAAGGAGAGCAGACAAAAGATGAACTAACACCTCCCCCAGGAGGACCAATGTTTCCGAATCTGGCTGACACACCACCACCCTCGCCAGAAAAACAGAAAGGAAAAGAACCTGAAGAGGAGAAGCAAGTGAAAACTCCGGAGGTTACCGCGCAAAAGGCTGTATGCATAGGGACAAAGGAGTGGTAAGAGTTGCCTAAAGACAAGCCTTGTCAAATAAATAAAGGGTTCTTGGAAGGGCTTATGGAGTTTATGCCTCCAGAAAAATAAGAAGATCTAAACAAATACTTAGCAGGCGAGCTGGGTATGGTAAAGGAGAAAGCTGGTGAGAAAGCTTGTAAATCAGACAATGGACACGCGGAAAAATTAATAACAGAAAAGAAAAAATGAAGTGGAGGATCTCCATCCTGGAGATCATCTCGTGGGAGGAGGGGGAGCTCGAGCAAGAGCAAATATGTAGATTCCTCCAGCTCCACCTCATCTTCAGAATCCCACACTCAGAAGTATAAATATAAGAAAGGGAAGAAGTTGAGATTAGTGTGAAGATACTTTAAACATCGAGGTCGGCGATATAGTAAGCATACTAGTGAAGATGGGACGGAAGACTCGAGCACAGATGGCGAGTCCAGGGAAAGATCTCAAAAAAGTCGAGGTCAATATCATGAAGAGAAGGGAGAGAATGAGGTCGGGCCAGGTATTAAGGGATTCAGGGATATGCAAGAAGCATTGCTAACTCTGCAAAGACAAATGGCGGGAGAGAAACTTGATGAGGAGAAGGGGCATCCCTTTTCGGATGTTATACTACAGGCCGTACTACCTAAGGGGTATAAAACATTGGAATTTCAGTATCATGGGGCGACAGATCCAGTCCAGCACATGCAACTCTTTGAGAATGAAATGATCCTACATGGATATACGGATGTTGTGGCATTCCGGGATTTTATATCTACGCTCAGGGGAATCGCACAAAGCTGGTTTCATAAATTGGCGCGAGGAAAAATTACTAGCTTTTGGGTGTTGCGAGCGGCCTTTCTGAAGAAATTTTCCAGCGTGAAGCAAAATACAAAGACTGCACAATCACTTTTTACAATGGTTCAGTGACCAGATGAGAGCTTAAAGCAGTACTTTAATAGGTTTACTAATGCTATACTAGAGGTGCCCACCGCTACAGATGAAATGAAGGCAGGAGCGTTACATTAGGGACTGAGGAGGGAAGATTTACGCAAGTCTCTGGTTAAAAAAGTTGCACGTACATATGATGAGATCTTGGAGCGATGTAACAAATACATACAGGTGGAAGAATCTGAGGAAGAGCATCGTATACGATTTGGTGGGGAGGTCGCGGAGACCGGAGGCAGTATGTCGAAGAGGTCAGAAATCAGAAGCAAACCTAGATGGGTAGTACGCATGCTCCTAACTCCGGGTTCTGGAGAGAGATTAGAGCCTAAGTTAGATATGAGAAACTGGAGGAATGAGGATTTCACACCTCTGGTCTATCCCCGGGCTAAGGTGTTCACCATCATGGAGCGTTTGATACCCAATGACATAAAGTGGCCAGAAAGTCGCACGCAGCTCCCTACTAATCCCAAGTCGGATTTCTTTTGCCTTTTTCACAACAATTATGGTCATTCCACGGAGAAGTGCAGATATCTTAAGGAGGAATTTGAGAGGCTTATAAAAGCTGGACATTTAAAGGAGGTCATATACAAAGATAGGGAACCGCGAGAACAAAGGCAGCCATTGCCCCCACCACCTCCAAGAGATCTACCTCAAAATCAGGCCGAAAGACAGCCACGACAGGGAAATCAGAGACAAGAGGGTCCAAGAAGGAATAAAGGGAGAATAAGCATGATTTCGGGAGGGCTAACGGATGGTGATACTAATAGTGCGCGAAAGAAGCACGTCAAATTAGCCCGACCGGGACCATGGGAGGTCACCAGTATAAGTAGGTGACCACAGAGGGCAGGACCTATCATCTCTTTTGGTCCTAACGAACGATGCGGGTTGCAGGAGGATCACAACGATGCATTGGTAATTGAAGCTGAGATAGCGGGATATGAGGTCGGGAGAATTTTTATAGACAACGGGAGTTCCGTCAATATAATATACACAAATTTCTTGGAACAGATGAAACTGGAGATGAGGGTGCGACCTGTGAATACTCCAATATACGCATTTAATGGAGCACAAGTAATTATGGAGGGTGAGCTAACACTTTCAGTTCTGTTAATAAGGGGTGAGTTGCAAGCAAAGAGGGATTTGAGGTTTTCAATTGTTCGTGGGAGGTCGGCATATAATGTAATATTAGGGAAACCTTCTCTTAATGCATTCTAGGAGGTAACGTCTACGTATCACATGAGCATAAAGTATCATGTGGGAGATAAAGTGGGGGAGGTCATATCCAAGCAGCAGGTCGCTAGGTCGTGTTATCAAATGACAATCAGGAAAGGCTTGAGTGAGAACAAACAAGAAAGGGGTGAAGAAGTGCAAGAGGTTATACTTAGTTCAAAAAAGATGAAAGATCAAGATAACTCTGTTCGGCCACATGAAGAATTGATGGAGATTTCGTTGGAGGAAGGTCTCCCAGTGTATACTACGAAGATTGGAATCCTAATGACAAAAACATTAAAGGAAGAGCTGATAAAATTACTGAGGGGATTTCGATATGTTTTCGCCTTTGGGGATGGAGAATTGATAGAGGTATCCCTAGAGGTCGCGCAACATCATTTGAATGCAGATCCGTTGGCGAGATCGGTCAAAAAGAAAAGAAGGCATTTTGGGCCTGAACTGGATAAACTAATTGAGGAGGGGGTGCAGAATCCGTTGAAGGCAGGTCACATTCGGGAAATCTAATTTCCAGAATATTTATCTAATGTTGTAATGGTACCTAAACTAGGGCAAAAGTGGAGGATGTGTGTGGATTTTTGCGACCTAAATAAAGCATGCCCAAATGATCATTATCCGCTTCCACGAGTTGATCAACTGGTTGATCCAACCTCGGGATGCGAGATATTAAGCATGATGGATGCTTCATAAGGTTATAACCAAATACCATTGGCAAAGGAGGATCAACCTAAGGTGAGTTTTGTCACCTCAACGGGAACGTATTGTTTTGTGTCTATGCATTTTGGTTTGAAGAATACAGGGGCGACCTATCAAAGGCTGGTGTATAGAATGTTCAAGGATCTGTTGGGGTCCACTATGGAGGTGTATGTCGATGATATGTGGGTGAAGAGTAAAAAAGTAGAATCCCATGTGGAGGACTTGAGAAAAACTTTTGTTACACTTAGACAGTATGGAATGAAGCTCAATCCAAAGAAGTGTTCATTTGGCGTGCGATCTGGGAATTTTTGGGATAAATGGTAACGGAAAGAGGTATCGAGGTCAACCCTTAGAAGGTGCGGGCTGTTTTGGAGATGCCACATCCCCGAACGGTGCACGAAGTACAGGTGCTCACAGGTCGGATTGCGGGTCTTAACCATTTTATTTCCAGATTGGCAGAGAAGGGTGTCTCCTTTTTTAGGGCACTTAGGAAAGGATCCAAGTTCGGATGGACCAAGGAGGCAGCAGAAGAGTTTGATAAGCTAAAAGAATATTTAGCGGAGATACCACTGTTAACTAAGCCAATGTCGGGGGAAGACCTGATCTTGTACATATCGGTCGGGGAGGTCGCGGTGAGCTCGGTGCTCAACAGGGAGGATGCAAGTACACAAAAAACCATCTATTATATTAGCAAAATACTAAGGGGTGCTGAGTTGAATTATTCTGAGTTGGAGAAAGGAGGTTTTGCGCTAATCTGTACAACAAGAAAGTTACGATAGTATTTTTTAAGCCACAAGGTGAAGGTACGTACTAACCTGGACCTCAAGCAGGTTCTGAGTAACCCGAACGTGTCCGGAAGACCGGTGAAGTGGGCGGTGGAATTGAGTGAATATGACGTGGTGTATGAACCTCGGGCGGCCATTAAAGCACAAGTGTTGGCAGATTTCTTGCAAGAGATGGTACATCAATCTGAACCAGGTGGCGAGGCAAAGGCATGGTTATTGTATACTGATGGGTCGACTATGGTATCGGGAGATGGATTGGGGATTGTTTTAACTAGCACGGAAGGAGAGGATTTGGAGTTTGCAATCAAACTGGGGTATAAAGCATCTAATAATGAGGCAGAATATGAGGTGATTTGTACTTTTTTGTATGCGTTTTTGTTACCTTTTTGTGTTGCGTTTGCATGTGTTTTGCTTGCATTTATGGGTATTAGGAGTTGTTTTGGCCTATTTTGTTAGTTTTAGGTTTTGTAGTGTTTTCTTTGTTTTTAGTAGTTTTTCTTATATTTTCTTAGTTTTTTTTCTTAGTTTTTGTTTTGAAGGTCAACTTAGTCAAAGTGGGCCCACGAAGAGGTCGAAAGATGATTCAAACCCGAGAAACTCATTGCCAATCCACAACATATCTTTGGTGTGAGGATCGACCGGAAAAGACGAGAAATGCGGACATTTTCATTGTCAACTCTTGCATTCGCTCGGTGGATGTCTCAGTTGTCGTAATACAAGCATAACTCCAACACCGCTTGTGCCATTTGCCTCCACCTTATATCATTGGAAATATTAGAGAAATGTATAAAACTCTTGTGTTTACAATAATCCCAAATTATGAGTTTAAGTATGATAAAAATCAACTTTAAGTGGAGACAGTTTGTCGTGGCCTCGCTTGTGGCAGGTTTTGGTGCGGAGACCATAACTCTCGGAGGAAAACTCTAAATAACACAAATCAAATGCCAAATGAAATCCAAGATAAAGGGATAGATTTAGTATGGAGACATCGTTGGCTGATTCCGTATATTTGTCAGTCGATCGACTGCTCGGCAGAAAGTTTGGCTGTTCGAGGATGAAGCAGTCGATAGACTGGCATTCGATCGACTGCACTTCCAGTCGATTGACTGAAACACTTAGGATGTGTGATTTTGGCAGAAAAAAAGACCATTTTTCCCCTTATCTACCCATATATGATTCCCACCCATTATCCACAAAAAAACAACTCTCCTTGGTGGAATTTGGACTTGTTGCATTTCCTCCAAGCCCCCTTTTCACTCCTTTGGCTTTAGAACCCTAGTTTATGATTTTTAGATTAGATTAGTTTAGTTAGTTTGTGATAATTTCCTTGTTGAGTTGTGGAGAAGGTGACATCTCCATCCCTTGTTGTTGCTTAGTGTTGAAGACTTGTTTTTCTTTTGAAGGTTGTAGTAGATTTGAAGCTTTGGAGTTTAATGCAATTTGGTAGTGTTCTTTCCCTTTACTATTATGTTTTGTTATTGATCGATTGTTCTTTTTGTTGTGTTGGTTATTAAGCTTGGGTTTGTGTTGTTTTTCCTTCCATTGTTCTTTAATTTCTCATTTTTAGATTCTAGTTGTTCTTGTTCTAGAAAAACTCCATCGATGTTGGTTTGAAGCTTTTTACCCCTTTTAGTTAGACATGCTCTTAGTCCTCAAAAGATTTATGAACTTTGTCTCTTTGGGTAATTTGACTTTTTTTTTTTTACATTTAATGCCTTTTGACCAATTTCAATTTCAAATGCTTTGATTTTCCCTCCATGACTTCTCTTTTAATTGCAAGCTTTTCTTGATCAACTAGTCTTAATTTATTTAAGTCTTTTAGTTAGGGTTAAACTAATTCCATTTATTAATTACTTTCAAGCAAGCTTTAATTTATATTTGATGCAACTAGTTTAGAAATTACGGGTTTAGGGTTTAAGTTCGTTTGGAACCATTAACCGGAACTTGTTGAGAATTGGGATTGACGACCCCAATACTTGATCGACATTTGGGATTGACATCCCCGAATCGTGGATTAAGTGCTCGGCAAAAATCGATTGATCGTGGAGACGAACCGAACACCCTAAACCCAATCAGTTTTAATTAAAGTCTCCTTTTAAACTCAAGCTTTAGCATAAAACTCAAACCAAACCAATGACTTAATACTTTCTTAGTGTAGATTAGGTTAATTTAAATTAAAAAGAGATTAATTAAGCACACCGACCCCGATGATATATATCATCGAGAGACACGACTCGAGAAAACCTTACCGATCTACAATAGACTCCGTACTATTGCGGAGACGATTTCTTAGAGTGCTAAGAAATCTTCGATCATGAGGCAGTGTTACATGGTGTGAAAATGGCAAGCGACTTAGGATCAAGGAAGGTGAGGGCGTATACAGACTCGCAACTGGTAGCTCGTCAGTTCGACGGATCTTTAGAGGCAAAAGAAGAACGTATGGAGGTGTATTTAAAGAAGTTACGAGAATAGGTTGTGTGTTTTAAAGAATTTAAGCTGGAGCATTTACCGCGGGCTGATAATACTCGAGCTGATCAGCTCGCTCGGATTACGGGTGCGCTGGGGACTTGTGATACCAGAAAAATTACACTGATGGAATAAAGTCATAGTAGTGTGGATAAAGGAAAGGAAGTGATGGAGATAGAAATAAAAGACGATTGTCGTACACCAATATGGGAGGTTCTCATTAAGGCAAATGAAGGCGAGATACAGTAGTCAACAAAAGAAGCTAGAACAGCGGCTCGATTTTGTGTTATAAACAAAGAATTGTACAAAAGGTCGTGTTTTGGACCCTTTTTAAAGTGCTTGGCCAAGGAGGAAGGCTTGGAGGTGTTAAGAGAAATACATGAGAGGTACTGTGGTGATCACGCAAAAAGCAGGGCGCTGGTTGGGATAATGTTGCGGACTGGTTTCTTTTGGCCAGGAATGAAAGGTATGGCGGGAGACCTGGTTAGAACTTTTAAAAAGTGTCAGATGCACGCATCGGTCATTCATATACCGACTGAAGACATGATGGTTATGAGCTCGCCTTGTCCCTTTGCATAGTGGGGAATCGATATTGTGGGGCCTTTTCCAAAAACACCGGGTAATAAACAAAATCTGGTGGTGGCGGTTGATTATTATATGAAATGGGTGGAAGTCGAGGCGGTCATGATGGATTTTATTTTTAATAATATTTTTTGCAGGTTTGGTGTCCCACGAGTGCTAGTATCAGACAATGGAACTCAGTTCAATGGGCAGAAAATCCAAGATTGGTGCAAGGAAATGGGGATGAAGCAACATTTTGCTTCTGTAATGCATCCCCAGGCTAATGGACAGGTCGAGGTTACTAGCCGCATTATTGTGCAGGGAATTAAGTTGCGGCTGGAAAAAGCAGGAGGACTTTGGGAAGAAGAGCTCGCATCGGTCTTATGGGCTTACCGGATGACTCCCCGAACCTCTACAGGGGAGTCACCATTTAGCTTGGTTAATTGAATGGAAGCTGTCATCCCAACTGAAATCGTGGGGGGCTCACAATGTTTATTAATGTTTAACGAGGAAGAGAATGAAAGGCTAGCAAGAGGAGCAATCGAGACGATTGATGAAATAAGAGATAAGGCTGTGGCCCGGGTAGAACGTTACAAACAGAAGATCCAGGAAGCTTTTAATAAACGTGTCAAACGTCGATATTTTCAGGTCGGTGACCTAGTGTGGAGGCGAGCTGATGCAATATATAATACTAGAAAGCTAGATCCGAACTGGATCGGGCCGTTCAAGGTGATCAAGGTGTTATGCGGGGGAGCATACGTACTCGATAATGCTCAATGGAAAGTGATTCGTACGTATTTGTTATGAATCTGTACATAATCGAGTCTTGTTTAAGTCTTTTTATTCTCTTTTCCGGGTTGAGGTTAGGTTAAATTGCATTGTTTTTCACTTTTCACCTTCTTGCTTAACTTTCCGACTTATTGATCACTAATCAGACCTAATGGGAGTAATTCTTTATTTTCTCATACAACTAGAGCGTCCGGTGAATCCCGAGGACAAAGATAGAAGAAGCAAAGCTCAGAAGTAGCCCAAAGGATTCTCATCCGATCGGACAGTTTGTGACACCGATCAGACATACTAGTGAAGCGCACACCGGTCGGACAAATTGGCGCACCGATCAAAGCCGCGGACAGAAGCCTTCGTCCGATCGGACAATACCTACGTCCGATCGGACATGTACGTTACGCATGCAGAATTTTTGGAAATCTTCAGTTACGAAATGGCTTGGCTCAATAAAACTGAAGAGGGAGGCCAGGGTTTGGTATTATTCAGCAGTGGAGATTTGTGAGAGGCTGGAGAGATCATAGAACACCTCTAAGGTTGAGAGATTTGACACATCTCTCATACCTCTAGCGAAAAGCCCTTACGGCACCCATAGCATAGTTCGATTCGTTGTAGCCATCGATCGTCGCTGGAATTCCGGGTTCGTGACAAGCCTTGGTATTCTACGCAACTCTCGGAGTGAGCTCGTTCATCATCATCGCCCGTTGAAAGTAGTCCATTGATTAGTAATCTCTAAACTCATTATTTTGTAGTTTTCATAACTAGTTTGATTTGGGATTTGTTATGAATAGGTTGGTGAACATATTGGATGGTATTTGTTGATAGTTCGTGATTGGAATTCGTACTATTGTGTTTTTGGGTTATTGATATCCTATGAACAATTCCTGTTAAATTGTGAATGAAGTTGTGATTGGTTTTATTATATTTCTTGAAGAGTTTTAGTGTTTAAATTATTATGAATCCTGTTTAGTATTTGAAATGATCTCGTGAGTGGCATAGTGATAGCATAGTTGGTATTATTTGGTTGTTAAGGCATTTGATTAGTAGTTTGTTATTATTAGAGCATGATTAGTAGAAAACATGTTTACAATCGTTAGCATGATATGCGCTAATTCATTTTTGGTTCAAGTTAGTTGCTTTTCTCATTACTTGTCGAGAGGTTGACACCCTCGAGACAAGAAGAGTTCATATTTAAATTTGTTAAAGCTGAATCATTTCCAAAACCCCAATTGATCGTGTGTTTAGAAATAGAATTTGTGATATTAGCATAATAAACGTGGTTAATTCTGATTTCCATTCCTTGAGAGATCGACCCGAGTTAACTTGCCAGTCTACAAGTGACCCCGTTCTCTTGCGGGTGAACTTAAACCCTTTCAAACGTAGATGCACATTTGTTTAACCGAATTTTAACTTTGAAAAGAACACAAAATTTTGGCTCAAAAAGCTCTACTTAGAAGCTGGAATATTTGTCATTTGAAGAAATATTACGCCTGAGAGGCGGGTCTATGAGGTGGGCGTAGGTTTCGTAATAGTATTTTTATAAACCGATGCTTGTACAGGTCGGTTGTTGATCTATATACCCTCA
Organism: Phtheirospermum japonicum; assembly: GCA_014905375.1. Taxonomy (NCBI): domain Eukaryota; kingdom Viridiplantae; phylum Streptophyta; class Magnoliopsida; order Lamiales; family Orobanchaceae; genus Phtheirospermum; species Phtheirospermum japonicum. The sequence goes on along the minus strand of BMAC01000960.1, from coordinate 381,456 downwards.
GGGGCGGGAATTCATTTTATGTACCCTCAGGGGCGGAGGTTTATTTGATTACCCTTAGGGGCGGATAGTAGTTTCATTACCCTCCTGGGTGGATAAGTTGTTTTATTACCCTTTGGGGCGAATAGTTGTTTCATATACCTTCCGGGGCGGGCACCTAATTATTACCCCCAGGGGCATAATTTCACTATTGTACCCTCCGGGGCGGATGCTTATTTTCGATAAATAAAACTTTGGGAGCATTTTACAGCTTTTTACGGTTTTATGAATGGTGGAGTAAGGAACATGTTTTTTTGTGATTTTAAGTATGTTTGATTTACATACTTGAGGTCGCTTCCGAGAAGGATATGTTTAACTTACATATATTTTCCATTTATTATGATCTTGCATGTCTAACTAGGAGAACATATTTGACTTATATGTTCTTTTAAAAGGACTTGATCCTAGTTCTCAGTGCTTTGATTGATTATATTTTATATGGCTTGCTGGGTTTTTGGTTCTATATATACACATGTTTGATTTACATGTTATATGCGACCTATCTTGAATTTTTGGTTTCACGTATGAAGGTTCTGGTTATCTTACCTGGAAATTATGAAGAGGTTGGGTTTTTTGAAGTTTATTATTATTGGGGTTAACTTATATGGTTAAAACAGTAATGTTTGGTACTTTGAGGTCGTTTGTTGTAACAGGTTGATATACAATAACATTAAAGGACAGAATTGTTCATACATAATGATGCTGGAAAATATGAGTTTGAAGTTACAAAGTCAAGCAGTACTGCGGCCAGGGATAAAATCCTCTAGAGGTGTGTCCAGCTCGGCAACCACCTTGGCTCGAAGAGCGGCTCTGCCCTGGCAAGATAACCACCACTTGACATCTTTAGGCTGCTTCAAGTCACCCTTCCAGAAAGAGAAAGGGGGGAGGTCGTTTATGATGGCCTTCACATCTGGCTCGAAGGAGACGCCCATAGGTGCGAGCTGGGTTTTGATTTTATCCGCAGCATTTTAGACCCACTCCCTGCTACCTCTAGCCATCTTGCCAAAGTATATGGATGAGTTCTTATAGGCCAACAACAGCTCCTCTCGATAGGCTTCCATAAACCTCTTGCCCACTTCGCTCATCAGGAAGATACGTCGACCTTCAGCAATGCCCTGCTCGTGCGCTATCTGACAAACTGAAGTGTAGTTTTTCGTGGTTCAAAATATTTGAAAGTTCATTTGGCTCGGTGTGATTAGAAATCGTTTCAATTTCAAGTTTCAAGGTATTTCAAGCTTGGAAAATAAAAAGGAAATGAAAATAAAATAATTAATATATCTAAACTATCCTAAAAATTGAAAGTGCAAGTGGGTAGGATGCCTCGGTCGTATGCCTCGGTTGTATGCCTTAATTGAAAATACAAGCAATTAATAAAAACAAGCAAAAACAAGCATTGTTTCATCGAGTACTACCATGCATGCATAAGGTACAACCATGCATGAAATCCTAAATAATGCATATTAACTAAAATTGAAGGCACTAATAGAAAGAGCAAGGAAAGTTAACGTGAAAGTTCAAAACTTGGAGGAAAACAACGAAAAACGAAGAGTAGATCTAGGATTCAATTTAAAACTATGCATGGAAACTTAATTCAAAATAAAGCATAAGTAAAACTCAAAGTCATGATGATCCAAGGCTTGGTCTACAATCTAGATGTGTCACTCATCCATAATTCATAGCCAAATCACAAGTTTCATCATGGAATCAAGTAGCTAAGGCAAAATGCATAATTGAAGAACATGCATGAAAATGAAGAACAAAGCTTGAAAGTAAAAGGAAAGCTTACTAAAATTAAATGGAGAATCCCAAACTTGAATTACAAATGAAAGTGCTAATCCAAAGGAGTATTTGGACTCTTCTTGAGCTTACAAACCCAAAGA
>BMAC01000960.1:336326-365131 GCA_014905375.1 Phtheirospermum japonicum | reverse complement strand
AAAAACAATAAAACAAGAAAAACGACCTAAAAACTTAACGAAAAACGACTCAAAATTACTAAAATCAACATAAAATCTATCTAAAAACACGAACAAAAACACAACAATTACATGCAAAACACCAACCTCGTGTATCTATTTCTCCTTAGTCTGCATCATCTCTTCCAGCTTCTGTGTCTGATCTCTGAACTCGTTGGTTGCGCGGGCTGCCTCATCTTTTAGGCTGTCTATTTGGATCTTCATGATATTTACTTCTTCTTCGCGAGCAGCTAGTTGTTGATGAGCTTTGTCCAGCTCTCCTTGAGTCAGAGATAATTGTTGGGTTTGTTGTTCTGACTGTGCTGCTAGCTCGTCGCAGGTCTTCTGGAGATTGTGGTCAGTGGATCGAGCCAACAGTTGGGTGGACAGGTTGGAGAACAGGGGCTTCAACTGTATTCGAAAATGGTGTAAGTGAAGGGTTGATTTATACCAAGAGAAGGTTGAATTTGAGTAAGATTACCTGGATCATGGCGCGCTCTTAGAGAAGAGCTGCAATCTTCTCCGCATCGTCGCACTGCACCAACTCTTCTCTAAGTCTGGAGAGCTCGATGAGGGGGCTCTGTGAGTCTTGTGGAGACGCTAGCGTTTTGGAGCTAGGGGCATTTATTTTGGAGAATTTTAATTATATTTAATTAATTTTATGTTTGTTTTAGGTATTTTGAGGTATTTAGGTTTGGACGTAGTCAAGAATGGGCAAACGAGTAGAGTTTCAGCGAAAACGGGCCGCGATTTGAAGAAATGACAGTTTTGGGCCTTCTAGAAGGGCTGTCGCTGGGCCCAACCGGTATAGAAAGCTGGGCTGGCAGCACCTCCTGATTCTGGGCCTTCTAGAAGGGTCGTTTTTGGGCTCAACCGGTATGGAAAGTGCTAAACGTACTAGAAGGTAATTTTGACCCCTTTTCCAAGCCACCTACAACTATAAATATCCCCCACCCCTCACATTCGAAAATACACATTATTCCTAGGGTCTCTAAGGCCTTTTGGGGGTTGACAACCCAAGAGTGCCATTTTATTTTCTTAGTTTCTCTTCATAATTTTTACTTTTAAATCTCTAGCTTTTAGAATAGTTTAGATTAGTTCTTAGGTAATTTAGATCCAAGATCTCTACGGTCAAACGCTATTAATCTTCGTCGTTAATTAGTAAGTTCTTATTCCTTATGCTCTTTACTTTAATTTGCATGCTTTCATTAGTTTAATTAATTATCTCAAAATAATTATTATTTCCATGACGAATTGTGATTATGATTGTGTTGGGATTGAGATGTTGATTATGTTTATTGTCTTTGGCTAGATCTAATGGGTCTAGAGTCTAGATTCGTTGTGAACCATCAATTGGGTCTTTCCAAGCGATCGTGGAGACGAATCGAAGCTCTAGAACCCTAAATTTCTTAAATCGTTTAAAAGTATTTTAATTAATAAATTCTTAGTTTAAATAAATTATAGATTTAATTGCTCTTAGATAAAATAATTTTAGGATTTAGATAATTAGTTCTTAGTTTAGATAATCTTAGATTTAATTAATTAGTTCATAGTTTAATTAATTTCTAGTTTTAAGTAGTTTAATTAGTTTCTAGTTTTTAAAACAAATCAAACAAAACCCGTTCATGTGTTATTTTTCTTTATTTTCTTATTCGTGAAACGCAAACATAAAATGAACTTTCGAATCTAGCTTTCCTTTGAGATCGACACGAGTCAACTTACCCACCTACAAGTGATCCCGTACTCTTGCGGGCGAATTTTTTAAAATTGGCAACTTTAAATAAAAATAGGTGCGGAAAAGTTCGAATCACTGGGTTATCGTGATTTATGGTATAATGTCTTGGTAAGCTAAACAGGGTGATTTATTATAGTTTTATGATTTATGATATAGTTTTTAATGTGGTTTCTGGTTGTTGTATTCTACTTACTTTTTACATATTCTACCTGATTTCGTACCTCAATCAGCCAGAACATGGGGGACTAGCTGATACGACACTAAATATTCATGCAAGCTATATGCCGGTATTTATGGTAAGCGACCTCATTTCTCGAAAGGAGCATTCCTTCTAAGAGGTGGATGAGCTGTTTTATAGAGTAGCGACATGAAATATGGGAGTTGATAGCTCTCATATAGGGTAGCGACCTCTTATGGTTTAACCAGCTCGGTGCTGGGAGTTGGGATTTATAATTGGTGGGCCCGAATGGGCTAACATGAATGGTATTGTGGGGTCCCGATGAACTATGTTAAAAGAATCACAGGCCCAGGCCTATTCCAGTAATTTTAGCAAGAGATCTATTATTTATGGGAACTGAATCGAACTTTTTCGCTTTAAAAATAAAAAGCTCGTTCGCAAGAGAACGGAGCTATTGTAGGCGATAAGCTTGACTCGAGTCGAATCACAAGGAATTGAAATTGGCATCTACATATGCTTGTTTAAAAGTTCTATATCTAAACAAACGATCCATTTACGGGAAGGGGTTTCTATAACTACGAATTTTAAAACGAGCATACAAAAACTACAACTAATGGAAAGCGATAAAAACTAATATTTATAAAACGAGAAAACAAACATAATTAAACTAGCGAATTAAAAGTAAATCGTGCTTGAGTTACTAAACTAATTACAAGCCGAATGAAAGTACAAAACTAAAAGCTAAATCAAAAGTAAATAAAAAGTTTAGGAAACTTATAATTCATATGAAATCAGTAGCAGACGAATGATCTATAGCAACGAAACGATATCTTCAAGAACGAACGGACGAGAAATGAATGAAAAGACTAAACTAAACACGCAATCCAATTTGGTTTGGGGAGTTTCTAACATCTACGACAATTAAATAAAATCAAAAGCCTTTAAAATGATTAAGAAAGCGAGGGTTCTAGTGTGCCAAAATCATCTCCACGATCAGGGGTTGTCAATCCCGATGGCTCTAAATGGCCCTAGGCACTAGATCGATAAATTTAACCAAAATTCATATTCATTATTGATAACATAATCTCAACAAGCATGTAAACTCAAGCATCAATGGAATTCAACGGAACAAATATTCTAAGCATTGAAATAACTAAACTAACGAGAATTAACCATTAAACTACTGCAGCAAATGGATGTAAACTAAAAATGGGAAGACGATAAACTAAAACGCAAAGAACGGTAAAAGGATTATACTAAATTACGTTACCAAAGTTCAACATCAAAATACAACGAAAACCAAAGATAAACTATAAAAACAATTAAGAGAAGTGCAGAAAACTTATTATCTAGAAAGGCAACAGTAATCAAACGAGTCTTCAGCAATGAGGAACGACTTAAACGACGAACGGAAGAGAAATGACGAAATGATGAACTATAAAACTCGAATTCTGCGTGTGATTGAAAGAGGGCAAGAACCGAGGGGTCTCTGCAATGTCTCGAACCTTCCTTCAAGTTCCAGCACGGTAAAAATGAAGAAAACACCGGGTTTTTATAGTTTTTCCCGAGAATAACCGCCAAAACTGTCATTGCATCGACCGATGCGTGCCAGGCGCTCACGTCAACTAGGTAGTGCGTCGACCGATGCGGGCCAGGATCGACACAACTGCAAGTTTGCGTCAACCAAGTGTCGATGGTGCGTCGATCGACGCAGGCGCTGGTTGAGCGCCTACAGGGCTTCGGCACGTCGCTCGTCCGTCTTCTTCGTTTTGAGCTGAAACACACAAAAAAAAAAATTAGATTATTACTTATATAATAGAGTAGAAAAATATTAAACACGATACGAAACGAAAATTATCAAAAGGAAGAAAGATGAGAAGAAAATAACCTAAAAACCCTAAAAGCACACGACACACGATGCAATAATACACGAAAATCACATACAAATATGTACAAATCAACTCCCCCACACTTAGCTTTTTGCTTGTCCTCAAGCAAAGTCAGAACTAGACGTAGACAAGGAAAAGCTAATTACCCGATGACCTAATTACTAATGCATCCAAATGATTCAAGAAGTTAATGCATTATATCGACTGAAAACTCAACTAAAAGGACGAAACGATACGTTGAGATAAAAGATTTAGACTTGATTCCGAACACCTAAAAGTAATGAGTTGACCTCCATGCACGTCATCCATCCATACCTCGGCCCAAGTCTATCCCCGAACAAACTGCCAAGTCATCACCCGACTAGCCCAGTCATCTACACACCTCTTTAACAATACAATCTAATAAATAAAAACAAAAACAAAAATACGAACTTAACTTGTACAAGGTTTTCTCTTCTTGCACTTATTCATTCTTCTTTTTCTCATTTTTTTTCTTTTTTTTATATTAGTGCCCATAAAGATGAGGTACTAAACGAGCATAATTTACATAAATTACAAACGAGAGTTCATTGACTCTAACCTTACGTTGCTAAGTGCAACTGATAACATTTTTCAACTTTGCACGTGGAGTTTTAACGTCTCCAAAATAAAAATAAAAATTACATAAAATCCTATAGAGGGCATCAGAAAACGGGGCTAGTAAAGAGTATTCGACTCTTTGGAACGAAACAAGAATAGAACAAGAGACAAGACACTTCATTCCCCACAATTACACTATTGTTCGAATGAAAGTCTAAATATCCTATCCAAAGCATTTAACCACGTCACTTCGCCAAGGTTCCAATCAATATCAATACACACAACTCAAATCAACCACAAGCAAGCATACAAAAATTTACTAACCAAACTAAGGACAACCCCCCCCCCCCCCCCCCCCCCCCACACACCACTTAAACCATGCAATGTCCACATTGTATAATACGAAAAATTAAGCTAAGTATGGTAAGGTGAGAGAAAGAGAGAGATGTCCCTGAAATCGCATTTGTGGTGATGATTCGAGCGTCCAAGAATGTCCAATGGGCTTCAAAGTCGAGGAGAACCTGAAACAAGAAGAAACAAAAACACACAAAAATAACAAAGTTAAAGGCTTGGGTTGCCTCCCAAGAAGCGCTCTTTTAACGTCAATAGCTTGACTACATTTTCATTCGATGTCATCCCAGGTCTAAAAACAAATGACGATCGTGCCACACCTTGGTATTCTCCAAGAGCAAGAATTGGCGATGATAATCACCAAGGCGGGCACAAAAAGCACAACCCGAGATACAGAACACTCCAACTAGCTTTGGAGGTCGGAACCGCGAGTAATCGATCACCTCGAATATATCAAAGGATAATGGGCACACGGGGTAATCCTCGATCAAAGGAAGACTTAGAAAATCTTTCGAGCACATGAAACGTCTAACAACCAAACTATGCTCTGTCGTTCCCTTGATCACTGCCTCAACGCCCTCAAAGTCATGAAAAATCAGAATTGGGCTTAAAAGAGGGCAAACAGGCTCCTTCTCAATTATCTCTTTAAACGCCTCCATCTCATGTTCGTACAAAGCGTCAGGTGGCACGGCATGAGGTTTAATAAATTCACCCGAAGGTGACTCTCCCGCATAATCTTGCACAACTTCCTCGAAAAACACGGGAGAGACAATGCCGACTTCCACCCCATTCTTCTTACCCACCAATTTCACCTCCTTTCACACCTCGTTCAAAATATCATCAACGCTTGAACCGGCATCAACAAAGGTGGAATTCTCCACATCAAAGACGGGCATCTCCTCTTACCAAGGTTGGTATAGCCCGTACAGCTTGTTGTCAAATTGCTCTAATTGAATATCAATGTGTTCTATGCGTTCATACATACATTCATTTCCATGGTCTCGGTTAAAAGTTCTTGAGAAACTATGGCATTAGAATCACCGCTCAAAATATATGCATTAGAGGTGGGTGGAGTGTAAATGTCGTAGATCGAAGAATAGAAATCTAGAAATGGTGGAGCATACGAGTCATTGCTCGGGTAAGAATAAGGCAGGGCAAATTGAGCACAAGAATCATCAAGACCCGGATCATAATACCCACGAGACGGTGCATAAGCGTCCATGCTCGTACCATAGCAAAATGAAGGACATGGGCCGAAATGATCAAAAGGATGGGGCCATTCTCGACCGCTCGGAGCATACGGGTCATAATATGATGGAGGAACTTGACAATCGAAAGTTGGAGCATAAATGTCATTATATGGCGAACTAACTTGATAATCCTCCATCTTCAATCAAGATAATCTCGAGTCTTCAAAAATGTGTCTACAAAGCACAACACTCAAAAACCGAGATTAAATGCACCAGAAAGTACAAAAACAACAAAAACAAAAATAATAAAAAACACTAACACAAACAAGCAATTAAGCACACGAATAAAAGTCACTAAGAGCAAACATCAAAAATCGCCGACCTTTAGCTATCCCCAGCAACGGCGCCAAATTTTGAATCAAACTTTTTCGCTTTAAAAATAAAAAGCTCGTCCGCAAGAGAACGGAACTATTATAGGCGATAACCTTGACTCGAGTCGAATCACAAGGAATTGCAATCGGCGTCTACAAATATTTGTTTAACAATTCTATAACTAAACACACGATCTATTTTTGGGAAGGGGTTTCTATAACTACCAAATTGAAAACGAGCATACAAAAACTACAACTAATTGAAAGCGATAAAAACTAATATTTATAAAATGAGAAAACAAACATAATTAAACTAGCGAATTAAAAGTAAATCGTGCTTGAGTTACTAAACAAATTACAAGCCGGATGAAAGTACAGAATTAAAAGCTAAATCAAAAGTAAATAAAAAGTGCAGGAAACTTATAATTCATATGAAATCAGTAGCAGGCGAATGATCTACAGCAACGAAATGAAGGAAAAGACTAAACTAAACACGCGATCCAATTTGGTTTGGGGAGTTTCTGACATCTATGACAATTAAATAAAATTAAAAGCATTTAAAACGATTAAGAAAGCGAGGGTTCTAGTGCGCCAAAATCATCTCCACGATTAGGGGTTGTCAATCCCGATGGCTCTAAATGGCCCTAGGCACTAGACCGATAAATATAGCCAAAATTCATAATCATTATTGATAACATAATCTCAACAAGCATGTAAACTCAAGCATCAATGGAATTCAACGGAATAATTATTCTAAGCATTGAAATAACTAAACTAACGAGAATTAACCATTAAACTACTGCAGCAAATGGATGTAAACTAAAACCGGGGAGAACACGATAAACTAAAACTTAAAGAATGATAAAAGGATTATACTAAATTACGCTACCAAAGTTCAACATCAAAATACAACGAAAACCAAAGCTAAACTATAAAAACAATTAAGAGAAGTGCAGAAAACTTATTATCTAGAAAAGCAGCAGTAATCGAACGAGTCTTCAGCAACGAGGAACGACAAAAGGAAGAGAAATGACGAAACGATGAACTATAAAACTCGAATTTTGCGTGTGATCGAAAGAGGGCAAGAACCAAGGGGTCTCTGCAATGTCTCGAACCTTCCCCCAAGTTCCAGCACGGTAAAAATGAAGAAAATACCGGGTTTTTATAGTTTTTCCCGAGAATAACCGCCAAAAACGTCATTGCGTCGACCAACGCGTGCCGAGCATCGGCGTTGATGCGTGTCAGGCTCTCGCATCGATCGACGCGGGCCAAGATCGATGCAACTGTAAGTTTGCGTCGACCAAGCGTCGACGGTGCGTCGACCGACGCAGGCACTAGTTGCGGAGCCTATAGGGCTTTGGCACGTCGCTCGTCCCGTCTTCTTCATTTTGAGCTTAAACACCAAAATAAAGCAAAATTAGATTATTACTTATAAAAAAGAGTAGAAAAGATATGAAACGAAAATTATCAAAAGGAGGAAAAACGAAAAGAAAATAAACCTAAAAACTCTAAAAGCACACAACACACGAAAATCACATACAAATATGTACGAATTAGGAACTTAGCATACAGGAGAAATCCTAAATCTAAGTCGGTCATTGTATTTATAGAATCATAGTGGGAGAAGGTAACCCTAACTTGGGGAATACTTCTCTTGACTATATAAAGGGGTTCAGGCCTCACTTTTATTTTAAGTTGGTTTTATCACGTTTGAGCTCTCGAAATATCTATCCCACTCTCTAACTTAAGCATCGGAGGACCTTCGCTGGGGCCATCCATCGCCTTGGTTGAGGTGTTGATTTGCAGGATCGATCAGGTCGCCAGGAGGCTCTTGGAGATCAGTCAGGTCGCTGCGATGCAGTTTGAAGTTATTAAGGTTGCTGATCTCTGAAACCAGTAATGGTGGTGATGATGGTTCAGCAGGAAAATATTTGGGGGTGGCAACTTTGGGATTTTCATAGGGATGATTGAAATCTGCTGGGAGAAAAACTGAATGATGAATCGTTGTTCTTTGAAAATGTTAGGAAAACAAGAATTGCGATTTACATTTGTGGCAGTGTGTAGAAAATTGTAATGAATTCTTTAATTGTTGAAAGGGGCAATTTATTAGGTGCACTGGGTGCACCTTGCTAGGTGCACCCTGAAAAATTTATTATCATTCAGTTATATGTGATGATATATAACAGTTATATGTGATAATATATGGTAGTTATGCGTGATGATATAAATTTATTATCATCCAGTTATACGTGATGATATATGACAGTTATATGTGATGATATATGGTAGTTATGCGTGATGATATGGTACAAAAATATAGAGTTTAGGGATTACTTTTTCGAGTTTAATTTCACATTTTAGGTTTTAGTTTTTCTATTTTAGGGTTTAATTTTTCATTTTAAGGTTTAGTCTTTTATTTTTTTTATTTAATTTTCAATTTTAGGGTCATGACAAAAATCTATCATTTTACCAGTTATATGTGATGATATGTATTAGTTATATGTGATGATATGTGTCAGTTATGTGTAACGATATACGATAGAAATTTAGGGTTTAGAGTTTAATATTCGATTTTGGGGTTTAGATTTTCATTTTAGGGATTAATTTTTAATTTTTAGGGTTTAATTTTTTATTTTAGGTTTATTTTTTTATTTTTAGAATTTTAATTATTTGTGATGATATGCATCAACTATATGTGATGATATATGTCAGTTATATGCGATGATAAATTAAATTATATGGTGCACCTGGGTCCATGGTATACTCTCTCGTTGAAAGGTGACTTGGGTTTATAAAGGTTGGTGTATTTTTGGAAAGTTAAGGTTGTAGTCTTGGTGAAATCAAGCTAAGTCATTGAGCTTTTTGGGAGTCCGAAATAGAATCGGATCATGAGACAACTTTAATTTCAAATGGATAAATTTAATAGACGATAAACTAAGAATAATAAATAAATAAAATACTAATACTTTATATTATTAGTCGAGATATATAATTATTTGATGAATGAATTATTAATTCAAATAAATAGAATCCTTAGGTTATTTAAAATTAAAAATAGAAAATCGTTTATAGTGACGAGCTTGGGCCAAAAACTATAATTTAATGTACCATGATAAATAAAAACGGGAAAATATGTATTTGTGAAGCATGTGTATTATACTATTAAACAGAAATGAAGCCACATGTCACTCCCTTCAAAACTGGAGTTTCTTCATTTGCAGGTACAACTTTATCCTTTGCTGTTGTACTTTGCACCTTCAATTTCTTCCAGCTTCCTTAACTCCATCCACAGACAGAGTTTCTTCGATTACATTTGACAACTTCTGCAGTTTCTTGAGCTATTGCTTTTTTTTTTTTTTTTGCATTTTCTTTTTCGCTCACATCTCTAGTTGCTTTTGATTCATCTCCATCTTAGGTTCTTCGATTGCATGTTCAACTTCTTTTGAAGTTTCTTGAATTGTACCCTTTTTTCGCAGTATTTTTCTTTTTTCACCTTTCGTCGGTAGATTCTGATTCTTCACCAGCTTAGCTTCTTCAGTTGCAAGTTCGGCTTCTTCAATTATAGGTTTAGTTTCTCTGATTGGAGGTTCACCTTCTTCAATGGCCGGTTCAGTTTTTTTTTTGCAGATTCTTCATTTGAAACCATTTTTAACAGTTTTCTTTTTTTCACCTTTATTTACTCGATTCCGATTCTCTATCGGCTCATCTGCTTGAGTTGCAGGTTCAGCTTCTTGAGTTGCAGGTTCAACTTCGTTTGTAACTTTGTTAATTGTCATTTTAGGTTCTTCAACGGCTCAATTGCTTGGATTGCAGCTTCAGCTACTTTTGCAGTTTCTTCAACCATCATATTTTTTGCATTTTCTTCTGTGATTGATCATTCACTAACTCGGTTTTTTGATTCTCCACAATTCCTTGGAGTTTGTTTTGGGAATACTTCTCTGCCTGATCTTTCACTGGCCCGCGCTTCCTTTTCCTGACAACCTGCATCTGTTCCATCTGACAAACAAATACACACATGCAAGTATCAATATAAATTTACTGATAAACAGGCAATGATAAGCTACTGCAGACTAGAATGAGCAAGAACAATGATGAATTGGAGACCAAATACACTAATATACCAAAATTATAAAAATAATTTGCAACAAAAAAACTTAATACGACAAGAAATCATAGAAAATCGTAGAAACATAATCGCATAAATCATAGAAAACTAGAAATCATAGAAAATTTAACGTGGCAAAAACAAAAGGAAACATGAATTATCATAGCAAATGTAGAACCTTCAAGTAATTAAATCCCAGACCAACCATACCCATGCTCATTTGTCATCCCTCACGCAAGTGATATCAATTATATGATAGTGCAACATCAAATTTTCTAACAACATCAATTATATGACACAAACTAAGCAACAAACCAAGCAAACAACAAGATCCTAAAAATTACGATTGTAAAACTTAGAAAAAAGCAAGAGCGCACCTTCAAAAATATCACAATTTCGATTCAAAATAGCGGTGCGGTGTGCGAGGTCGGGATCCTACAGTTCGCCGGCAAGACGAGTCGAACCACGGGAAAACGGGATTTTTGATGAATTGGTGTAGTTCGAGAATATATTTGCTGAATCGTGCGAGAATTGGCTGAATGCAGTGATATTCTCCGGCAAGATGAGGCGAATCCGGCAAGACAAGGTGAATCTGACGATTTGAACCCTAAATTTTTTTCTGCAAATTCCCGTTTTGTATTTTGTTTCAATTTTGTGTACATTTTTTTTTATACGGACCCAATTTTATTTGGGTTGAATCCGAATTGAAGGTGGATCGAACTGTGCCACATTGTAAAAAAAAAAACCCGTATGGCTGCCACAATCGAATGGCTGCTCTCCATCATATGTATTGTTTTACAAATGAAATTAAATAGGATGTCATTTTTCAGAAATTTGGAATTGTTTAATTATGGTACGAGAACTTTCTGGGAGGTTAAGGTAGGAGAAATTTTAGGGTGAGGTTAGGTTTGATTAATGAATGTGTAATAATTTGACCCCCAAGAGTCTAAATCCAGTTGCCCAAGTTTTGTTTGGGACAGGCCCAAATCCAAGGAAACCATTCCTGCTCTTCTCGTTTCTAAAGTCTGCTCACAGCCCAAGTCCATCTTTCTATTGAGCCTGATTCCAAGTCTGTTCCTAGGTCCACCAACAATCCCACTGTGTTTCTCTATTGCAAAAGTTGCCGCCGCCGCCGCCGCGCTCTCTTTTTCTTATCTTCATATCCGTGCCTTTTCCATCGTCCCGGCATCTCCGCCCGAACGAGTCCCGGCCATCGTCGCCGCTTAGAAATTCACCGAGACCAATCTTTGACACGTGTAGCCACTGCTCAGGCAGCCACGACCCTGACCTTTCTCAAATGTCGTTCGCCTCGGTGACTTCTCTCCGTCGGGTACGAGGTAATTTCCAATCCTCTGGCCATTAACCATATATTTCCAACCATATACTAAGCAACAAGAAGCATTAAAAACAACGACAACAGCAAGGAATAGTCAACGACACCAAAAGTAATTGTATTATTTATTTAATCATTTATATTTTAGACAAGATATCATCAAGGGATAACACAATCCCATCGTACCATTCCCACGCCCTTATCCTATCCTTATCCCGAGCCGCATAATCCAGCTTCGTCACCCCATTGAACAAATCAGAGTAGAGCCTCCTCAGGCGCGGCCTCTGGTCCGGGGACTTAGACTGAATAATGGTGTAGATATCCTGTTTCAACAGCGCCGCACTTTTGCGGAGCAACTTCTGGGCTTCTCTCCAAGATTCCACCATTAACAGATCCTTGACTTTGAGCAGGCTCTGCGCGTGGGACTCAATCTCGGATTCTGCTTCTTCGAGCGTCTGGTCGGGGACTGTCATTCTGAAATCGAAGGCGTCGGCGGGTTTCTCGATGGAGAGGAGAAGGGCTGACGAGGCTGCGAAAATAATGGATGTTCGTCTGGTGGTGGTGGAGCTGGTGGTTGCGGAGGCGCAAGTTTTTGTGGGAGGATTGAGTAGTGGTGGGTTGAAGTTTTGAAGCAGAGAGGATGTAGTAGTTGCCATGTGTATGTGTTTTGTTGCGAGTGTGGTTGTATCAAGTTTTTGCACTTAGATATGGTATCATGTTAGCGGTTTTGCTACAATCAAAACCGATCATGTTAGTGTGGAGTAGGGATGACAACGGGCCGGGTACTAGAGGACTCGGACCCGTCCCGTCCACTTCACGTGTCGGGTTGCCCCGTCGCGGGTTGGGTCGGATTGGCCCGGTACAGTTATTCTTTTTTTTTTTTAAATTAAATTTGAGATTATTTTAATATATAATATTACATATATTACTATAAAAATTAAATATAAAATAAAATTTTAATTAAAAATAATAATATATGTAAGAAAATATAATAATTATACATTTATAAGATTAATTATAAATTTTTTTTATCTTTTATTTTGCTTATTAATAAATATTATTAAAAAAAAATATCATTATAAATATATACATATTAAATATAATATTAAATGTAATATAATTTAATTAATCATATGAAATAAATACTTAAAACATATATAAAATATATTTAAAAATAAAAAATATTTGGCGGGGCGGGGCGGGGCGGGTACTCGCGGGCGGAGATGGTACCCGGACCCGCCCACCCCGCCACGGGTCACGGGGCGGGGCGCCCCAAAAGGCGCGGGTCAGGCCGAGGCGAGATTGCCATCCCTAGTGTGGAGTTCAAATTTACCTCAAGGGTCCATTTAGGTAGACGGATTTGAGGAGGGCTCGGGCGAGGTATATATTTATTTTCAAATTCACTCGCCTGTTTGGTTAAAACTTAAATTAATGGATTTAAAATTCTTGTAATTTTTTTTTAGTTCATTTTCGTTTGATTTGAAATTCATCATCTCTCTCTTAAACATTATACAAACAAAAATACACACAAAACACACATTTCACTCGCAAAACATATATTTCACACACACAAAAAAAAAAAAAATACAAACTACACACATTTCGCGCACATATACACATTTTATTTTTGGTATGGTACGGTATACCAATTTTTTTTTTTTGCCCATACAGTGTACTAGGGTTGCAAATGACCCGTATCGAATTTTAACATATTCGATTCGTGTTTGAAAGATTCGACGAATATGTATTTATATTCGTTTAATACACATATCTTTATATTGATTCGAATTCGATTCGAAAAAAGTATTCGAATTTAATTTTAATAAAGTATTAGAATGAATTCGAATATCAACTTGAATAATTTTTTTTAAAGATAATAAATAAAACCTGAACTAAATGTATCCAATATATTGTTGGATATTGTACTGCTTCATTTGGTTGCTACTTCTTTTACTGTTTTACTGCATGTTAGGGTTAGTCAGAATAAATGTATTGTTAATTAATATGTTAACTAATCATGCCACGTGTCCTTTTTTTTATTCGTTGTGACACCTCATTTGCAGCTCTCATATAGTTTGCTTATAGCTATATATAGTTGGTGTACTTCTTCTGCTCCTATGTGTGAATATACATATATTTAAATATTTCAATCTTAACACTTAGTCTTCGGAGCCCTAATTAAGGTTATGGTATCCTCCTTCATGGTATCTAGAGTGTATGTTAATTTATACTGCAGAGAAATCAAGAATGGCCGACTCTCACCATCGGCGATGCGGGTAAAGCACCATCGGATATGGATCTTCTGTTACAATCTCAAATAACAACATGTTGCAGTTGCACAATTCTGATAATTAGAGAATGGTACTGGTTTCGCATCCGCTCCTCAGTTCGAATTATTTAGCCTGGAAGAAATCGAAGACGATTGCCCTAGGTGCAAAGTCTGAACTCGGCTTCATCAATGATAAAATCACTAAGCCTACATAAAATGATTATAATTACAAAAATTAGAGGAAAATAGATTATGTGATAGTTTCATGGATATTGCATACTTTGTCAAAGGATATACTGAAGAGTTTTGTTTATGCTAATAATTTAAAGAGCTGTGGGATAACATAGTTAGACGATATGGTCAATGCAATAGTCCACTCCTGTACAGGCTGCAAAGAGAAGTTTCAAGTGTAAGCCAAGGAAATGATTTTATTATGGAATATTTCTCCAGAATTAAGCGATTGCGAATAAGTTTGATAATTTTAAGGCACCAAGTGTTTGTGGTTGTCCAATTGGGAGGAATATATAGTAAAATGATAATCAGACCAAGTTGATTCAGTTTATAATCGGACTACATGAGATTTAGAACCAGTTAGGTCACAGATCCTACTAATGGAGCCACTTCCTGAGATTAAGCTTATTCCCTGTTGATCAAAGTTGAACAACAAAAGGTGATAAATACTTCTTATTATGAGAGTTTTGATGCAACTGCAGCAGTTAGAGGTGGATATGGAGGAACTTCTTTTTAGAGGAAAATCAGGATGGTGAGGCAGATTTAGAAATAGAGCATCAGCAAGAGGAAGAAGAAACTATGGAATGACTAAAGTGGAAAAGTCTAAGTTAACTTGTGAGCAGTGTTTAGCTCCAGGTCAAACCATGGGAGATTGTTTTGGGCATACTCTATTTTATATGCTGCTCATGTCATTAGTAGAATACCTAGTTCTATCCTGAACTGGCTATCTCCTTTTGAAAGATTGTACAAGACTAAACCAGAATACATTACTCTCAAGCCCTTTGGTTGCTTAGCTTATGCGGCCAACACTTCACCTATTAAGTCCAAATCTGACATAAAAGCTCTCAAATGCATCTTTGTTGGTTTTGTACTTAGGAAAAAAGCATTCATCTGTATGACAAAGAGAACAGGAAGCTATTTGTTTCCAGGAATGTCAAATTCATTGAATCATAATTCCCTTATGACAAATCCATCTCTCATGGTACTTCTTTACCTTTACATGTCATTCATAATGAACCTTCTGAGCCTGTTACTAATGAGCATGTAGAGCCTAACCTTCACCTATCACCTCTTCCATTCAGATCACAAAGAGATAGAAGCCCCCTACATGTCATCAAGATTAAGTAGTACACTATGTTGAGTCTACCTTTTTAGTCCAATTTACAAAGATGTCTCATATTCTCATGCATGTGTAGCTTTATTTAATCGTATATCCAATGCCAAAGATCCTACTTCTTATGCTGAGGCAAGTACTCAACCTGTGTGGAGACAGGCTATTGAGCAGGAGTTAAGGGCACTTGAATCCAATCAGGCATGGACTATGACTGATTTACCTCCCAATAAGAAAGTTATTAGGAGCAAAAGGGGTTTTAAGGTTAAAGTCAAGGTTAACGGAATTGTAGACAGATACAAGGCGAGATTAGTGGCTAAAGGTTTAATCAGGTGTTTGGCATCGATTACAGAGATAGTTTTTCTCTATTTGCCAAATTGGTCATGGTGAGATTTCTCATTGCTTATACAACACAGCAGGGATGGCATCTTTATCAGATGGATGTGAATAATGCCTTTTTACATGGGTTTCTGCATGAAGATGACTACTTGAGACCTCCTGATGGTTATGATCATTACAAACCTTGTCAGGTTTGTAAGTTATATAGGAGCTTGTATGGTCTTAAGCAAGCATCCAGGGAGTGGAATCAGATTGCAAAACTCATTGAATTTAGCCTAAATTAATTTATTTTTGATCATTGTTTGTTCACTTGTCAGTGGATGTGTTTTTGACTCTTCTGGTTTATATTGATGACCTTCTAGTCATTGGGAATGATGAGCAGCTTATACATAGGTTGAAACGATACTTAGACAAGTTGTTTACCATTAAGGATATTGGTTGTGCAAATATTTTCTAGGCATGGAGATGCTAGAAGCAATGAGAGAACCTATCTATGTCAAAAAAAAAATACATCATGGACTTACTAGATGATACTCATTTAGATTCATGCAATACTGTTCATACTCCTTTACCTGCTGGATTGCATCTGACTGCTCATCAAGGTACTCCTCTCTAAGATCCTGACAAATATAGAAAAATCATTGGGAGATTGCTTTACCTCAGTCTCACTAAACCCGATCTTACTTACTAAGTTCAACAACTGAGTCAGTTTGTTACAAATCCTCACACAGCTCACCGAGAAGCAGTCATTCACATATTGAAATATTTGAGAAGTTACCTTAGATTAGGGTTTTTCTATCCTTCAAGTACTAGTTCCTATATTCATGCCTATTCTGATGATGAGTAGGCAACTTCTAAGGACACTAGAAAGTCCATCACAGGTTATTGCATTTTTCTGGGAGCTTCACTTATTTCCTGGAAAAGCAAGAAATAATGTACAATTTCAAGATCGATAACTGAAGCTGAGTACAGGGCCTTGAGCACCACTATTAGTGAACTGAAGTGGTTATCTTGTTTGTGTGATGGGTTTGAGCTTCAGTTACAGCCGCCTGTTCCTCTTCGCTATGATAACCAGTCTGCTATTCATATCACTAAAAAACTCGGTGTTTCATGAGCACACCAAGCACATTAAGATAGATTTCCATGTTGTTAGTAACAAGTACAAAGAAAGCTTTATCAAGCTAGTTCATATTTCCACTCATCTTCAATGGGTTGATGTGTTCAAGTTAGGCTTAGTTGTTTTTCAACCGCGTCCAACTTGAGGAGGGGATGTTGGATATTGTACTGTTTCATTCGCTATTACTTTGTTTACTGTTTTACTGCATGATTAGGGTTAGTGTGGATAAGTTCATGGTTAGTTAGCTTGTTAACTAATCATGCCACATGTCTATTTTCTATTCGTTGTGACAGCTCTCTTGTAGCTCGCTTGCAGCTATCCTGTGTGTGAATATACATATATTTCAATCTTAGCTTATAGCCTTCGGAGCCCTATTAGGGTTATGGTAACCTCCTTCATATTTAATAAATTTTAATATTACAAAAGATATGAGTTATAATTTAAATAATTATACAATACTCCATCAGTCACATTCTATCTGTCGCAATTAACCATTTCATGAAAATTGAATAAGATGATTGGTGTTATAATTATAGGTATCAAATGACCATAATATCTTTTTGTTTAAAATAATTAAAAGTTTGAAATAATAAAGGTAGGGGTAAAATTAGTAAAGTAGCATTTAACTCTTATTGGAAAAGTAAAAATTAACAATGATTATCTCTTGAAAATATAAATATGATAGATAGAATGTGACTTGAAGATTTCTAAATTGCTACAGATAAAACGAGATGGAGTGAGTAGCATATATTAGTATAATAGAATATATGAATAATCGTTTATAAAAAAAATATTATAATCTAATCATTTATAGGGAGTGTCTACAGTGCCCCCGCTGACACCATTCCCCCTCTTTACTATCCACCTTTAGATGTTAATATTTGATAATAACCATTAGATTAGGTGTAGTAATACATTATTAACATGTGGACTACAATAGATAATCCTTACCTTGTCTTTGTGTTACTTACCTAGTACTGGACCAAATAAGTTTCAAGATCTAGTTTAGAAGGAAAAAGAAAAAAAAAACTCACTCAATCTACCCACGACGCTATCTTTCACCTTCTTCCTCGGATTGATTAACCCAATTACGAACAGAAAGAAAAAAAAAACACAACTCGTTGGTCTCCTTCCCCATGATGGCTCAATCTACCCATGATGGCTTCTTTCTCGAATCAATTGTGCCACGCTCCTTCCATTATATACTCAATTTCTTTTCCATTATTTATACCGCGTTGGGTGGTACTTATATCATAATTAACTCAATTTCTACTATAGAGTTATTGGTTCTGCATCTCAGGGGACAAGAAGAAAGGTAAAACCCTCTTTTTTATTGAAGTTGATCATGTTGTTTTGAATTTGTTAAAAAAGATTCTATATATTTATGTAATATGAATTTCCTTGTGGTTGTTGGCGATGATTTTTCTGTTGAGAATGAATTATGCAATTGTTCTATAAGAATATCATAATTATTGGATTAACTTGTTATTCCTACTATTGTTGCCGATTCTTTAAAACTTTCATTTGAGTTTTATTCAAAAAAAAAATTTCTTGTCTTAAACTTAATCTCAAATCAACCTTAGGCATATTTTGCATAATCAAACCCCGAGTGCTCATGCTCCAACATTTTTGAAATATTAGAAATATAAACTTCTTGAAGCATTTACTGTGAGTTATAGTTTCACTTTCAACCATAGTTCACTTAAATTATAGGGATAATTAAAAAAGTATCATTGAGGTTAGCCTAAATACAGAAGAAGAAGAAAAAAATTTCTTTCAAGATTTCAAACAATCGTTCATAAAGTTGCACGTTTCCAAATCAACGACAAATATCACATGGATATATGTAATTTTTTTAAAAAAAAATTTGTTTGAATTAACCAAGCATGATGGGCCATTTGGTGTTTCAAAACTGAGATAAAAAAAAGAGTTGAGATCCCAAAATTCCATTTTGGTGTTAATATTGGTAAGCGTTGATTTCATTATTGGAGATGGACAATTATTGACATTATTTTAAAATTTAATTAAATGAATAAGGTTAGGAAGATCGGAACCAATCAATGCTTTTGAAATTATGAACGTTTCTTTGATTTTGAGTAAGTAGATTGGTCAATAATAATTAATAAGTGATGAGACTCTAGGGGTCGGAGAGAGTATATTCTTTTGTAGGTCTTAGCCAGCGACCTCTACAACTAACAAGATCTAAATTCGGTAGGTTCTGAGATATCATAAATCCCTTTAATTGCAACCATATATCAAAAACGAATAATAACACACTTCCTTTAATTGCAAAGAGAATTATTTTTGACTGCAAGTCTTCTAGCTCGGAAGAAGGGGCCACAATCCAACCAGACTCGAGCCCTACCGTAAATTCTGAGGTCATAGATCCCATTGTAGATGTTGACCAAGAAGTGGATCTCGCCTTGGCTGCAAGGAATGAACAAGTGGAGCCTGAAGACTCAGAGGATCGAATGCCACTGCGAGCCGCACTGGACAAGGGAAAGAAAAAGAGACCGATTCACGAGCAAGCTCCCTCATAGCGCACACCTCCATCTCCAAAGCATCGTCGCACTCAAAAGGCGTTGAGATCGAGTTCTCCAAGTCTGGACAAGGGTCTTTCCCAATGCCATGATGGGGACTTGATTCAATCCCTCCTCCAAAAACAAATGCTAACCCAGGTTATTCATCTTCTCAATGTTTTAGCATACATGAGACACTATATTTCCATATACTTTAACATACAACCTATTCCTTGTGTTATTCATGATATAGTTTCAACCCCGGATGGCCTCACTGTCAAACCACTTGCTATCAGCGACCCCCGAGGATGAGTTGAAGAAAATGTGTGACGAGCTGACAGTCCAAACTGAAAAGCAAACCCAGCAATTATCCTTGACACAAGGAGAGCTGGACGAAGCTCGTTGCCAGTTAACGGCCCAGGGAGAGGAATTAAGCGTTGCAAATAGCCAGCTAGAGACATTGAGAGAGGAGTCCACTCGATTGGGGGGATGGCTAATGAAGCTAGAAGGACTCCTGTAAGACAAATATAGACAAATACAGGAGGTAGCTCGCATAGCTTGCCAAAAGCGTTGCGGCAAATATTAACTTCGAGCCAGATGTGGAAACCATAAGGAACGAGCTCCCTGCTTTCACCTTTTGGTGTGGTGATGAAAACTAGCCTCTTCATGTCGATTGGTGGTCCACCTGTACGGTCGAGGCAATCCTGAGGGTTGGACTTGCCAGCGAACTCGATGCTCCTCTCGATGAATTAGTCTCCGATTGCACTCCTGTATAATTTTTGAGATTTCTTTGTAATAAGATTTCTGCCTTTCCAAAGTTTTAATCTGCCATGTGCGAACTTATTTAGTATGTATTACTGATATTTCTCCTTTGGTCATGAACTCTATGATTCATTCCGTAATACCATAAAACTTGTGGAAACACAAGTTATTCCATAGTTGGAACATCATAAAAACTAACAACCATCAGATGACTTAATAATCTCATAACCATGCACCCCTTGATTACATATATATGCCAACCTGGCATAGGATAGATATAAGAAAACACCATATAAATGGAACCATAAGCAGAACCATATTAGATCTCAAACGATGTAGATTAGAAAGTAATCAGGTCGTATCAACGTAATAAAAGCTAGTCCCTAGGTGACCAAGAAACTACTTAGTCCCCTAGGTTAATAAAACAAGGCAATACAATCATGTTGCTTATTATCAAAACATTAAGTCCCCCAAATTCGGGTGATGTGAGCAGAAAAATTGCTAGAATCTGTTAACAATTTGATAAAAAAGATATAAACCGAACCTACTCACCCCATATAGGTTAAACCAATCAACCAGAACATGTAAATCAAGCATGTTGCAAAGAACATATAAATCAGGCATGCTCATTACAACAAAGGGTATGTAAATCAAACATACTCATAAAAAAGGAGCGTTAAGAACATGTAAGTCAAACATGTTCCTTGCAAAAGTTGTAAACAGAACAGCAAAGAGTATGTAAATCAAACATACCACTTACCACCATAATTAAAGTGAACATGTAAGTCAAACATGTTCCTTGCAAAAGTTTTAAGTAGAACAACAAAGAGTATGTAAATCAAACATACTCTCTACCACCAAATTGAAGAGAACATGTAAGTCAAACATGCTCCCCTCATAGACTTTAAACAAAACATCACAGAATATGTAAATCAAACATATTCATGGACATGCAAAAAACATGTAAATCAAACATGTTCTCTATAGTAAAGGATATATAAATCAAACATATCACCTACAACCATCCATTCATCCATTACCATATCCATAAAAACCATCATCAACTTTATGAAAGCTTTGATCCATAACCAAGTCCATAAAAACCATGAAACTCGTAAAATGCCATAATAATAACCATTTACTCATCGCTGATCTAAACAAGCATCAGCCCATAATTTGTGAAAAAGTGCATAAAAGTACGAGTCCATCACTGACCTAAAGAAGCGTCAAACCATGATAGCAATAATAGAAGATAACGATACCATCCATCGCCCGAAGAGCTAGGCGTAGTACTTCTTAGGTGGCAGATATTCCAGCTCCTTGGTAAAACTTTCCCCTTTGCGTCCACGAGCACATATGCTCCTCCTCTTAATACTTTGATGACTTTGAATGGTCCTATCCATTTCGGTTCCAGATTTTTCATACTATAGATTGCATCAGTCCACTTCCAAACAAGATCGCTGACCTAGAAGAACCTCCGTTTTACCCATTTGTTAAAGGCTGCCTGAACTCTCTGTTTGTATCTTTTCAGGCGTGCTGCAGCCTTATCACGTATTTCATCGATTGTTTCCAGAGCTCCCTTATCCAATCATTCATTTTTTTCCTCATTGAATGTCTTGCCGATGAGATCCTCCAACTATTTCCGCCGGAATGACAGCCTCCATACCATAAACTAGGCCAAAAGGTGATTCGCTCGTAGTAGTTCGTGGAGTTGTTCGATAAGTCTACAAGATGGAAGAGAG
This sequence comes from Phtheirospermum japonicum, assembly GCA_014905375.1. Taxonomy (NCBI): domain Eukaryota; kingdom Viridiplantae; phylum Streptophyta; class Magnoliopsida; order Lamiales; family Orobanchaceae; genus Phtheirospermum; species Phtheirospermum japonicum. Next base: position 343,292 of record BMAC01000960.1, on the reverse strand, counting down.
CTCCTCAAGCTAAAGTCCCCCTGCTTTATCTAGTCTTAGCTTGATTCCATGCACAATAATACGATTAGTGACCTCAACCTGTCCATTAGCTTGGGGATGTGCTACAGAAGCAAATCATTATTTTATGCCCATCAGTTTGCACCAATCCTGGATCATGTGCCCATTGAATAGTGTTCCATTTTTCGAGACCAACACCCGCGGGATGCCGTACCTACAAAAAATAATAATAAAAATAAAATTGATGATGTTCTATTCGCCAATTCCTGTCACATCCTTGGCCTCCACCCATTTTGTAAAGTAGTCCACCGCGACCACCAAGTGGAGTTTCTTGCAAGGCATCCTTGGAAATGGCCCCAAAATGTCGATTCCCCATTGCGCAAATGGGCAGGGCGAGCTCATTACCATCATATCTTCTGCGGGCACGTGAATGATAGGTGCGTGCATCTGACATTTTATGCAAGTCCTAACGAGCTCGCCTGCCATACTCTTCATCCCCAGCTAGAAAAATCCAGCTCGTAAAGCTATTCCAACTAATGCCTTGCTTTTTGCATGATCGCCGCAGTACCCTTTGTGTATTTCCTGTAGTCCTTCCAGTCCTTCCTCCTTTGACAAGCACTTCAAGTATGGGCCAAAGTGCGACCTCTTGTATAAGTCACCATTCATCAAACAAAATCGTGCTACCATCCTGGCTTCTTTAGTGGATAACTGCATGTTCCTAGCGACCACCCTATCGAGAGTTTCTCGAATTGGTGTCTGCCAGTCTTCTCTTTCATCTATCTCCATAATATCCTTTCCTCTTTCCACACTGCTATGTGCTAGCTCCATTAATGTGACCTTTATTGTGTCACAAGTACCTAACGTTCCAGCCATCTTGGCGAGCTGGTCCGCCCAGAAGTTATCAGCTCATGGTAAATGTTCCGATTTAAACTCCTCGAATTGAGTTACCCCCTCCTTCAGTTTCTTTAAATATTCCTACACATGTTCTTCTCTTGCTTCAAAAGACCCGTCATACTGGCTAGCTACCAGTTTTAAGTCACTATAGGCCTGAACTTGCCGTGCTCCCAGGTCGCCTGCCATTTTTACGCCTTATAGTAATGCCTCATACTCTGCTTCATTATTAGAGGCCTTAAATCCCAGCTTGATCGCAAAACCGAGGTTCTCCCCTTCTACACTAGTCAAAATGACTCCAAGTCCAGCGCATGGTGTCATGGTTGATCCATATGTATGTAGCAGCCATGCCTTCTGTTCCTCCTTATGCTCTGCCGAGCGTACCATCTCCTGTAGGAAATCCGCTAACACCTGAGCTTTAATAGCCATCCTAGGATCATACACCACATATTACTCGCTGAGCTCGACTGCCCACTTCACCAATCATCCAGATACATCCGAATTACTCAAAACTTGCTCGAGGGCTAAGTTGGTGCGTACCCTAACTTTGTGGCCTAAAAAATAAGGTCGGAGCTTCCTCGCCATATAGATCAATGAAAATACACCTTTCTCCAGCTCTGAGTAGTTCAACTTAGCTCCCCTTAACATCTTGGTGATATAATAGATAGGTTTTTGGACACCTGCATATTCTCTGATGAGTACCGAGCTTACCGCGATCTCACCAATGGATATGTATAGAATCAGATCTTTACCCGGCACTGGTTTAGTTAATAACGGGATTTCAGCCAGATACTCCTTAAGCTTATCAAAAGCTTCTGCCGCCTCCTTTGTCCACTCGAACTTAGATCCCTTCCTTAACGTTCTAAAAAAGGGGACATCCTTCTCCACCGACCTGGAAATAAAATGACTAAGCCCTTCAATACGACCGGTTAATACCTGCACATCTCGTACTGTTCGGGGATGGGGCATCTCCATAACATCTTGCACCTTCTCAGGGTTCACCTCAATACCTCGCTCTGTCACCATATACCCCAAGAATTTACCTGATCGTACTCCAAACGTACACTTCTTTGGATTAAGACGCATACCATATTGCCTCCGTATGGCCAAAGCTTTCCATAGATATCATCCACATAGACCTCCATGGTTGACCCCAGCAGATCTCTGAACATCTTATCCACCAACCTTTGATAGGTCGCCCCTACATTCTTCAACCCAATTGGCATAGAAACAAAATAGTATGTACCTGTCGAGGTGACAAGGCTCACATTGGGTTGGTCTTCCTTTGCTAGTGGAATCTGATGTTATCTCTGCGACGCGTCCATCATGCTCAATAGCTCGCATCCTAAAGTTGAATCAATCAGTTGGTCGATACGTGATAGAGGGTAGTGATTCTTTGGGCATGCCTTGTTCAATTCGCGGAAATCCACACACATCCTCCACTTCTGTCAGAGTTTTGTGACCGCTCGTCGTTGAAGCGTCAAAAATAATATTTATAAAGTTCTCGACTTTTCTCTACTAACTAGTAGCAGTGGCAAGCAAGGGTCGATCCCACGAGGAGTGTGGATTAATTTATGATTATTCATATTTAAATAAAATAAAAAAACGGGGGGTAGAGATAATAAACTAACTAACGAAAATTAAATAACTAAATAAACGAAGAAAACAATTAAAAACACATAAACGAAACAAGTAAGAAAATAATAAATAATAAATAACTTTCCAGTCCTAGTTCAGTTTCCACCCTCGTTCAATTCATTTAACCAATTGCAATATAAAATCCACTCATCATATGAAACTAAAAACCCTAAGTAACAATAAGCTCTGCTACTCGAATTTACCCTTACCGTTTACTCAATTAAAATAAGCTCTTTAATTGATTCTAATTAATGAACAACCTAGAATAAGCTCTCTATATTTAACCCACCAACAGCATTGAGAACCAGGTAAATAGGTTAATCTAAGCAATAAACACATAAGCTCGATTTATTTAACCTATGTTGTGTTAGCCCTAATGATACGAGACCATTAGTTGCTTCAGAGAAATCGAAACTACGACAATTACACGGGAAGCAGTCCTCTTTCTAGCAATTGATAACCAAATCCCTAATCTAGGTGGCCAATCCAAACCAAGAATTCAGCAATCATGTCATGAAATAAGCAATCATGATATGTAAACAAGATAACACAAGCAATATCATATGAAGAACAAAATAAATACGCATAAATTAATTAAAACATAATCTCACGAGGGTTTCAACATCCCTAGGACTAGATAAAATAATCTACTCACTCATGGAGTTCATAGAATAGCAGGAAAATAAAGAAATAAAACATTGTTCTAAGATAGGGAAGAGATAAGAAAGCTTAGATCTTGGATTGTTGGTCTTGGATCTTCAATCTCTTGTTTATTGGGTGATTTTGGGGTCCCCTCTTCAAGCCTTGGAACCCTAGGGTTGTGTCTAAGTCCTAGGAATGTTGAAACCCTCGTGAGATTATGTTTTAATTAATTTATGCGTATTTATTTCGTTCTTCATATGAGATTGCTTGTGTTATCTTGTTTACATATCATGATTGCTTATTTCATGACATGATTGCTGAATTCTTGGTTTGGATTGGCCACCTAGATTAGGGATTTGGTTATCAATTACTAGAAAGAGGACTGCTTCCCGTGTAATTGTCGTAGTTTCGATTTCTCTGAAGCAACTAATGGTCTCGTATCATTAGGGGTAACACAACATAGGTTAAATAAACCGAGCTTATGTGTTTATTGCTTAGATTAACCTATTTGCCTGGATTCTCAATGCTGTTGGTGGATTAAATCTAGAGAGCTTATTCTAAGTTGTTCATTAATTAGAATCAATTAAAGAGCTTATTTTAATTGAGTAAACGGTAAGGGTAAATTCGAGTAGCAGAGCTTATTGTTACTTAGGGTTTTTAGTTTCATATGATGAGTGGATTTTATATTGCAATTGGTTAAATGAATTGAACGAGGGTGGAAACTGAACTAGGACTGGAAAGTTATTTATTATTTATTATTTTCTTACTTGTTTCGTTTATGTGTTTTTAATTGTTTTCTTCGTTTATTTAGTTATTTAATTTTCGTTAGTTAGTTTATTATCTCTACCCCCGTTTTGTTATTTTATTTAAATACGAATAATCACAAATTAATCCACACTCCTCGTGGGATCGACCCTTGCTTGCCACTGCTACTAGTTAGTAGAGGAAAGTCGAGGAACTTTATAAATATTATTTTTGACGCTTCAACGACGAGCGGTCAAATTTTGGCGCCGTTGCCGGGGAGTGACGCGTTTAAATTGTGATTTGACGTATTTTAATATTCTTAGTATTTTTAATTTTAATTTTAGTTTTTGTTTTCTTTATTTCCATTAATATTTCTTTTTAGATCTTGTGACTATGGCAGGAGGTAGAGAACGCACGTTAAAGGAGCTAGCAAATCCGGATCTTCCGCATCAACAACTATGCATCACGTTTCCAACCTTGGAGGATGCTAATTTCGAATTGAGATCCGGATTAATCTATCATTTTGCCGGCGTTCCATGGATTGGATGGCGAAGACCCGTACAAGCATTTGAAGGAATTTCATGTTATATGCACGAGCATGAAGCCCGCCGGAGTGACTGACGAACAAATTAAACTGCGGGCGTTTCCGTTTTCATTGAAGGGTCTTGCTAAGGATTGGCTTTATTACTTACCTCCTGGATCCATCACCACGTGGATGGCGTTAGAGAGGGTATTCTTGCAGAGATATTTTCCCGCTTCACGAATGGCGAGCTTGCGTAAAGATATTTGTGCAGCAAGACAAGCGCAAGGAGAGACATTGCATGAGTATTGGGAGCGTTTCAAGAGACTCGTCGCTAGTTGCCCTCAGCATCAAATGGGCGAGGAGTTATTAATACAATACTTTTATGAAGGTCTATGTCTCACTGATAGAGACATGATCGATGCGGCAAGCGGAGGCTCACTCATGGATAGGACACCGACGGCGCAAGGGAGTTGATCTCGAACATGGCGGCCAATTCCCAGCAATTCGGCTACCGTGATAATTCATTGAGGTCGGTAAATGAAGTAGACATTGGTTCGTTGCAAGCTCAGTTGGATGAGTTGAGGTCCACTATCGTTAAGAGGGCTACTGTTCGACCATGTAGATTTTGTCATACATTTGATCATGTCACCGATGATTGCCCAACGCTACGATCCATTCGTGAAACGAACGCTTATGGAGTGAGGCCTAGACGATGTCAAGAGGAGAACTACGATCCTTACGAGCCAAGGTGGGGGGACCCTCCAAATTTTCAAAGGGGACAAAATCTTTCGAGACAATATGATGACCATACCCAAGCACAAGAACCGTCCTCAGCCCTCATAAAGATGATGGAGGCCATGATTACAAACACCAAGAAGCTCGAAACTCAATTGAGTCAAATGGCGGATCACATAAGCCAATTGGATAAACGATTGTCTTCTCAAACTGAGGAACACATGGAGAATGTGAATGCCATCGTGCTGCAAGATGTGGGAAAAATCGATGATGCGGAGGACCCGACATTTGAATTGGAGGACGAATTCGAGGTCAAAGCTGAGCCGAAGCCGATGCCAACATGGACCGTGCACCAAGTGATGAAGGATGCGGAAGAGACTGGCGTGCGAGATGATGTTTTTGAGGAGACCAATGATCTTTCGTATGTGGTGATAAACGGAACCATCTTCGCGGAAATCTATGTGAAGCCACCACAAAGTCGGAAAGATCCAGTTAAGCATCCAACGTCGAAACGGATGCGAATTATGGAGGATGAGGTCGTTGGCACTCCATGCACTTTGAGACCTCCACCAAAACCCCCATGGAGTTGAGGGGTACCAACGTCGAGCCGACGACGTTAAGAAAAGGCGCTTGTTGGGAGGAAACCCAATGTTTACATTATTTCTATTTTGATTTTTATTTTTGCAGTTAAAGGGATACAAAGCTTGGTTGATTTAAATGATTGGGCATATTTTTGAAAAAGATCGTCTGGAACCGAGACCCCCTCGATGTTTACCCCGGTGATTTCTTTTCCCTTACTCTTCCCTTATGATTTATTATTTGCTTGTTCTTGCTTTATGCTTGAGGACAAGCTAAAGTTTAAGTTTGGGGGAGTGGGTTATTGAGATTAATATTGTGCTGAAAATTGCTAAATTTTTGAAATTTTTGCAATTAAATTCTGGGAATTGAGTTAAAAAGGTTAAAAGTACTTGCTTGAATTGCTTTGATGAACTATGTTTCGGTTAAATTTTTAGTCATCATTTGATTTAGAGGTCAAAGGTACGCATGTTAGTGCTTTTGTGATTCATTTGTGGGGCGTCAATTCTAGATTATTGCGTTGTTGATATTTACTTGTGGTTGCCGTACTTAATATGAGTTTGTGTGGGGCCTTGAAGTTGGCGATTTCATGATGATATCTCGTTAGTAGAAACAGAAGTCAAATAAAGTCCGGTTGGGGTATACCGGCATGGTGAAAGTAGAAAATTGAAAAATAAAAAAGAATTGAGGTGCCGAAACAGCTGCCTATCCGTATTTATCAAGTGCATTCGCTTACAAATTCCAAAGAGCGAATTCCAATGAAGATGCTAGTAGCTCAACAATTCATGCACGTGCTCAAAAGGCGCATCACACTATCAAATTCTCAAACATGGCGGAGGTGAACTAAACAAATCAAATACCAAAGCAAGACGATCCTCCTATCCAGCGCCTTATCATCATTATGAAGTCAAGGATGGTAGTGCGGAGCTGCGGGCCTCAATTGAAAAAATAAAAAAATAAATAAATGGGAGAGGACGAGATATTTGATCGTAACCAACGATGGATAGAGTCAAACCATCGAATAGCGAGGGGGCACCATAGTACATTGATGTGACGTATATGAAAAGGGATTGCCTAACTGCTGGGATTACTTAGGTCAATACATGAAAYGCTTGCRATTTCTAGAAATATAGTGGTGTCTAGAGTCCGAATAAATTCACTTGGCTAATTTGAGTGAGTTACTTATATTATGTTTGTCCTATGCTTTAATTCTTCATGTT
>BMAC01000960.1:301913-335901 GCA_014905375.1 Phtheirospermum japonicum | reverse complement strand
GCTCATGTTCTGAAGCGTCGATGGGACGCGATGTGCGGTGTGAGCGTCGACATAGTGTCGACTGACGCGAGCCAGCCTTCGGCGTCACACCGCACATCGCGTCGACTGACGCGGTCCATCCTCGGCATTGACACGAGCCATCAACGCTACCTCCCTTATTCGTCGATTTCCTCTCGTCGTTTGGTTGGTCCTTGTCTCTCAACTTTCTTGTAAAACCTCATTCACTTATTATAGCACCAAATACTGCAAAAAAGAGAAGAAATATACAATTGGTGCTCCTCCATTCGTAATAGTAAATACGCGGGAAATAAACATATATGAGAATATTAAGCACATAAAAACATAGAGATTAAACCATTAATTAAAGCACAGTTTCTCGCCTATCATTTTGGCACCATCACAACATTGGATAGATATTACGGGAATTCGATCACCCGGATGTGGCCGGATTTTAGTAGTTTCTGCACTTCCTCCTCGATCACCTTGTCCAACTCTGCTCCAAAATGTAACCTCTTCTGTCGCACAGGTCACGCCTCTAGGTCAGCATTTAAATCATGTTTTGCGACCTCAGGAGACAATCCTGGCAGCTCCCCATCTCCAAAAGTAAAGATATCCCAGAACTCCCTTAGTAAATCTATTAGCTCCTCCTTCACAGTTTTTGTCATTTGAGTCCCTATCCTGTTAGTGTATTCTGGCCTGCCTTCTTCTAATGAGATTTCCATGAGCTCCTCATGAGGGCGTACATAATTATCCTCCTCCCTCATCTTTTTAGAGCTAAGTATCTCTTCTTGTACGTCACCCGTCCTTTCTCTTTTTCCCTCGCTCATCCCTTTTCTCAAGGTCATCTGATAGCATAATCGGCGACCTGTTGTTCAGATACTATTCCGCCTACCTTGTCTCCTGTAGGATACTTTTTGCTCATGTGGTAGATGGAAGTAACTACCTGGAATGCGTTAAGGGAAGGTCACCCCAATATAACGTTGTATGCCGAGTTCCCTTTGATGATCAAAAACTTCAGATCCTTCTTCACTCTTAGTTCGCCTTTTCCCCATGCCACTGGGAGTGCTAACTCGCCTTTAGTGATAACTTGCGCGCCATTGAAAGCGTAAATTGGAGTTTTTACAGGCCATGCCTTTTTCTTTAAGTTCATCTGGTCCAGGCACTCCCGGATTATGATGTTAACCGAGCTTCCATTATCTACAAATACTCATCCGACCTCATACACTGCTACCTTAGCTTCAATCACAAGCGCGTCATTCTGCTCGACCTGCAAGCCGCGTCGTTCATCGGGACTGAATAAAATTACTAGTCCTGATGCCGGGGGTTGCCTATTAATGGCGGCGACCTCACATGGTCAGGCTGCCTTCGCATGTCTTTCCGCACATTATTTGTGTCTCCATCCGTTGGCCCCCCGGAGATCATATTTATTCTCCCCTTGTTATTAGATGTGGTTCTCTCCCGTTCATTCCATTTTTGTCCTTCCTGTTGTGGTTGTCCCTTTGCTTGGGCTGGTGGAGGACATCCTGGGGGTGGCGGTGGTAGTTGTTGCACTGGTTCCCGAGGTTCTTTATCCTTATATATAACCTCCTTCAAGTGCTCCGCCTTAATGAGTCTTTCAATCTCCTCCCGTAAATGCCTGCACTGCTCGGTCGAATGACCATAATTGTTGTGGAACCTGTAAAAGAACTCAGATTTCAGATTAGTAGGAATTCGCGTGTAGCTTTTCGGCTACCTGATATCATCAGGTATTTGGCGCTCCATGAACACCCTCGCCTGCGGGTACGCCAAGGCTGTGAAATCATCTTCTCTCCATATTCTCCTCCCACTTCTCGTTGCCCCTATGTCGTCTGCTCCTGTGGTTAAGAGTGCACGAGCAGCTCGCCTTGACTCCCTCCTAGGTTCTGACCTCTTGGAGGCAATTCTCTTTGGCTCCGCGATCTCTAGCCCTAAGCGTAATCTGTGTTCTTCCTCGGTTTCCTCTACCTATATGTATTTCCCACATCTATCCAAAACCTCTTCATATGTTTGTGCAGATCGCTTAGCCAACAATTTGCGCAGACCCTCCCTTCTCAATCCTTGATGTAATGCTCCAGAGTTCACCTCGTCCGTGGTTGCGGGCACTTCCAGGGTAGCTCTGGTAAACCGGGTTATGTAACTCTTCAAACTTTCTCCCGGCCGTTGCACCATTGTAAAGAGAGATTACGCGGTTTTTGTGTGAAACTTGGCGCTAGCGAAATGTTTAAAAAAGGCTGACTTCATAACCTAGAAGCTAGTGATCTTGCCTGGTACCAGTTGATAGAACCAATCCTATGCTATCCCTCTCAAAGTGGAGAGGAAAGCTCTGCACACCACCGCATCTGTATATTGCCTCAATACTACTGCTTCGTTTTCAAAACTCTGCACGTGACGAGTGGAGTCCATCAGCCCTTCATAATAGAAATCCAGTCCTTTATATCCTTTCGGTACGCTCTCAATATCCTCTCAGAGACGGGTGCCCTTTTGACTCTTCACATCCTATTTCTGCGACCTGTCTTTGTAATGCACGCAATGCCTCTTGCATATCTCTAAACGTGCGGGAAGTTGGTCCCACTTCTTCATATCCTTCCTCATCTCACTGGGCCCGGCATTTATAAGGCCTCTTTTGTGACCTGTTATCCATGAATCGTCAATCGCTATCGTCGTCCTCTTCCTCATCTCGTTGGGCCCGACGTTTATAAGACTTTCTTCATGGCCTGCCATCCACGAGTTGTTAATCGTCATCGTCGTCCTCTTCAGATGATGATATGTATTCCATTGAATATTTTCCCTTTCTCGAGCTTTAAAGTAGCTCGGGACTTGACCTCCATGGATCCCTTTCTCTTCTCTTTTTCTGAGCAACAGTCAATTATTCTGGCTTATATTGATCATCATTCTTGCCATCCTCATCCTTACCACTATCATCATCGCCTGCCAAGATCTCGTCCAGCTTCTCCAATTTGTCCGGAGGCACCAATCCCATCAATCACTCAAGGAATCCCTTGTCAACATGACAAGTTTTCTCTTTTGTTAACTCCTTCCACTCTTTTGTTCCTATATGGATGGTCTGATTGATTATTTCTAGAACCTTTTTATTACTCTCTCCTTTTGGTTTCTTCATGTTATGCTTCCCCGGTGAGGGTGGCGGTGTGTGGTTATGGTTATTTGGTTTGTTGTTTCCCCTTGTGGCGGTGTTTGTTCCTTCTCGGTGTCTACTTCTTTCGTTTTATTTGCTTCCCCGTCAAGACTTAGATTTCGGGGAGTGATACCTATTCCCTTCATGTTGCGCTTGCTAAGTTCTCACGTCTTTTACTCAAGGACTCGATATCCCTCTTTCCCACAGACGGCGCCACTTGATGTGATCGAAAAGATTGGTTCATCAAGAATAGAGGGTACTGACCTCAAATATGTGATCAGCGACCTGAAAGATCTCCAAAAAGCTCTAGCAACCTAATCGAACCTGCAAAACAAAACCCAAGCCAGGTGGACAGCCCCTGATAGGGCAGCATATACGCCAGACCCGGTTTGGGGTAGCTCTGACTTAGCTATCAGGAAGAGGTGGTTATCTCCCGGGATCTCTCTTGACTTAGCTATCTTGAATAGATCACTAAAAGCTTGAAGATTATGCTGAGCTGAAGTTCCGGGGACTGAGGTTTAGCCTGGTCTAGGTGAAAGACCTGATTAAGTCCTCTAAGGAATAGAGCTCATCCTCATTATACCAATATTAGACCTGTTAGACGGCAAAGACACAAAAGGAAAGAAGAGCTGGATCACGACAGTTCTGGTTCCTTGAATTCTAGAGAGCTGAAATAATACGGGCTGAGGAAGACCTGGAACAAGGAAGACCTGACTAGAGTCAAGTCTGATATTAATACAGAGGTAATACAGGAGAAGGAAATAAGGAAGGTCTGGAACAGGGGAGACCTGTTTCTTAGATTCCCGGCAAAGAGACAAGTGGGACCACTTGTCAGAATTGGTTGCCAAAACGGCCCTTGATTTGCGGCATATGCTCCCGAGATCCCGGCTGGGGTCCCCACTAGGAGAAACTATAAATATCTCAGCCCCAAGGCTGAGAGAGGTATGTCATTCTCTTGAAGCATTCCTTCTTATTTTCTGGAAAAACACCTCAAACGCTTACTGACTTAAGCATCGGAGAGGTTTCCACCGGAAAACCACTGGTGGTCCTTTCTAACTCGTGTTTATGGTGTAGGTTTGGGAAGCTCTTGGGTTTTTTCAGGTCTTGTTCCGGTAGTCCACTTTTTGGGGTGAAACAATTGGCGTCGTCTATGGGAAATCTGGGCTAAGACGTGAGCTCCTTTTCCATGGCTACTGACGGATTACGAAGAAACTTAGTGGGGGAACTTGGTGAAACACCCATCTCCGTCACACCGTGGGGTATGCCGCGATCGGCAGAGACACCCCAAGCAAGGCCTGATAGAGCCGAGCCATCAGCAGGGGTTGCAACGGGCACCGCTCTGTCCTCCTCTGGCAGACCAACGCCTGTTGCTGGCGGCTTACTGAATGATGCCTTACTCAGGCAGTTATCGGAGCTAATCGGCAAGGCCGTAGAGGCAGCAGTTGAGAAAAAATTTGCGAAAGTTTCGACACCACCGCCCAGTGCGCGGCCAGGTCGGACGATCCCGGGGGCAGACACCGAGCCACTGCGCAACCAGCGCGTGGATCGGACTCCTCTTCAGGATAGAGAGGAGCTCTTCTCCACTTCCGATGGTGAAACCTCAAGCCAGACTAATCCAGGTTTGGCTGAACATATGCAGAGTTTGCAAAAAGAGGTGCGGGAATTCAAGAGAAAGCTGACGAGTACTGGTGCAGTGCTAGCACGACGGGGCACACCTTTCACTGAGGAGGTCATGCGTGACGATGTACCAGCTTCATATCGCTCCTTGGGCTTCGAGTATAATGGAACCACGGATCCGTGGGACCATCTCAGTCGCTTCGAGATTGCGGCAGCTCTGCATAAATTTTCGAACGCTGTTATGTGTCGGGTCTTCCCAATGACTTTTACCAAGTCGGCACAGCTCTGGTTTAGCCAGTTGCCGCCTCGTTCTATTAGTAATTTTGATGAGTTCAGTTCGGCCTTCTTGCACCAGTTTACCAGTTGCAGGAAGTACCAGAAGATGCCTCTAGAACTATTTAGCCTTAAGCAGAAGGAAGGGGAGAGTCTGCGCGCCTACATTAATCGCTTCACTAATGCTAAGCTGGAGGTGCCTTCTGCGTCGGAGGAGCTGTTGGTGAACGCCCTGGCGCAGGGTCTGAGGAGAGGTGAATTCTTCCAATCACTGGTAGTCAAACCAGCCCTGAAGTTTGGAGAGCTCCTAGAACGAGCTGAGAAGTATATTCACCTTGAAGAGGCTTTGAAGATCAAGGATAAGGGAGAAAAGAAGAGAGAAAGATATGACTGTGAAGAAAGGGGAGCCGTGAAAAAGCCGAGACCAGACTTGTCTAGAGGGAGACCTTGCTTTGACAGGTATACCCCGTTGGCAACCCCGCAGGGTGAGATTCTGCAGGCAATCGAGAAACACCCAGACCTGAAGTGGCCCAAGACCTACTCGCAGAGGCCTAGGAAGGAAAGGTCTGACCGCTTCTACCGCTTTCATAACGAGTATGGGCATGATATTGATCAGTGCACCCATCTGAAAGATGAGTTGGAAAGGATGGTCCAGGCCGGGCACCTGAAAGAGTACGTCCGCATGAGAAGAGAAGAAGCCAGATCTGGCAATAAGAGTTATGACCGGTCTCAGCAAGGCAAGGGAGATCAAGATAGGGTGCGAACTAGAGGGAGGAGATCTGACCAAGCTCAAGTCATCCACGGAGAAATTCAAATGATTACAGGTGGAGAGATGGATGAACACTCTAAGAGAGCCCAACATAATTATGTTCGAGCTACCAAAGACCTGGTCAGGACGTCTCGGGAGGTTGGACAATTGGCGTCTACACCAAATATCTGCTTTGGTTCAGAGGATTGTGATGGCATCCTGGCTCCGCACATGGACGCTTTGGTCATAACCGCCATTATCGCCAATTATAATGTGCGGAGAATTTTTGTGGATACCGGGAGTTCTGTAGACATTTTGTTTTACGATTGTTTTCGACAATTGAAATTGGACGTAGAGTTGGAAGAAGTGACAACTTCCTTGGTAGGGTTCACAGGGGGTGCCCTGAAACCCTTGGGGGCGGTACGGCTCCTGGTGACTTTGGGAGAAGATCCGTACAGGGTAACCAGAATGGTGTGTTTCTTGGTGGTGGATGCCCCATATTCATATAATGTGATGCTCGGTCGACCGTCTCTAAGCCAGTTCCAGGCGGTCATATCGGTTTTTCATATGAAGATGAAGTTCCCGGCAGAGGATGGAACGGGGGAGGTCAGAGGTGACCAATATGCTTCACGACAGACATACGTTGAGTGCATCAAGAGATATTCTGAGGAAGAAAGATAGAGCAAAAGGGCTAGAGTGGAGCAGCCAAAAACAGGCTTGGCTAGTAGAGAGGAAGGGTTAATGATGGTCGAAATAATCCCAGGGGACGAGAGCCGGGTCCTTCGCGTAGGAACGACTCTCAGCCCGAAAATTTTGATAGACCTGGTCGCACTGCTGAGGGACAGTTCTGATGTGTTTTCCTGGTCTCCTCAAGACCTGGTAGGGATCGATCCAGAGTTGGTAGAGCATCACCTAAACATCAGCTTAAACGCGAAGCCGGTCAAGCAGAAAAAATGCAATTTTGGGCCTGAGAAGGAGGCCGTCATTGAGGCCGAAGTGGAAAAGCTATTAAGGGCCAAGCATATCCAGGAAATACAATTTCCTGAGTGGCTTTCTAACGCTGTCCTGGTTCCCAAGACCCAGGAGGATTGACGTATGTGTATCGACTTCCGGGACCTCAATCGCGCTTGCCCGAAAGACCACTACCCCTTGCCGAGAATTGACCAGCTCGTCGATTCCACCTCTGGATGTGAGCTCCTGAGCATGATGGATGCTTCACAAGGCTATCACCAGATCAGATTGGCTGAGGAAGATTGGAAGCGTGTTAGCTTTATAACTCCGAAGGGAACATATTGCTATGTGGTGATGCCGTTTGGGCTCAAGAACGCGAGAGCTACATACCAGAGGCTAGTGGATAAAATGTTTAAGGAGCAATTAGGGCAAAACATGGAGGTATATGTAGATGACATGTTAGTGAGAAGCATTAAAGCAACCTCGCATGTGGAAGATCTGAAGGAAACGTTTGCTACTTTGAGAAAGTATAAAATGAAGCTCAACCCCAAAAAGTGCATGTTTGGGAGAGCTGGAAAATTTCTAGGGTACATGGTGACTGAGAACGGTATCGAGGCAAATCCTGAAAAGGCCAGGGCGATCATGGAAATGCAAGCGCCCAGGAACGTGAAAGAAATGCAATGCTTGGCAGGACGGATCAATGCCCTAAGCCGGTTCTTATCCAGATCTGCTGAGAAGAGCTTGACATTCTTCCAGGCCTTGCGGAAGAAAGCAAAATTCCAATGGAGCAACGAGTGTGAAGAGGCATTTAGGTTGTTGAAGGAGCACTTGGCCGGCATGACCTTGCTCACGAAACCTGTTCAAGGAGAGCCTCTAATCTTGTATTTATCCGTTGGACAGCAGGCAGTCAGTTTTGTCTTGATCAGGGAGGAAGGTAAAATACAGAGACCGGTCTACTTTTAGAGAAGGGTCTTACATGCGACAGAGGTTAGATATGTGGAGGTAGAGAGGGCGATGCTAGCTCTGGTGGGAACTGCTCGTAAGCTACGACAGTACTTTCTTTCTTACAACATAGTCGTGCGAACTAACCTTCCGTTGAAAGCCATAATGGACAAACCAGAAGCATCGGGAAGGCTGGTCAAATGGATAATAGAGCTCAGCGAATTTGATATCACATTCGAAGCCAGAACGGCAATCAAGGCTCAGGCCTTAGCTGATTTCATGTAAGAAATGACCGGTCCTCCTGGTGAGCTGAAGGAATGGACAATTTTCATGGATGGCTCTGTCTGTAACCAGGGCTGTGGGGCTGGAGTCGTCCTCATGGATCCAGCAGGCGTGTCCACTGAGTTCGCCGTCTGGTTGAATACAACATTCTCCAATAATGCTGCCGAGTATGAGGCCCTTTTAAGAGGGATTCAGATGGCGAAAGACCTGGGCGCAGAGCAGGTGTGCGCTAAGGTAGACTCTCAGCTTGTTTGCAAGCAAATCAGTGGAGAGTTTGAGACAAGGGAGGAGAATATGCAAAAATATTTGGCTAAGTTTAGAGAACTCGCCAGAAGTATGAAAGGCTTAACGGTCCTCCAGATTCCTAGAGAGGAAAACGGCAGAGCTAATTTCTTGGCAAACATAGCTAGCTCAGCTACCGATTGTCAGGAAAGGGTGATTACTCTATTAAACGCGGAGGGAGAGTTTGGGACTGAGCAGGTGTGCACGATTACTGAGGGAGATGATTGGCGCTCCTCTATAAAGGTATATCTAGAGCAAGGGGTCCTGCCAGAGGATAGGAGGGAAGCGGCAAAGATACGAACCAGGGCTGCCAGATTATGCCTAATCAGAGGAGAGCTGTTCAGGCGAGGATTTGGCCAGCCTCTTTTAAGATGCCTGGGCTAGGCAGAAGGAGCTCTGGTACTTAGAGAAATCCATGAGGGGTGTTATGGCAACCATATGGGCGCCAGAGCTCTATCAAGAAAGATCTTACGGGCGGGATATTTCTGGCCATGCCTACGAAAAGAAGCAGAGGATTTCGTACGAAAATGCGAAAAATGTCAAAAGAATTCATCGCTGATACACAGGCCTGCAGAAGAGATCATGACAATGAGCTCTCCTTGTCCATTTGCCAAGTGGGGGATTGATCTGGTTGGCCCCTTCCCCATGCTCCTGCCCAGAAGAAGTTTCTAATAGTCGCAATCGACTACTTTAGCAAATGGGTAGAGGCTGAAGCATTGGCGAAAATTACAGAGGACGCTGTCATGAAGTTCTTGTGGAAGAATGTCATTTGCAGATTTGGTGTCCCTAGAATCCTTGTCTCAGATAATGGTACGCAGTTTATGGGTGCCAAAATCAGAGATTGGTGTGCAAAAATGAAAATTGACCAGCACTTCACTTCTGTTTACCATCCTTAAGCTAATGGTCAAGTAGAGGTCACCAATCGTATACTAGTGCAGGGGATCAAGACCCGATTGGAAAGAGCTGGTGGTAGATGGGTGGACGAGCTGACTGCAATTTTGTGGGCCTACAGAATAATCCTAAAGAAAGCACAGGGGAGACGCCCTTTAGTCTGGTCTATGGTATGGACATTGTGGTGCCTGCTGAGATTAGCATAGAAACTCATCGAATCCAGAACTTTGTTGAGGAGCAAAACGAGTTATTGATGCAGGATGCTCAGGTTTGATTGAGGAGAGAAGAGACAGAGCAGCAACCAGAATGGCACACATCAAGGGGCGTATAAAGGCGATATATGATAGATCTGTTGTAAAAATACAATTTCAGGTGGGAGATCTGGTTTTGAAAAGATCTGATTTAGGAAAAGCTAAGGGAAAGCTGGATGCTGCATGGCAAGGACCCCTCCGAGTTACCCAAGTCCTAGCTGGAGGAGCTTATAAGCTGGAAGAGCTGGATGGGACAGCAATCCCCCGTGCTTGGAATATAACCAATTTACGTAAATTTTACACATGATTGTAATTTTTTGACTTTTATTTATTTGGTTGAATAAAATTGCAGGTTTTTCCTTGTGCATCACAAACATGAGTACGTATTTAATCCAGGATTGGCTAAGGACGGATGTCCTTAATTTTACCTGACCTGATTGTCAGTTTAAGCCAAGATTGGCTAAGGACAGAGGTCCTCAATTTTTCCTGACCTGATTGTCAGTTTAAGCCAGGATGGGCTAAGGATGGATGTCCTCGATTTTTCCTTACCTGATTGTCAGTTTAAGCCAGGATTGGCTAAGGACGGATGTCCTCAATTTTTCCTTACCTGATTGTCAGTTTAAGCCAGGATTGGCTAAGGACGGATGTCCTCAATTTTTCCTGACCTGATTGTCAGTTTAGGCCAGGATTGGCTAAGGACGGATGTTCTCAATTTTTCTTGATCTGATTGTCATTTTAAGGCCAGGATTTACTAGGACGGCTGCTCACGATCTTCCTGGCCTGATTGTCAGCTCAAGTCAAGATGGGCTAAAGACGAATGCCCCGATTTACCTGACCTGATTGTCAGCTAGAGTACACGAGCAAAGAATGAAGCCTTATGAGGTAGGTTCTGAACTACTAACGCTGATATAAGCATAAGTTGAACGATTTGAGCAGGCCAAAAACCGATTCAAAGTTTATTTGAGCAAAACTGAGAAAACACGTATGATAAGCATAAATTTCACATATTTTATTAACTGATGGAAAACACAAAAAGCAGGTTGCACACACCCTCCAAGAAGGTGGGCAACTTTGATTACAATAAATTGCAGGAAACAAAAGGGATAAAACCCAGACATTTATCTGGGTGGAGACCTCCGATCTGAGGCCAAAGCTCGGCAAACGCGCCAGAGCTCACGCTCTGCCTCATGCAGACGGCGGCGATACTTGTCGGACCGCTCCGCAAGAGCATAAGCTTCGCCGGCAGCGACGGTCAGGCGATGTACCGATTCGGCCAAATCCGCCTTCTCTTCTTGCAGTTGGCGATTGACTTGTCGGAGCTCGGCCCATTCTCTTTTATAATGACGCTTCTTCTGCCTCTTCCTCTCCAGAAGGCGATAAAGATAGCCAATTTTTTCCTTGAGCAAGACCAGTTGGTCGGAAAGCTTGAATTTCTCCACAACCAGAGAGATGTTTTTTTCTCTTCACCGTATTGAGTTCTTTGATCAAAGGAGAAGAAGACATTTTTCAGATGAATGATGAAAAGATGAAGCTTGCATATACGTATTTATAAGGATGACAAGCACGTGCCAGAGAATAAAAGTACTAGGGTTTCCGGGAAATCAGGAAACCCTAGGGTGCCAAAGATCGCAATAAGACAAAAAGCAATTATTATTAATCAGAAATGTTTTAGTACATGAAATTTCGATAAAGACAAAGAGGACAGATCAGCCACACAGGCCGTAGCTACAGATCTGTCAAAAAAAAGCGCGAAAACAGACAGGCCTATCTAGACATCCCGAGCTACACCTCGGGTTGATCATCGCCAGCTCTTCCTTCTGTTTGACCCTCCGGCTGAGATACCTCGGCGAAATCCTTGGCGAATTGGGTAGACTCGTGTAAATCACCCAAGTTGGCGAAAGTTTGAGAATTAGCTACTACCATCGCCAAGGATTGTTCAGGGGGGGGGAGGAAGAAGCCGAGGAGGAAGAGCAGAAGACCTGACGGATGTGGTCAGCGAAGGCCGTGGCATCCAGCAGGTGGAGGCGATCATCCTCGGGAACATGAGAAAAGGAGGTGGGCTCGGAGACGCCTTCAATATTGGCAGATCGGACGTAAGGCGTGGAGGGGTGCTCAGCCACCCACTTGGCGTGGGCATCCAGACCTAACCCGAAGAAGACCTCCGCCTCAGGAACGAGGAGATCGTACAACTCCTCCGAACCCAGGAAAGCTCGGCGTGTAGTCTCTCGGGTCAGCTGTATTAGACGCAGCCCTTCCTCAGAATTGAGGAACTCCAACCTCCCTTTGGCTCGCCCTTCAATACGACCTCGGCCCTCTCCGTCAGCCTCGCCCTCAGCTCGGGCTTGCTTGACTTTATCTTTCAGCTCTTGCTCACGGAAAAGGGCCAGAGCTCGCTGTTTTCCCTCGGACTCCTTAGCCTCATGGAGTTCCGACCGCATCTGCTCCATCTCTGACTTCATCAAATCTATCTCCACCTCAGCGCCTTGCAACTTAACCTGGGCCTCCTGGGCCTTGGTAGTCAGCTCTAACCCTCGTCCTTTCAAAACCTTGATCTCCTTCTTTAGATCAGCATGCAATAGGGAGCCTCGAGCCCGGGCCAGCAAAAACGCCCTTCCCACCACGGCCTGGAAAGAGAAAGGGGTAAGTAATGAACTTGAGGAGACTGAGGGTATAGCAAGTGAAGAGATTCTTACCTACGCCTCCGCTCTACAGTAGAATTCGAGTAGCTCCGGATCTGACATCTTATCCACAACGCGGCGGTCCGCCGTGGGAGCTAGCCCCATCATGAATTATCTCGCCACCTCCCCGGAGCAGTTGAGGACAGACATATTGAAGAGGGCTTGGTTGGGATAGGGAGGCACTTGAGGAACCGCTGCAGGGGTGCCCTGAGGACTTACCTCAGGGATGGCTTGAGAAGTAGTTTGGGAAGGGTCTTGAGGAGCGGATGGAAGATCAACTCGGCTCCGTTTCCGCCTTCTCAATTGTTGCTCCTCCTCGGGGTTCTCAGGAGATGGAGCTGTTGACTTGCGCACTGGCCCCCTCACCAGTTCTGGATTCTTCCTTACCATCCCAGGAAGAGTCGCCTCGGGCTCAGAAGCCCTGGACAGCGCTCGGGATTGGCTCTGGAGAGGTGCCACGAGGATGACCTCTTCTGAGGTCGGGGAAGCTCTGGAAGGCTCTCCCAGGGAGCTCCTCTGGCCTCCTCCCGCGACTTTCTGGGCCTTGGCCTTCATCTTCGCTTGCAACATACTTACTGAAATAAAAGAATAAAACAATTAAAAAATAAAGAAACGATAACGGAAGGAAAATAAAACCAGGTCATTCCAAGAATATACCAATCTCGGGGGGCAGAGGCCCGTTCCCCTGTTGGGAGTTGAAGAAATTCAAGAGTTTGATGGTAAGCATCTTGGATAGGTTGAAAGGGTTTCGGTTAAGGAGGGTAATTTTTTCGTCCAAATACGATGGTCTATCACCTCGAGATAAACGCACCTGGGGGTGTAGGAAGTTGATGGGGGTAGTTGGGAAACCCCAATCTCCCGAGCCTTGAACAAAGAAGAACTTCTTCTTCCAGGCCTTGTGGGATGTGGGAAGACCTGACAAGAAGTGGACGTCTGGTCGTCCTGATAGGTAGAAGAAACCAGAAGAGCTCTTTGCTTGAAATAGAGAAAAGAAAAGATGGGCTGTCGGAACAATCCCAGAATATTGGGCCACTAGATGAAATCCGGCCATAACGCGGAAGGCATTGGGCAAAAACTGTTAAACTGGAATGTGATACAGCCGAGAAATAGCTAGTATGAAAGGGTGAAACGGAAGACTCAGGCCGGCGTGGAACTGGTCCACGTAAAAGGTCAAATGGTTAGGAGGGGGCGATGAAGCCCTCTCATCCGGCGCCGGACTAGTAAATGTAAAATCGTCAGAAATGTTAAAAGAGGCGCGGATATTTCGGAGGGTTTGGTTGCTGACAATAGAAACTATATTAACTACAAGAAGATTTGGGGGAACCACCGGAGGCCTCTCTTGGAGAGCCACCGGCGATCTTTCTGGGATATTTGCCGAAAGCGACTCGGAGGAAGAAGGTAAACTTACTGTGGAGGTAGAATTCACCGGAGCCGCCGGCGAACCCCCCCGGCGGAGGTTGATTGAGAAGAAGAGGTGGACATGATTAAGATTATTTGAGGGGTTGAGGAGAATACCTTATTTATGGGAATAGTCGGAGAAGCTATAGTCGAAATAGAGAAGCTCGCCGGAGTATTAAAAAAGAAAGGGGAGAACTTGAGAGTTTGTAAAAAATAGAATTTGAAAAAAATGAAGAAGAAAAGGAATGTGGAGGGACAAAAGGAAGTTGATAAATTTAAAAATCGGAAATCGAGGAGAACGGGATTTGATGGGATTTCCGCATTTAATGCGAGCAGTACCCTAGGTGCTGCGCTGGAACGCCAAACGTCCTAGGTCAAATCATACGCCACCCACTTGTCAGAAAAGACGTGCGGGATAAGGACCGTTTGGGAAAGCAAACCGACACCACTAATGCCAATAATTAGGACTGTTTGGCAGGCGAATATCTCGGGATTCCCTCAGTACGAGAAGTCATAGAAGACAGAATGGCCTCATTTATTTCGCAAGAGTTTTGGGATATTACCGATCTACCCCAACTGTTTGGGGGGGGAGGAGTTGATAGGGCAGCATATACGCCAAACCCGGTTTGGGGTAGCTCTGACTTAGCTATCAGGAAGAGGTGGTTATCGCCCGGGATCCCTCCTGACTTAGCTATCTTGAAGAGATCACTAAAAGCTTGAAGATTATGCTGAGCTGAAGTTCCGGGGACTGAGTTTTAGCCTGGTCTGGGTGAAAGACCTGATTAAGTCCTCTAAGGAGTAGAGCTCGTCCTCATTATAGTAAGATTTGACCTGTTAGACGGTAAAGACACAAAAGGAAAGAAGAGTTAGATCACGACAGTTCTGGTTCCTTGAATTCTGGAGAGCTGAAAGAAGAACAAGGAAGACCTGACTAGAGTCAAGTCTGATATTAATACCGATGTAATATAGGAGAAGGAAATAAGGAAGGCCTGGAACAGGGGAGACCTGTTTCCTAGACTTGTCAGAATTGGTTGCCAAAATGGCCCTTGATTCGCGGCATGTGCTCCCGAGATCCCGGCTGGGGTCCCCACTAGGAGAAACTATAAATATCTCAGACTCAAGGCTGAGAGAGGTATGTCATTCTCTTGAAGCATTCCTTCTTATTTTCTGGAAAAATACCTCAAACGCTTACTGACTTAAGCATCGGAGAGGTTTCCACCGGAAAACCACCGGTGGTCCTTTCTAACTCGTGTTTGTGGTGTAAGTTTGAGAAGCTCTTGGGTTTTTTCAGGTGTTGTTCCGGTAGTCCACTTTTTGGGCTGAAACAGCCCCGACGTAAGCCCTCCGATGCTGAAGTAAAAAAGTGTTCGAGAGAGATATGGGAGAGATCAAAACGTATGATAAAATCAACCTAGAGAAAAAAAATGAGGTCTGAGTCCTCTTTATATAGATAAGAGACGTGTTTCCAATATAGGATTCTCATCTCCTATTAGAACTATAATTTCATAAATAGCGATCGACTTAAAATTAGGATTATTCCTGTATGCTAAGTTACCATAGATATTAGAACTCTCGCTAAATTACCGTAATAACCATGGGTCAATAACCATGTCCATAATTTTAGTCCGTCGAGACCCCATGCCGTAATAATCCATATTAGCCCATCAGGGCCCGAAACCATGTTAACCATAAGGCCCAACTTTACATACTGAGTTACCACCCAGTACCGAGATGCCATAATATCGCTTATCTTATAAGAGATCGTCACTCTTATACGAGAGGTCGCTGCCCTCCAAAAACAGCTCGCTCACCTCATCAAAAAAATTACACCTTTCGAAAAATGAGATAACTTCTTAAATCCGTACAATTATCTGCATATTACCTATATGGATATTTGATGTCGTAACATTCGCGAGTTACTTGTTAAAAATCGAAAAAGGGAATGAATTAAATATGGTCTTGGAACAAAGGCCAAACGCCCGGTGACAGTGAACATGGCAATCATGATTTGCTTTGACTTTGCTCCTTCATAACGTTCTCCCTTCAATTCTATAATCTCACGTTCACGTTCACATTCAAGATTTTCTCCCCCTCTTTTTCTCCACATCCCATTATTATTCAATACTCAATATTTTAAATTAAAAAAGAATAAAAACTTACAGAAACAGCTAACTTTTAGTAGCGCACATTCGCATGCTCAGAGCAATCAGTGTCAGACAAATTTCTAATATTTATCCTCTCTCCATTTTTTGAATTTGAAGGATGTCTTACAAAGTCGCAGCCACGTTGAATTCCACATTTTCTTTTGGTCTCACCGGATGAAATATTTTACGGTAAAGAAGTTTCGTGAAGATTTCTTTCTTTCTTTCTTTCTTTCTGAGATTTCAAGACACCGACTGGCTATTGGGGGCTGAAACTATATTCTATTCTAGGTTATGTGATGTTTTTCTCTTTCGCTTCTAGCAGCTGATTCAATTGAATTGCATTTGGTTTTTAAGTCTTGGTTCCACTGGTATTTTTTTTTTCCTTAGCAAGTTCCTGATTTTCTTGATCTGGGTTTTGTGAGCATTTGATATTTCCCAATTGGAATTTAGGGTTTTCTACTTCAGAACTGATCTGTAACTCAGTCGGGAATAATCAGGTAATATTTTAGGAGGCTTTTGGATAATTTTCTGCTTAATGAGGAATGATAGATTGAGAAAAGTTGAGTCTTGAGAGTATATTTACCGTTTGCATTTCAATGGGGATATTCTGATCTTGAACTTGAGCCCGTAATTCTTGCCAAAAGGCACTTCATATTTCTTTTTTTTTTTGTTTGTTTGTTTGTTTTCTCTTTGTTGAATATATGGCTTCATTATTACCACCATTACCTAGTACTACTCAAAATGCTACTCCACCACCTCCTCCGACAAACTCAACAACCTCTCCTTCCTCTTCCCACCTACCGCCCCTCCATTGCTGCCCGCATCTCCTTCTCCAGAATCATCCCCACCGCCGCACCATCCGACATCATCCCCACCGCCACCATCGACATCATCACCACCGCCACCATCGACATCATCCCCTCCGCCACCATCGACATCATCACCACCACCTACATCACACGCTGCACACCCCCTGAATCACCGCCACCACCACCACCACAACCAACAACCCCATCATCACCACCACCGTCTCCTCCTACGGCCCCACCCCCCACAACCGATTCGTCTCCCCCCAACCGCCTCGCCGCCGCCACCACAATCCCCCTCCCCTCCGGCAGCCCGACCACCACCACCACCATCGGAGGGCTCTCCACCACCGGAATCCCCCTCCCCTCCGGTGGCCTCACCACCACCACCCCCTCCAGCTATTTCACCCTCTCATCCACCTCCGATCGCCAGCCCTCCGCCACCATCCGCTGCACACTCTCCGGAGCATTCACCTCTGCCGCCATCAGAATCGCCGCCTATTCCACCATCCACCACTCCTCCTCCGCCTTCCAACGCATCATCCCTGCCACCTTCCACAGCTCCTCCTCCACCTCCATCAAGAAACACATCGACCAATGGGAGCCTGCCAGCTGGACCACTCCCCTCCACTCCTGCGGAGAAACCCACGGCAGGATCAACTCAACCCGGTCCGAATATAGTTTCTGGCGCAACACCAACGAATTCCGGAGGTCTAAGCAGCGAAGGTGCAGCGGCTATAGGGGGCATTGTGGGCGTTTTGGCACTCTCTCTTTTGGTTATGGCTGTGTGGTTTACACGCAGAAGAAAGAAAGGGGAGAACAAGTTTAGTCTTGGCTATAATTTGCCCTCTCCTTTTGCATCCTCCCAAAACTCAGGTACTTATTCATTAGTGCTTTTATTCTGTTGTTAGATATGTGCAGTTTTTTTTGCACAAAGATACACCACATTACTATTTCAACTGTCCCACAAAGATATGCTCGTAACTACATTTAGTATGTAATTAATTTTTCATATTTTTATGTATACCCTATTTAATTATTTTGAGAAGTATACTATAACAGGAAACGATTGGACAAAATGTGCATATCTAGACATGCAATTACTCCACCAAATCTGGCTCCTCGTTAACAAATACTGGCATGAATTAAACCTCCACATTCACAACATGAGAGACCAATCATTCATTTTTCATTAATTCATTCTTGGAACCAACACTAAATAATTAATTAAGCATCTGATCATAAATAGAAAATGCAGTATGTTAACCATATTAACAAACATTTTCTTAAGCTATGTGAAGTAACCATATTATTCAGAGTAATTATCAGGCTAACTAAAGTTTTCTTTGCTTCATATTATTCATATGATGCACTCTTATTCACATTCTGTTATTTCCAGATTCATCATTTCTGAGATCCAATTATTCATCTCAACTAGCTGGAAGTGTTTCGGCAAGCAACAAATTTATGTACTCACCAGACGGTGGCATAGGCACTTCGAGATCATGGTTCACATATCAAGAACTACATGGAGTAACAAACGGGTTCTCGGCTGAAAATCTTTTGGGCGAAGGTGGATTTGGATGTGTTTATAAGGGTGTTTTGGCAGACGGACGAGAAATTGCCGTTAAGCAGTTAAAAGCTGGCGGTGGACAAGGGGAGCGCGAGTTTCAAGCAGAAGTTGAGATTATTAGCCGAATACATCACAGACATTTGGTATCGCTTGTTGGTTATTGTATCGCTGAGAATCAA
This sequence comes from Phtheirospermum japonicum, assembly GCA_014905375.1. Classification (NCBI taxonomy): domain Eukaryota; kingdom Viridiplantae; phylum Streptophyta; class Magnoliopsida; order Lamiales; family Orobanchaceae; genus Phtheirospermum; species Phtheirospermum japonicum. Next base: position 317,735 of record BMAC01000960.1, on the reverse strand, counting down.
AGGTTGCTCGTTTATGATTTCGTGCCGAATGACACCTTGCATCATCATCTTCATTGTAAGGCTATGGATATTAAGTTTTTGGCTTGTTGGCTTTTTAAAACTAAAATCGAGTAATAATGCTTATTTGAGATTATAACGTTGCAGCTGAAGGCAAGACTGTAATGGATTGGGCTAGTCGAGTTAAAGTTGCGGCTGGTGCTGCTCGTGGGCTGGCATATCTACATGAAGACTGTAAGGCTATAGTTTTGAGATTTTATTTTGTCATTTGCATCCCGTATTTTGAGTTCTAGATTGCTCTAGAAATATGGACAATGATGACTTTTTAATTTAAAGTTTAATTTATAAACAATTAATCAGAATATTTTTTTTCACTTCCTGATCAGAAGGGTTGGGTGTCTCAAATACACACACGCACACGCCCGCGCGCCATATATTTAGCATTTGTCATGTAATTTTCCTCTGAATTTTGTGAACAACCTACTTAATGTTTTGGTGTTATGTTTGTCAGGTCAACCACGTATTATTCACAGAGATATCAAGTCAACAAACATTCTTTTAGATAACAACTTTGAAGCACGGGTATATATTTTTTTCTATCCTACGTAATATTTATGAAATGATGCTAATTTTGCGTTATAGCAACATAATTTCTGTAGCAAAAATAATTTATCAATCGATGACCATCAAGTGTTTTTTTGTCACTCGTGGACAGGTGGCGGATTTTGGGCTTGCAAAGCTAGCATTGGAATTGGATTTACATACGCACGTGTCGACCCGTGTGATGGGAACCTTTGGGTATGCCACCACTTTGTTTTGAATGAGATATGGTGTTTCTACAAGAAGCATTGTTACAGAGATATTTTAGGATAATGATAAATTTATCGGTCTAATGTGTGGGCACAAATTAATCTACTGCTAATATTGTGCATCCATCTTTTATTAAGGTACTTGGCTCCCGAATACGCGTCGACTGGTAAACTCACTGAGAAATCCGATGTTTATTCATTTGGTGTTGTGCTTTTAGAGCTCATTACGGGTCGTAAGCCTGTTGACTCGTCTCAACCACTAGGTGACGAAAGCCTGGTTGAATGGGTAAGTTCCAACCTTGTTCGTTATTTTCTGTTTTAAGTTTATTTTGTGGCCTCGGGTTATCAAAGCAACATTGTTTAAAAGCTCTACAGACGAAATATGGAATGGAAGAACAACTGATATTTGCACTAAGAAATAGTGAAAATAAAAAATAATGTGGAGAAATTAACTTTTGGTCAGCGCTATTTATTTTTCCCTTGATAAGACACATGGGATGTTGATATCCTTCTATTCCTTACATTTTTCTTGCTTTTTGCTAGGATTTGTAGAAGGATTATTAAATACTGCCTTACATTTACCCCTAACATAAGCATAAAAAAATTCAAAATCTCTCCCACATCTACAAAAATAGTACAGTTACTCCCTTAAGTTTAAGACTCAATCAAACCTCAAGGGCCTTTGCATAATTTTGAAACTTATCTGGGTCCTTTTGTAATTATACCAAACCTTAGAGGTAGTTATTGTAATTAACCCTTAGTAGAAATAGGATGGTCAAAAATCTTTTCATAAACAGATCGAAGTCCCTTTCAAAAAATAAACATAAAAATAAATAGGAACATATCAAATTCTTATGTTGCCTCTCGTGCAGGCTCGGCCCTTGCTCACTCAAGCACTCGACAAAGATGAATTTGGAGATATAGTCGACCCTAAACTGGAAAACAACTTCGTTGCAAGTGAAATGTTCCGGATGATTGAAGCAGCCGCGGCTTGCGTGCGCCATTTGGCGTCGAAGAGGCCGAAAATGACTCAGGTAACCTTTTTTTTTTTAATCAAAACACTCTGATTTTATCCGTTACACCTTTTGCACTATTAATTGAACCCCACTTTTTTCACTTTTGTCATTTTTTCAGGTAGCGAGAGCTTTAGACTCAATGGATGAGTTGGCTGATTTAAACAACGGAGTGAAACCAGGGCAAAGTGGGATTTTCAATTCAAGAGAACATTCTGCACAAATTAGAATGTTTCAGAGGATGGCGTTTGGAAGCCAAGATTACAGTTCAGGTTCCTTAGATAATTCTCAGAGCAGCTGGAGGAGCTGATGAATGTTAGCTTTGCGCAAATTTTAAAATAGTCGTCTTCGGATTTTCTTGATTACGACTTAATTTTTTAGACTTTCCGTTGGTAACGGTTATTTGTAATTACTACTGTCGCATATGGTTCGTTGTTCGGTTCTACTTGATTCTTATGATGTAAATTTTGTTGCTACTGGCAGGTGAATTTAATTGAATGTCATCTTGATTCTTTTTATTTTATATTTGTTATTTTACATATATATATATTGTATATCATGTAAAAATTTAGAGATTGTTTTTATGAGATATTTTTTAATCACGATTTAACATGTCAAATCATGCTTAAACTTTGGCTCGGAAGTGCTTAGTGAATATTGTTTTGGGTTTACGAAAGTTTATGCAAGGTAATTCTAGATTCGCCTTTTCTATTATCCTTTCTCTGTCTTCTAATAACGGCTATGATGCAAGTAGCAAGCTGGAATATGAAATAAGGCACGTATGGAGACTCATTTTTCGAAGAGTTAGTAGGTAAGCGTAATCATAAGTACCTCTTCATTTTAGGGAAGAGAAAGAGAATTCTAAGTATATCCGCGTCATGTTGTGATATTGGCCCAAATTTATTTAGTTAGAAAAAAAATATTATGACTAGTAAAAGAAATAAACAAGACTCTTTAAATTTTGAAAATATAGTCTAAATTTCTTAGAGTTAGAGAATTTAAAATTATGTATGAAATAGTTTCCGATGATGCATTTCACTAAAGTAGAAGATTTGAAACTCTCTCTTGTATTAAGTAATTGTGTCCCGATTTTTCTAAGAAATTTGTTGGGGATTTGTTAGTCAGTGTAAATGAAATAACTTTGGGCTTTGAATTATTCAAATGGTTGTGATTTAATTTGATTTGTTGGAGATTATTTTATTTCATCTTCAAATGTTGTGGTTTAATTGTCCCACAAATACTACAATTGGATTTTTTTCATCATTTTCGAGTTCAAGTCTTTTAAGAGATATTGATTTACAATTGTAAGAACTTGAAAATCGGTTTTGTGAGGTAAGTAAAGATTACTAATTTGTATGTCTTGCTTTTATTCCCGCCAATGATTTTTTCTAATTTCATCTACATAACAAAATTAATCCGCTTTGTTGAGTTCTATCCATGTGAATTTTAAAGTGTTGATTTGTTATTTTTTGAACAATTATTTGGTTACGTATCTAAAGAATGATTCATTTTTAAATGTTAAATATAAAAACTCAACGAGAATAATTTTTATAATTTTTTATATAATGGGTGAATTCCCATGTACTTCTATAGGTAAAATTAATATACCTAATACTTCTTTCAACTTTAAACTTCCCTAATACTCTATTAATTCTAAGACTATACTACACTACCCCTATACATCTATTTTCCTATATCACGTGAGCCACCTTCTAATTCTCTCACATATTAACTCTGTTTTCCCAAAATATTTCACCAACCCCGATATCAATGGCAAATCTATTATATGGGATGGATTGTCTAACTCGAACTGCAATTGAAAGCCAGACCAATAATCCCTAGAAGTCTCTTTAAAAATCTCTCCCATCCTATATAATTTCATGGAGTAGGGTTTCACCGCTCCCCAAATAGTTGTTCCATCGTTTCATATGTTGAGTGCAATTATAATTTGAAGTTGCTCTCGCAAAATGGCGATGAAGACAACGAAAATCCATAAGTCAAGTAAGTATTTTTTTTTTTTAATACAAGGCAATTACATATTATAGTCGAATGATTACAAAGTATTTGACAAAGCAAAGTATACATTGACAAAATATTCAGAACTACTTCGTATAATTATTCGAAACTACAATGGTGTGACTGAGAATAGTAACATAGTGGGTGAACATTTATTGAAAAGGTCTGATGGTTCTAAACTACTCTATTAAAAACTACTTGGAAACTAGTAAAGTGCATAATTCGAAACTAATCAAATTACAACAGCAGTCGACCAATTTAAAATAGCATTCTGAAAATTTTAATAGATGGGGAGTCTGTAATCTCCAAATTCAAGTTTTCTTTTTTGAAGTAGCGCCGAATTGACAAATAAATTGTCGAATGTAGTTTGCAATTTGGGTATATAGTATGTAATTGCTTTGTATTAAGCAATACGAAACTACGAACTACCCAACATGATAATTCCCAATAATGGATTGGGCACTTGAATTTTAAATTATGAATGATCCAATTTGAAAATTCCCAACTTTGAATTTGGAGATTACAGACTTCCCATCTCTTAAAATTTTCAGTCTGCTGTTGTAAGTTGGTCGACTGCTGTTGTAATTTGATTAGTTTCGAATTATGCACTTTACTAGTTTCCAAGTTGTTTTTAATATAGTAGTTTAGAACCATCAGACCCTTTGTATAAATGTTCACCCACTATGTTACTACCCTCAGTCACACCATTGTAGTTTCGAATAATTATACGAAGTAGTTCTGAATATTTTGCCAATGTATACTTTACTCTGTCAAATACTTTGTAATCATTCGACTATAGTTTGTTGTTGTAAGTTGGTTAGTTTCGAATGATACCAATCCAGTTCCGAATTATGCTATGTCAAAAAGGTAGTTTCGAATTATGCACTATAGTTTCGAATTATACTTTGGGAAAATAGTTTGTAATGATTTAGTAGACTTAGGGATGACAATGGGGCGGGGCGGGGCGAGTACTACGAGACCCGTACCCTCCCCGCAACCTTACGGTCCGGGTCGGGGCGACCCGTCGCAGGTTGTGGGTCGGGTCAGGGTCAACCCGACTAAATAACTTTATATTTCTAATTATATAATATTAATTATTATTAATAAAGAAATATCAAATATATTACTATAAAAATTAAATATAAGACTACAAGAATAATAAAAATAACAGTAATCAATTTTTTTTATTATACATTTATTAGCTTATTTATAATTTTATTTATCATTTATTTTACTTTATTAATGTATATTATTTAAAGAAAATAATATTATTAATGTATAAATGTTAAATATAATATTAAGTGTATAAAAATATAAATAACCATATAAATTATATATATAACATATAAAATATAAAAAAAATAAAAATATTGTACGGGTCGGGTATCCGCGGGGCGGAAGTGATACCCGGACCCGCCCCTTCCCACCCCGCCGCGGGGCACGGGGCGGGGCGCCCCAAATGGCGCGGGCCAGGTCGGATCAGGACGGGCCGGGCTGGGATTGCCATCCCTAAGTAGACTGCTGTTGTAAGTTGGTTGACTGCTATTGTAATTTGATTAGTTTCGAATTATGTACTTACTAGTTTCCACGTAGTTTTTAATAGAGTTCCTTGGAACCATCAGACAATATCTATAAATGTTCACCCACTATGTTTACCATCTTCAGTCACACCATTGTAGTTTCGAATTATTATACGAAGTAGTTCTGAATATTTTTGTCAATGTATACTTTGCTTTGTCCAAATAATTTGTAATTATTCGATTATGTCGCAAGTTTAGTTTCGAATTAATGGTATGACCTTTGCCTTTTGTCAATATTCTAGGTAGGGATTATTGATCCAAACTAGTTATTAACAACCAGTGTTATTTTTCTTAAATCTGCAAACAATTTCAATGTAGTTCTGAATTATGCATTGTAGTTTTGAATTATGCGCTGTAGTTTCGAATTATGCTTTGGGAAAATAATTTGTAATTATTTGGTAGACAGCTGTTGTAAGTTGGTTAGTTTCAAATTATACCAATGCAATTTCGAATTATTCTATGTTCATCGCAAATTTACGATTCGAAGACAACGTCGTATCAACATTCTTCCCAAACTAGCGACGAGGTATTGGACTTCAATGTAGCATCGATCAACGTCAAGGGCGAAATGGGAATCCTGACATAAGTATGGCCCCACTGCTTCCTCCAACCCAGTGTGCCATGAAGCTCATTACTCGCTCCAACGATACAGAGACTATTGTAAAACAAAGACTTCCCGTGTATAATGAAAGGAGTCAACCTGTGGAGGACTTTTATCGTGTCCAGGGAAAATTATTAGAATTTGATTTGTCTAGAGGTATCCCAGAGTCATGGCCAAAACTGCTTGAAGCATTGAACCTTGACGAGAATGAGGAGAAATAGTCGGCCACAACATAGATGTTGATGGTTTCTTAGAGCATTTTTTAACTGCATGCTCAATTTTTATTTAGCAGAAAACAAATTATTTTACATTTATATACCTTCTTTTTCTATACACATGGAAGAAATAACAAAACAATGGAATTTCACTTGGTTAAGAACCCTGGTGGCTACCTTTATGAGTTTTAATTGAAGTTTGCTGTAACATTATGTGGGTGAGGTTTACATTTCAATCATTGCGACAAGATATTTATTTTTTCGGTTATTGCAACTATAATAATAAGCCATACGACCAGCTTCTCATTCTTTCTTCCTAGTGGTAATGGGCTTTGGTATCAAAAAAAAAAGTGAAAAGCCCTCTTATTCCAGTGGTAAACTATTACTAACTACGAAAATGTAATACTAAACTACTCTGTCTGAATTGGTAATCCGATAATGAAATAGGAAGGCAAGAAAATTCCAAAAAATTGCTTGGAAATTATGAACTATTCTCAAACCCCATTAATGGTAAGTGCTAACTACTCTGCCATATTACACAACTATAAGATGGGTTTACCAAGTGAATTGTAAACTACATAGAAATATGAAATTGCATCACGAAACTGTTTTGGCGCATATGTATTGTTTGTAAAATTCAGTGGTTGGAAACACAAGTAGGGTTCAGATTTCATTTGCTGCCTTTAATTTGAAAACACAAGTAGAACACAGTGGAGAATTATGGCACACATTTGACGGTGGGTTTATGATTTTCTATGGAGGATTTTAATTGATAGACAATTGACATTCCCCTGCCCTGGCAGGTTTTTATTTTGCAAGAATCAGAGAGGTGGGCTAGTTTGTCCTTTAAAAAAAAAAAAAAAAAAACTCAGTGGTTGGAATAGCAAACTGCAACTGCCCACCAGGTTAAATGAACTACATACGGAAATATGAAACTACTTTATAGGAAACTGAACTACTCTATAATCCAAACTACATTGAAATACGAAAGTGCAATACAAAACTACTTTGGCAGTATTATTAATTCGAGAAAGTAATATATATGGTGCAGACATTATTCTACTTCGAAATTCTTAACTACTTTGAAATCCAAACTACTCTGTTAAGTTTCCCATTTAATTATAAACTCCTCCGAAATAATGATACCAAGGGTTTGCGTTGATTGTAACTATTACGAACTACGAAACTGTAATACTAAACTACTTTGTATGAATTGGTAATCCGATAATGAAATATCTGGGCAAGAAATTTCCAAAAAATTGCTTGGAAATTCCGAACTAATCTCAAACCCCCTACCTGGGTAAGTGCTAATTACTCTGCCGTATTACACACCCATAAAGAGGGGTTTACCAAGTGAATTAGAAACTACAATACGAAACTAATTTGGTTTGTTAATTGTCGCTCGTTCACCATCTTTATGCATTAGCAATTTAAATTTCAGGGCGATTAGCCCCGTAGTCCTTATTCGAGTGGGCTGTCTCCTCCATCCTTCGCCGGTGATTTTACAAGGTGGTATTGTGATGGGGCTTGCAAATCAGAAAGAATTTTGATCAATGACAAGTATTTCGGATGCCTCATGCGTGTGCCGTATTAAAATCGCAAGCAATAATCAAAATAAGCAATAAAAAGCAAAGAATCAACAAGGTACAACCAAAGAAACATAAGGTACAACTATGCATGCATGATCATGAAATTTAAATAATGCGAATCTACGAAAACAAAAGCACCAATAGAAAGAGCAATAAAAGTTGACGTGAAAGTTAAAAACTTTTCGAGAAATAACTAGAAACAAAGAATAGATTTAGTATTTGATCCAAACTTTTGTGCACCCCTTTTTATTAATTAATTTGAAATCACATAATTTTACTCGCAAGAGTAAGAGGTACTTGTAGGGTGATAAGTTCGACTCGAGTCGTATCCCTCGAGGAAATAACTGTTCGGTCTTTCCGATGTTTTTCTCAATTTACGAACTAAAGTAAAATACATGTACAATGGGGTTTTTAAAAGATATTGAGTTGATCATTATAAACTAAAGCAATAATTAAACTAAGGCTAATTAAACTAATTATTCTAACTAGATTATCAACTACGAGCAATAATTTAAACTACTTGAACTTAAGAACTAAGAATTTAAAGCAACGAATCTAAAGCATAAATATAATAACTTCCCTCAAGCAATCTCATCATACGAATCTAAGAACGAATAATTGAGCATAAATCAAGGTGCATAAATAAACTAGATTAAACCAATATCCAATAACAAGCATAAAACGATCAAGCTAATTAAACTAGTTCTAGCATTAACTAAGAAATTAACTACGAAATTATCTAAGAGTTTAGAGTACTTATTGGAACTAATGAAAGCAGTAAAAAGCTCCAGCTATTCCGGAGTTTGAACGCTGACCTTGGGCGAAAATTAAATCCCGAACTCGAATTCGATGTTTTGGACGCGTTGTTCTTGGATGCTTGATCTCCGTCTTCAAATCTCGTTACGAGATGTGGGATTATTGTTATTGTAAGCTAAGGAACCCTAGGTAGTCATGTATATGTACAAAAATCCGAAATATGGAGGGTTTATATAGATATTGCAAGTCTTGGCGCACAAGAAACCTCTAAAATCCGAATTCTGGGCCGTCGCGTCGAATGACGCGCGCTGGTGCTCGGCGTCGTTGCTGCCTGGATGTGCGCGTCGGATGGGCGGGTGCGTCGACTGACGCGGTCATGGATCGATGCTTCAGAAAGTTGCGTCGACGCTGCGTTGACTGACGCTCCTTCAATCGACACTTCAGAATGTTGCGTCGACGTTGCGTCGACTGATGCCCTTTCAATCGACGCTTCAGAATGTTGCGTCGGCAGTGCGTCGGCCTTGCGTCGACTGATGCGGATCATGGCTCGCGTCGATGGAGCATCGACGCTCGCGTCAGTCGACGCGACAGAGCGTCTGTCTCCGTTTCTAGATCTTTTGCTACTCGTTTCACCGGAAAGCTCGTTCTCCTATTCTTGAACACCGAACTTCATCTATTACGCGCTGAACTCTTCCGGTTACTTAGCTGTAAGGTGAAAACAATAAAAAAAATATCACCTATTTGCATCAATTACGATTAAAATACGGTAAAATAAGTCAGAACTATAAAAATACAGAATTATGCTTAAATCGTCCAACTTATACCAAAAACAAATAGAAAAACGTACTAAAATACTAATAAAAATAAGGAAAAATCTACTCTAATCAACTACCACACGCTTTATTGGTTTGTTCGTCCTCGAACAAATGATAGATTCAAAGTATAACTTGAATGAAAATAAATTCAAGCAGTGAGCCGTGCTATGCTATATACGTAATTTTGAAAATATAGGTACAAGTCACGCAACGTCAATCACTCGACCATTATTACATTATCGCTTCAAAATAGAATTATGCTTTCTCACTAAGGATAATATATATAAGTACGCTTAAAAGCTCTCAAGTATTTTCTGCATGGGACGTGTATAGACTCAAATCATACAATTACATGCACAATAAATAAGCACCGAAAATTAATCTCTTTTCAATCGCAAATTAAGTGTGCTGTCTAAACTAAGAATCGAAAAAGGTCTTCGCGGGTTGTAATGTAAGGCTCTTTGGACGGGTATGGAATATATAAGTCGTGTGTCTAACTCATGATCAATCATGATCAATAACTCACTCAACCTAACCTAATCACGAAGCAATAGCTTCACCTCGTTCAAAAATAAAAACCTCACTTAACTCTCATAACGTAGCCTTTAAATAGGCTATTCCTCAACTCAAAACTCATAAACCGACTGAAAACTCAAACTACTTAAGCACAATTGAAGCTTATAGCATGCTTCTTACACAACTCTTCGCCTTTTAAATATAAGGCTTCATAAAATAAAATTCAAGCCTTTATAAGTGCGTAGGCAATGACTAACATAGTTCAACTAGACTCACCATCCTTCCTTTTCTTTTCTTTTTTATATCCCCTTTATTCTTTTTATGGGGTCTCTTTCTTTTATTTTTTTTAGATGGTGGTCCTTATTTATAAAATAATAAATTCCTAATAAAAATTCCCAAGACTTAAATAACCAACAAAAATACGAACTCCTACCCCACGCTTTTAATGGGTTGTAGGGGTCGTCTAAAAAAAACACTCATGGCTATAGGCATGGATTATTTGGCTATGATTGGCTCATTCGAAATTTATAGTGGCTAAAAATATATGGATATGGCCGGAATATGGTTTTATATGCGCCTTAACTTCATTTTCAAAGTCGACTACACACAGCGGTTTCAAAGAGATATCAAGACTGAAACTCATTCAAGTACATGTAAAGATGATAATCACTCAGGATACTCACTGGCTTTTTGCATGAAAAAGTTTTGAATTGACGCTGCTTTAAGGTTTTGTGAAATCAATTGCGTCCAAGTACCATTTTACAATATATAATAATAAATTTTGAAAAATTATGCACTTATGCACGCTCAAAGACGAAAATAAACAAGGAAGGCCTGGAACAGGGGAGACCTGTTTCCTAGATTCCCGGCAAAGAGACAAGTGGGACCACTTGTCAGAATTAGTTGCCAAAATGGCCCTTGATTCGCGGCATGTGCTCCCGAGATCCCGGCTGGGGTCCCCACTAGGAGAAACTATAAATATCTCAGCCCAAAGGCTGAGAGAGGTATGTCATTCTCTTGAGCATTCCTGCTTTCTTTCTGGAAAATACCTCAAACGCTTACTGACTTAAGCATCGGAGAGGTTTTCACCGGAAAACCACCGGTGGTCCTTTCTAACTCGTGTGTGTGGTGCAGATCAGGCGGGTGTTCAAGGTTCGAGGCGTTCTCGGCGTTGGACATTTTTTGGGTTGAAACAGGGGCATAGATTTCATGGGACTATTTCCCAAGATCAGTGATTTCGATTATATCCTGGTGGGAGTCGATTACGTGTCCAAGTGGGTGGAGGCGATTCTCGCGCGCAAGGCAAATGCTAAGATTATGCTTAAATTCTTTCAAGAGAATATCTTCAGCATATTTGGAATCCCAAAGACAATAATAAGTGATGGTGGAAGTCATTTCTGCAAATGATCTTTCGAAAGGTTGATGAATAAATATGGGGTTCGGCACAAGGTAGCCACTCCATACCATCCTCAAACCTCTAGGCAAGTTGAAACCAGTAATCGCCAGTTGAAGGCTATCCTCGAGAAGACAGTGGGGCCAAATAAGAAGGATTGGGCGGCGAAACTTATTGATGCACTGTGAGCGTATAGAACAGCATATAAATAGTGCTTAATATGAGTCATTTCCGGCTTGTCTATGGGACGGCGTGTCATTTGCCAGTCAAGCTAGAGCACAGAGCCAGTTGGGCTACTCGCAAGCTGAATATGAATTACGATGAAGTGGGCAAGTATTGAAAGCTAGAGCTGACCGAGCTTGAAGAAATCAGAAACGAAGCATACGATAACGCATGGAGGCAGAAGAAAATGATGAAGAAACGTCACGATCATAGAATTGTTGATAAATAGTTGGAGGTTTGAAAGCTAGCTTTGCTCTATAATTCTAAATTTAAGTTGTTTCCGAGTAAGCTCAAGTCGAGATGGAGTGGGCCATTTATGATTAAAGAAATAAACAATTATGGAGCAGTCACCTTGTATGATGAGAAGAAGGATTTAACTTTTCAAGTCAACGGACTCAGAGTGAAACTCTATCGTGACGGGATGATGACAAACCAAGATCGTGAAATGATGGAGTTCGTAGATCCACCTCCAGCTGCAAATTAATCTCTAGAGTTCTCATCGGGCAGCAACGTTAAACGATGCGCTTCTTAGGAGGCAACCCAAGTGACTCGCACGTATTTGTCACGATTCTTGTATATTTGGCTAGTGTTTTAGTTAGATTTGTTGTTAATTTTGGGTATAAGTTGGATTGATTTAGCATATTTTCGTATTTATGTATCTCCAACTTATTTTACCACTTTTTATTTTTTATTTTAGGTATTTTGAAGTCTTTCGGTGTTAAGGTGGACGAGTGTGGGCCCACGAGTGGAGTTTCAAAGAAATTGGGCCCTGATTTGGTACATTGCAGCTGACACTAGGTATGTCATCCACACTGGTTTACCCAGTGTCAAAACCCAGTGTTAGAAATTCTGGCAGACACTTCCGTCCGACCGGACAAGTACGTTACGCACGCAGATTTTCGGGATTCGGCTGTTACGAAATGGCTGAAGGCTGTTTAAAAATGCAGAGGAGGCTAGGGTTTTAAATCATTCACCCTTAGAGGCCTTTTGGAGGCTAGAGACACCACACAACACCCAAAGGTTGAGAGATTTGACACATCTCTCATACCTCTAGTATAAATCTGTGAAAGGCCGTATCAAGGTTCGATTGGCAGCAGCCATCATTCTTCGCTAGGGTTCTGGGCTCGTGACAAGTCTAGGGATTCTACGCAGCTCGGAGTGTTTTCGTTCGTCACCATAACCCGTTGAAAATAGTTCAACGAATTGTAATCTCTAAACTCGTCTCTTGATTTGATTATTTTGAAAGTGGTTTTGTTAGGTATTGGGCTTGAACAATTGATAGTATGCTAGATGATGTTATGTTGGTAGAATGTTAAGGTTTGGTGATTTGGAATAATAACTTTGTGTTCTTGGAGTTTATGCAATTATGTTTGGCGTATCTATGATAGAATGAATGATTGTCTTTGATCAATCTATTGGTAGTTTGTTGACATCGAAGATTAGTTCTTGCTATTGTGTTTAGAATGTCTTTATTTAGTAGTGTTAGACTGGTGAATCGTTTACCGTTTTAAATCCCTTGTCGAGAGATTGACACCCTCGAGACAAGAAGCTTTCGTTATTGTTTTAAAATATTAGAATTGAGACCTTTTTCAAAAACCCCATTTGATCGTGTGTTATTAGATAGAATTGTGATAGTAGTATAATAAACATCGTTAAATCCGATTTCCATTCCTCGAGAGATCGACCCGAGTTGAACTCATCAGTCTACAAGTGACCCCGTTCACTTGCGGGCGAACTAAAACCCTTTCAAAACGTAGACGCGTATTTGTTAACCGGAATTTAATTTTAAAAGGAACACAAAAGTTCGGCTCAAAATTTGGCACCGTTGCCGGGGAATGGCAAAGGTTTTAATGATGTTTATTCGTGTTAATGCTTTCATGTAGATAATTGTATAATGTTTTTGGTTTGCCTCTCGATGCGGTGATTTGTTTATTGATGATGCAAGGTCGACGAAGTCTTAGAGGAGAGTCGACCCCATTCATCAATAGCATCGAGCAAGTGACAAGACCGAGACAACTATTTCTTTCCACCGTAGGGAATCCGACCACTCGATGGAGTCAAGCGATGCGAGACTACGATCCGGATGAGTTCTACTATGAACAACTCCCGGTATTTCATGGGCTCCCGAGTGAGGATCCGTTCGAATTCATCCAAGAGTACGAGGCCATTACCCGAACGTTCCCTCTTTTAGGCCTTACTGTGGATGAGGTGAAAGTGCGACTTCTCCTCTACACGTTGAAGGGTCAGGCAATAAAATTATTTATACATTCAGAGCCTGATTACTCGGGAGCATGGGAGGATGTGCACGATTGGTTCATGGAGACGTTCTGCTCATCTGAATGGATGCCACCTCCAAATTCTTACAACGTGAGCTTCAATGATCAACATGCTTCACCCAACCACTACAATCCGGGTTTCGAACCTTCATACGCTCCTTCCACCTCGCCCTCTTATTACATGGGATATGACCCATATGCTCAATCCGAGTTTAATTCTTCCTATCCGAGCTACGACTCTTATGCCCCTCCTGACTCGATTCCGTATTGGGATGAAATTGCACAATCGAATCAAAATTTGGCGCAAATGACTGAGCAAATAATGAAGAATATGGAGACGATGTTGGGTCAAATGATGGCTTCCTTAGAAGAGAGGGAAAACCAACAAATTTACCATCATACCGATGCTCCATTCGATAATAATTCCTACTCAGTTATCCGTGATGAGGAGGAGCGACTTACTTTTGATGAGATGCCGATTTTTGATGTTGTGGAGCCTACCGTGGATGTTGGCAACTCGAGCGTGGATTCTTGTTTGGGGGAGGTGTGTAAGGAGGAAGAGATCGAGGATTTGGTTGAAATTGCCCTTTTTTCGAGTGATTATAAGATTTTGGGTGATGGTGTAGGGGTGTTACCAATTGAAGTTCCGAGTGAGGAAGTTGGCAACTCGGACTTACTTGCTCTTTGTGGAGAGGATGTAGTTGTGCTACAGGACTTGGAGGAGGTTGCTGAGCCGCATTGCGTTCTACCCGATGCTTTGATCAATCTTAACGTTGAGGCGGTAAAAGAGGCAATCGAGAAGGAATTTGGGACGGTCGATGATCATTCCTTATGTTCGACCAATTTTCTAATCATTCCGGCGACCGAGCATTGTCCCACAATCAGGCTGACTTTCGATCTCTTCTCGGTGATCGATTACTCACGTTTTCGACCTCCAAAGCCGAGTGGAGTATTTATTTCTCTCATCACGAAGCTTGCTCATCGTGCCTACCTTGGTGGTTGTCATCGCCCGCTTTTGCTCTTGGAGAACACTAAGGCATGGCACGATCGTCATTTATTTCTGGATCCCGGATAACATCACTTTGTAAGTCGTCGAGCAAAAGACGTTAAAAATTTCACTTCTTGGGAGGTAACCCAAGGTATCATTTTTCTAGCTTAATTTAAAAAAAAATCATTTTGTACATATTTTTGTTCTTGATTAACATGAGTTGGATAGGTGTGGTAATGGTTTGTTGAGTTGTGCAGAAAAAGTGTGGAAAATGATGTTTTTCCAAAACAACCGATCGGATGAGGAAAATTGACCGGTCGGACAAAACACACTGGATTGCTGACCGACCGGAGAAGAGAAGATGACCGGTCGGACGAAACACACTGGAATGTTGTCCGACCGGAGTGGTGCAATGACTGGTCGGATGGAGGCAGCAGACTTACTTGAAACCATTGCTCCATTTGTAGAGTTCCATCTTTCCCTCTGGACGACATGGAAACTTAGGCGGTCCCGAGATCCAGTATTGTATCACTTTCTATCCAAACTCTTGTTTTTCATTTTTAGTGATTTTGTTTGATTTTTATGTTATGTGTTTTGTGCTTGAGTCATTGTTTAACCATTCGATTAACTTTTCGCATGATAATTGATTCGACGTTTTCCTTTTTCCTTATATTGATATGTATAATAGCAATGCGGATGACATACCCATTGTCAGCTGCAATGTACCAAATCAGGGCCCAATTTCTTTGAAACTCCACTCGCGGGCCCACACTCGTCCACCTTAAAAATAAAATATGGTAAAATAAGTTGGAGATACATAAATACGAAAATATGCTAAATCAATCCAACTTATACCCAAAATTAACAACAAATCTAACTAAAACACTAGCCAAATATACAAAAATCGTGACAAATACGTGCGAGTCAACCACCCCATGCTTTATTGGTTTGTTCGTCCTCGAACAAACGAAAGAATCAAAACCACGTAAGCGTGAAAGTAGCTAGATCAAAGAGTCATGTTGTGCATACAATATAG
>BMAC01000960.1:290476-301382 GCA_014905375.1 Phtheirospermum japonicum | reverse complement strand
CTATATTGTATGCACAACATGACTCTTTGATCTAGCTACTTTCACGCTTACGTGGTTTTGATTCTTTCGTTTGTTCGAGGACGAACAAACCAATAAAGCATGGGGTGGTTGACTCGCACGTATTTGTCACGATTTTTGTATATTTGGCTAGTGTTTTAGTTAGATTTGTTGTTAATTTTGGGTATAAGTTGGATTGATTTAGCATATTTTCGTATTTATGTATCTCCAACTTATTTTACCATATTTTATTTTTAAGGTGGACGAGTGTGGGCCCGCGAGTGGAGTTTCAAAGAAATTGGGCCCTGATTTGGTACATTGCAGCTGACAATGGGTATGTCATCCACACTGGGTTACCCAGTGTTAGAAATTTTGGCAGACACTTCCGTCCGACCGGACAAGACCAGTGTCCGACCGGAGTAGAAGGCAGAAGGTTTCTGTCCGACCGGACAAGACCTCTGTCCGACCGGACAAGTACGTTACGCACGCAGATTTTTGGGATTCGGCTGTTACGAAATGGCTTAAGGCTGTTTAAAAATGCAGAGGAGGCTAGGGTTTCAAATCATTCACCCTTAGAGGCCTTTTGGAGGCTAGAGACACCACACAACACCCAAAGGTTGAGAGATTTGACACATCTCTCATACCTCTAGTATAAATCCGTGAAAGGCCGTATCAAGGTTCGATTGGCAGTAGCCATCATTCTTCGCTAGGGTTCTAGGCTCGTGACAAGTCTAGGGATTCTACGCAGCTCGGAGTGTTTTCGTTCGTCACCATAAACCGTTGAAAATAGTTCAACGAATTGTAATCTCTAAACTCGTCTCTTGATTTGATTATTTTGAAAGTGGTTTTGTTAGGTATTGGGCTTGAACAATTGATAGTATGCTAGATGATGTTATGTTGGTAGATTGTTAAGGTTTGGTGATTTGGAATAATAACTTTGTGTTCTTGGAGTTTATGCAATTATGTTTGGCGTATCTATGATAGAATGAATGATTGTCTTTGATCAATCTATTGGTAGTTTGTTGACATCGAAGATTAGTTCTTGCTATTGTGTTTAGAATGTCTTTATTTAGTAGTGTTAGACTGGTGAGTCGTTTACCGTTTTAAATCCCTTGTCGAGAGATTGACATCCTCGAGACAAGACGATTTCGTTATTACTTTTAAAATATTGGAATTGAAACCTTTTTCAAAAACCCCATTTGATCGTGTGTTATTAGATAGAATTATGATAGTAATATAATAAACATCGTTAAATCCGATTTCCATTCCTCTAGAGATCGACCCGAGTTAACTCATCAGTCTACAAGTGACCCCGTTCACTTGCGGGCGAACTAAAACCCTTTCAAAACGTAGACGCGTATTTGTTAACCGGAATTTAATTTTAAAAGGAACACAAAAGTTCGGCTCACCAAGCGTTTGTTTTCTTTTCTTTTCTCTTTAATTTTTCCTTTGACTTTTTCTTCTTAATTTCATGCATTTTTATTGTTTGACTTAGTTAAATTGTTGTGGTACGTTAATGCGTGTGTCGATGTGAAAAAAAGAGAAAAAAATGCCAAATTCAGAGACCTAGCGGTTAGTTAGCGATAACTATAATTGTTAGCCTGACCGTTAGCATCTTGCCAGGGCTTAACGGGAGGATCAACTGCTAAACGTACCGCTAGCCCGCAATAGAGAGTTTTAAGGTCAACTTAGCGGTAGCCAGAACCGTTAAGGTGACCGTTACCCACCTTCAGAGACACTTAGCGGCTGACCTAGCGGTAAGCCTAACCGCTAAGGTTACCGCAAACGTTAAAATCCCACGGATATTGGAGGTTTTGAGCTACAAGTTTTTGGGAAATTATTCCACCAGGTAAGTTTTATTATGGTAAGTTTTGGGGTGAGTTTTGGGTTTAATTAAACGTCTAAATATATTTCCTTTTTAGAGTCCTGCTTTGATTATGTGAGCTGTTAAATCCTACCTTATTTAGACTTGGAGAGAATCTAGGATTCCTATTTTCAAGGTCATTAATTCCTATATAAACCCCCTCTTGAACACTCAATTATTCATAAATCCTTCAAGCTTTTTCCACGTCTCAACCACCTCCAAACACCAAGTTTTATCATTAACCTCGGCAGCAAGATGAAGCGAGTCCAGCTAACACCTCACCTGCCAACTAGGAGCGTAGATGGGTGCGTAGAGAAGAACATAAGGAGACCATGGAGGAGTTGCAGAGTCAATTGGATGAAGCTAACTAAAAGATTCGAGATCTAACGTCTGATATTAATGACCTTCTGTTCGATGAAGCGTCCTTTGCAGAGAATATTACAAGACTGGAAGATTACTTGAAGGAAGCGGATGCCAAGATTGCTGAATTAACTTCCAAAAATAACGATCTTTTTGGACGAGGCTAAAGATATCATTCGAAAGTTAGGGTCCGAGAATCACGGTCTTCGAGAAACGATTGGAGAATTAGAGTTCGAGAATAACAATCTTCAGCTCAACGAAGCAACACACCTCTTTAACTTGGCCAAGATGGAGGAACTTTTGAAGGAAGCGGATGAGAAGATCAAAGAGCTTGAGGATCGACTCTACGGACCCAACTAATCATATAGCTCTAGTAGAATTAACTCCTTTGATGTTCTGAGCAGCTAATTTTAGTCAGCAGTTTCTATTTAATTCATTTTCGAGTCATTAGGATTGTCGTTCTGATTTATCTAGGTTTTTGTTTATTTTGTTTTTATTTATTTTCGATATTTTATGCTCACGAAATGCTCTAATTAATGTTTTAAGTTCATACGATCTGATGTTCAATTTATTTTATGCTCGAACGTTTTAATTTTTTGTGAGTTTTGCAGTTTTTCACACTTAGCGATTCGCTTAGCGGTTACCCTAACCGCTAAGTCTACCGTTAGCAAAAAACAGAGCAACTTAGCGGTCCGGACTAGTGGTTACCCTAACCGCTAAGGTAACCGCTAGCGTGTTACAGACCGGCCCGATACAGTAGTTTAAAAGTTAGAAAATGAGGCTTTTATTCATTCTTCAAACCGCTAACCCTAACCCCAATCACTAACTTATGAACTCTTCATTTTTCCGACCATAAACTGAGACCGGTGTATTCCGGCGACTTCGAACCACACTCTAGCCTAAACAATTCACATATCGATGTATTTGGTCGCATTCTGGCCATTTTATCTCGAAAAACTGCGGAGTAAGGAGTAGGCCATCTTCTCGGCAAGTGGGTAAGAGTGGCTTGGCCCTAAAACTTGAAATAAAACTACTTGGAGTTGGGTTGCAAGTTTTTCATGTGAATCTTATGAGTTTTTGTTAAAAGTTCTAGCGTTCGAGTTCTGCACATAAAGTGTTCACTGAAAGGTTAGAGGTAAAAGTAACGGTTACGCTAACCGCTAACACTTACCACTAACTTTTTAGCGGTTAGATCTAACGGTTAGGACAACCACTAGCCTAACCGTTAGCGGCTTCTGGCGGCAGTTTTTCACAGTATTGTGCCTGAAAACCGAGGGGACATTCTGACCATATTAAGCCGCAGTCCGACAACTATAGACCAGCCGCAATCTGGCACTTTTCGACGTTAAGCCGCAATTTGGCCATTTATTTAAACATTAACATCATGTCTTCATCGCAACCATCCAAAAAGCAAAAGAATGTCGAGAAGAAAGTGGGTGATAAGTTTAAGGTGTACGACGATGAGGTGGGTATATATAACTCCTTGACAAATCGGATGATCATCAACCCAATGGTGATCAATATCGACTACTGGTTCGCCCAAGCCAAACACAATGATCCATTCACCGAATAGTTTATGCACTATGTCAAGGCACTCGGTTGTGTTAATTGGGCTTGGATTCGAGTCCCGGCCTACGAGCAACTAATGCTCGAGTTCTACGCGTCTTTTGAAGTTTTGGCCGACTACACACTTATGTGCCGATTCGGAGGGAAGGAGAACCACTTCACCGTTGACACCATTGAGTCATATTTTGATATAGATGGCAGGATAACTCTGGATGAACGAGACGGTGCATATTTTGAGCGCCGATTTTGGGATGAGATCATGCTTTCGGGATTCGACACAAGAAGCCAGTATCCCCTGACCATGGTTTAGGATAATGCCTTCTACGCAGCGTATCGTTTCCTCTCCCACTGCGTGCTCGGCAAGGAAGAGACAACGCTTCTAAGTAAGGGCAAACTATACGCTCTTTGGTGCATTATGAGAGGGAAACCAATTCAAATCTATCCCCTCATAATCTAGAGCTTGAGGAATGTCAAGAAGATAGCGAGAGACCCATCCCAATGTCCCATGGTACCTTCATTACTATCCTCGCTACGATGTGCAGCTATGCATCGAGGAAGGAGGACGTCGTCCACGGCCCTCAGTCGTTGGTGTTCAAGATGAGGGTAGTCCATTTTCCCGGACGAGGTAAAGGAACGAATTTGACAGTAACAAAGTTTTGGAACTTGGGGGCGAATGATGAAGAGGACGACAAAGGGGGGGTGAGAGGGGACAGATGAGGACACTGGGACCCACGCTGGGTCCGATTACGGGATGGGAGGTGAGTCGTCTCGTGTAAGGAGGGCTGACTTTGACACGTATCAGGATGACTACACGGGTTTCAAGAATAATATTTACGAACGCCTTTCTAGCGTGGAGGTGGATGCTCGTTCAGCGAGAGATGATGCTCGCTACGCTCGGGAGATAGGAGATAGGAGATAGGAATCACGAGCTTCTGACGACTTAACGGCAACCTTCACCTAGTTCAGGGTGGACATGATGAGTCACTGGCCGCCGCCTCCGCCTCCAGACTCGATGGATGTCGTTCCATACCAAGCTCCAAATCAGGGTCCTTTTCAGGGTCCGTTTGGTAGTGCAGCTCCAGGTAATTGATGAGGCTGGTGATTGATTTAAGTTGTATCTTTTATTGCTTTTCGTTTTTTCTTTTTCTTCCGACTTTTTAAAAAACATAATTAAAAATTAAGAAAAAATAAGAAGATCCAAAAAAAATATCTAAATAGTTTGTTATTTATTTTGTTTGCGTATTTGTTTTTGTAGTTTCTATTCAGGCCAATTCAACTTCATGCATTTCGAGAAGACGTCCATTTGCACGATTCAACGTTAAGCGGCTCGACTATTTTAGTCTTCAGGGACGTTCTCTTATTCCTTTCCGCTTTTTGTTTTTAATGTATTTGTGGCAATCCGGGGTTTGCCGAATATTTAGAGAGGGGGAGGGTAGTCGAGCTTGATTTGTAATTCTTAATTGTGCAATTTGAATTTATGGTCTGTAATAATTAGTAATAAATCTTGATTAATTGCTATTCCTGTGCTTGATTGTGTTTGTCTTGTTTATCCTGTCAAAGTTGACTATGTATGATTTAAGGTTCTTGTCTTTAAGAGTGTATAAGTACATAAATTTTTCAATATTATTATTTATATATTGTAAAATGGTACTTGGACGCAAATGATTTCGCAAAACCTTAAAAGCAGCATCAATTCAAAACCTCTTCATGCAAAAGCCTGTGAGTAGCCTGTGTTTATCATCTTTGCATGTACTTGAGTGAGTTCTATTTTGAGATCTCTTTGAAATCGCAGTAGTTAGCTTTGAATATGACGATTAGGCACAGAGATTACCCTCATTCCGGCCATATCCATATATATCAGCCACTGTAAATTACGAATGAGCCCCTCATAGACAAATAATTTATTTCCTATAGCTATGAGTGTTTATGAGTTAACTCCTACGTCATAGCGTAGGGTAAGTTAGTTATTTTAGTTGGTTACTGTGTTTTAGATTTGTGATCAGGAATTTATGAAAAGATTGTAATAAATGTTAAGGATCACCATCCTTCAAAAAAAAGGAAAAAAAGAAAGAAAGAAAGAAAGAAAGAAAGAAAGAGAGAAATAACAAAATAATAAAAAAGAAAAAAGAAAAATGATGAATAAAGAGGATGGTGAATCTTGTTGAGTTGTTGCCTATGCTTATAAAGGCTTGTGTTTAGTATTATTTATTTTCTTATGATGTCTAATGTTTAAAGGCAATGGTTGAGTTTTAAAGAAGAAGCATATCTTAAGCTTCTAAATTGTTTAAGTGGTTTGTGTAGAAGTCGGTTTTGGGTTTCGAGTTGAGAAATAGCCTAAGTATTAAAGCTACATTATGTGAGTTAAGAGAGGTTTCTTTTGAATGAGGTGAAGCATATTGCTTCGTGATTAGAATAGTTTGGTGAGTTATTGATCACGTTAGATCGTGAGTTGGCCACACGACTTATATATTCCATACTCGTCCAAAGAGCCTACATTACAACCCGAAAAGACTTTTTCTGATTCTTTGTTAGTTACACACACTATTGCAATGGAGAAGTTTTTGATTTTCAGTACTTGTTTATTGTACATGTATTTTGATGATTTGAGCGTATACACGTCCCTATAAAAAAAATTTGAGAGCTTTTGAGCATACACATATATATGTTACCCTTTGTGAGGATGCATGATTTTATTTTTGGAGTGACGATGTAATAATGGTCTAACATTTGAATTTGCGTTAAAATTACACAACAAAAAAAAGTAGTTTTCCGAGGGTCTTTTCCCTCGGTTTTGAGGTAAAATCCCTCGGTTTTGGGCGAAACCGAGGGAAAAACCGAGGGAACTATTCCCTCAAAAAAACCCTCCTCGGTAAATTTTTTCGAGGGGCAGTTTCCCTCGAAGAAATTAACCGAGGGAAAAACCGAGGGTCTCAACCCTCAAAAAAATCTCCCGTACAACCGAGGGAAAACCGAGGGCTGGCCACCTTCGAAATTTCCAAGGGAACAATCCTCTCAGTTTTCCGAGGGGCAGTTGTCCATTGGAAAACCGAGGGAAACATTCCCTCGGAAAACCGAGGGCCATTTGTTCCCTCGGGAAACCGAGGGCCATATAGTCCCTCAGAAAACCGAGGGCAAACTATTCCCTCGGTTTTTCTATTTATTTTTTTAAATAATTTTTAAATTTTAATTTTAATTCCTGTTCAATTATTAAAATTCCCCAAAAATTTGAAAAAAATCATTAATAAAAAGACAAATAAATAAACCAATTATTATAAAAATATTTGAAATTTTAGAATTATTGCATGCGTTCGACACAGTAACAAAGTTTATATAAAAATCAAATTGTCCTATGGATGGGGAGGGGGGGTACTGCTGTAAACGAGCATACAGGTCAGTCATCTGGGCATTCATCTGTGCCTGAAATGTCTCATGCTGTCGGCGCTGCTCCTCACGCTCCACCTCACGTCGTCGCTCAGATGCCTCCTGCTGTCAATGCTGCTCCTCAAGCTGCTCCACACGTCGTCGCTTAGACTCGGCGTATTGCTGCTGGATCGCCTAGAGCTCCACCCTCTGAGCCTGGAGCTGCGCCTCGAGCTCTCTGACGTGGGTCCTATTAGCTTGGGAGGAGGTGGAAGAAGAGCGGCCTGTGAAAAAACCCTTCGCAGCAGCCACCACCTTCCCATACGAGTCGATGTCGTAATGCCGTCCCTTGCTCGACCCGACGATGTCGAAGAAAACCCGGTCAGGGTCAACCTCGCTACTCGCATCCTGGGAAGACGCACGTTCCTTTTCCTTCTCCAATTGTCGCTCGTACTCCTCTTAAAATACAACTCGTTATTAAAATTCTACATTAAAACCAAAGAATAAGTTTAAAATAAGAAAGAGTCTCACATTAATATTACTAGATCGTGTATCGATCCACGTGCCGTCTTTCTTTTGGTGCGTACGTACAAAAAGATCGTGCACCTTAGCCGGCTCACTCGTCTCCCGCTCCTGTATCCAAATAGAATTTTCAAATAATTAACATTAAAATTAAACATATAAATATTATATTATATTATATTATATTCTAAAATTACTTACGATATCTAAATCATAATCGATACTAGATCTAGCAGCAGCACCCCACCCCCCCGTGTGCTTCGAAATCCCGGTACCTGGCCCAGCAGGCTCGCTCCTCCTGTTCCGGCTGCACTGCTCGGATTTGGCCTTGTTCTCGGGCTTATCCCACTCGACCTTCCAAGCCCTAATTGAGATGCATGATATATAAGATGGTATAAATTATATGTTATAAATAAAAAATTCTAATTTAATAAGAAAACATATAACATAATAGTTTACCTATAGACCTCCTGGATAACGCATCCCGGCCTCTGACCACCATGGGCGGCAATATACTACTTATACTCGTTCAGCTGCCTCCCGTACTTCTCCCCGATCATCCGAAAAAATACATCATGTATCTGTCGATCACTATACTCCTCCGGGTTCCAATAACAAATCTCCTTCAAAATAAAACAATAATTACAATTCAATTGATACATATGATTGTGTAGTTACGGTAAATATTAACAAATTTGGACATAAAATAATAATTACCTTAAACATCTCCCACCATAACTCCTTAGACTCCTTAGGGACCGCCTTATAGCAACACCCGGCGGGATGGAGTTCCTTCTCAAATAATCTCCCGGAGTATTAGTGGTCACCTTGCTCTGTCTGCTGTGCAGCCTGTATTCAATTGTGTTTTTTTTTTTTGTTACGAATATAATTTAATCATAATAATAATTACAATTTTAAAAATCATTTATTTACTTACTTGTTCCCTGCAATAAAAATAAGAACTCTCCGCCCCTGTGGTGGGACCAACTGACGTCGTGATGTACCCGCGTCGGACGGAGTCTGTGATGGTGTATGCGACGTCGGTGCCAGGGTCTGCGTCGGTGTCTGATAAGGTGTCTGCTCTGAATGATCAATACCGAAACCCATGTAGTCGGTGTCGAAATCAACTAAACGATTAGCCGACCCCATATCTGATCGACCCATGCTACTGGAAACTCGACGCAATGGCATCTGATAAAAAAATAGAAAATGCGTACTAAGCGATCGACGCCGAGACGCACCCCTCCCCACCCCGGTCGTAATTTCTTGGGTTTCGTTTATATTTTTTACTAATTTTTCTATTTTTTCGAGTTTTTTTCCATTTTTCATTTAAAATCAAAAAAAATAGAAAATGTGTACTAAACGATCGATGCCCAACCCTCGTGGTTCCACGACACTGAGACGCACCCCTCCCCGCTCGGGTCATAATTTCTTGGGTTTCGTTTATATTTTTTACCCCTATGACCCACAACTCAAAATGAGCCTTGCGACGAGACGCGGACTATTTTTCATTTAAAATAAAAAAAAATAGAAAACGCGTACTAAACGATCGACGCCCGACCCTCGTGGTTCCATGACGCCTAGAAGCACCCCTCCCCGCATCGATAAAATCACGATACTTCGTCGCTTCGCGTTTCCAACCGAAGGAGTTGATCGATCGATCGTATCTTGTTGTTGGTCGAATTACACGACACGTGTGGATACGCACGTGCTCGTTGATATTTTTCAATCGAAACTAGGTCAAAACCACCCCACGTTCCTAAGATGATAGGATTGGTTTCATTTTTACGGTTTTTCTATTTTTTTCTATTTTTTATTTTTTAGAAAATAGGAAAAACCGAGGGAATGGATTTCCCTCGGTTTGAAACCGAGTGAAAGCTGATTCCCTCTGTTTCAAACCGAGGGAAATCCATTCCCTCGGTTTGTTGGGAATCGGTGTTACCGTCGCGCAGCGGAAAACAAAAAATTTTAAATAATTGAATCGAATTCAATTGACGACGGACCATTTTATAATCAATTAATTCAAACAATGTTTTTGTTTGCTTTATAAATAGAAATAATTCGACTTTCGATAAAATCAAACGAGCATAATCCATTTCTATTAAACATATATATATTTTTTATTTTAAAAAAAAAAAAAAAAGGGGAAACCGTGTTAGAATAGGGTTGACCGACAAGCCAACTTGTGGCTGTGGTCTGACCATTCTCTTGCAATACAATCGGTTTTTATTCGAAATAATATCTTTTATACATATTGGCATTCCATATCTTTTGTCCCATGCTAGTTGCATAGGTATGGTCCTGATGAAGTTACTCTATTACGGTAGATTGGTCTAGCAGAACCGTGAGATAATCTAGCACGTAATGTAACTCGTCGAACTTGTTCCTAGTCAAAGGGTTACGCCATAAGAGGATACAGGCCTTTCCCATTAAGACTAGTACTTAGTGTATGTGGACCGCGTCTCATCGGTCACGGTGTCTGGACATCGACATACATAAGTAGGTGCTCATAAGATGAGTTCACTGAACTCCCTCACCTAGAAATCTCTAAGTGGTTCCCACTCATCGAGTAGATGATTTCTATGATATAGCATACAACATTAATCCTTAAGACCCAGACCTCATCGTGACTTCACTAGAGGAATTAAAGCAAAGGAGCTTGAGCCCAAGCCAATGTGGGCTGAAATTGGACGGCCCAAGCAAAATAAAAACAAAGTCTTTTTAATTAAATAGTGAATGGGCTGGTCCAAGAAAGAAAGTAAAAACAAGCCTTGTCTTTTAATTAAATCAAGTCCATTTCAAAAACCAAGCCTTATTAATATGAAATGGATTGGCCCAAGACAAAATTAAAACGAACCTTTTAATTAAATAAACCGGCTCAATTAACTTTAAAAAGGTTTATTGGGTCGACCCTATTTTAAAATAAAACCCCATCGAAATTAAATCATTTCTCACAAACGATAATTTCGAAAAAATATAACAATTATATTTTCGCGTCCAGAATAATTTTCTCGTATTTATTTCTCAATTCATAATCATAATTATGAACTTTAGATTCAATCATATTGACATCTAAATATGCTAAAATTAACAATTAATTTCTAGCTGTCGTTTTCAATAATCAGGAAACACGTGGTGTGACCCTCAATGGTTCAGGTGTAAGCTAGTCGTGGGTTCACAACACATTGTGATTCGAACAACACATTGTTCTTATATGAACTCGTCCCTTAGAGTTCC
>BMAC01000960.1:223246-284928 GCA_014905375.1 Phtheirospermum japonicum | reverse complement strand
GGTTACGAATCGGTTGGACCGGTGAACCTGTGACAAGTTCAACCGGTTTTTTTAGATTTTTTTGGGTTTTTTTTTTCTAATTTTTATATTAAATAAAATTTGACGGGGTCTTATTTTTTTTATTTGGAGTACAAATAAATACAAATTATGATGGTTAATTTTATTTCATTTGGAAGTTATTGGACTTGGAGTGATGATATTAGAATTGAACTATTTGATTTGATTTTTCTTCATTATATTTAATTCAATTACATTTTTCTATGTTTTATTGTGGTTGTTGAATTCATATTTATTCATATGGACTCTTTGAATTAAATTTTAAAATATTTTATAATCATATATTTTATTAATCTAATTTATTCTATTTATTTATAACATATTTAATAGTGGTATATATATATATATATATATATATAACCGGTCCGACCACGGTTGGACCTGTGAACCACTGAACCTGTAGCTTTACCGGTTCAATGACCGGTCCATTTTTCAGAACAATGGTTTAATCTTGTGCGTTGAGTGTTGTGTATGCAAGGTACCTCGACAACCAAGGCCCGAGATTCAACAAACCGTTTTCAAAAGAAACAAAAAAAATATAAAAAAAAATTGTCTCACTATCGTGGGTATCTATCGTATGACAACGGTGCACCTCCGACCGATTGGCATGGGTACCGAACGGCTATTCCATTGAGCTCCAAGATGTGGGATTACGATCTTGACAGTTTCTACATGGAGCAACTCCCGATTTTTTATGGGCATCCGAGCGAGGATCTGGTGCAATTCATCCAAGAATACGAGGACATCACCCAGACTTTTCCTCGTCTTGGCCTTACGAGAGATCAGGTGATGATAAGGGATCGGGCAAGAAAATGGTTGTATTATTTGGAGCCCGACTCCTTGCAAACGTGGGAGGAAGTGTACGATGGGTTCATGGAGATGGTCTACTCACCTAAATAGACCCCATCTTCAAATTCATACTATTCGAGCCATGACGATCAATATGCTCCTCCCGAATCATGGTACGTGCCCACACTTGCCGAACCATACGATCAATTTGCGGTGTGGCAGAAATATCAAGAAGCTGAGACCATTCATCAACGGAACGGATTTGCGCAACTAACTGAGCAGGTAAATGACTATACTATCATACATCGCATATAGCTGTCATGTATCATTGATATCATATTCATCAGCAATAATCATAACTTAAATGAAAATTTCCAGAAACCACAAACCTATAATAGAGCAATTTCCATCAGAAACAGACTGATCTCAGAAATGTTTAAACTCGCACAACAATCGTCGGAATACTGAAATATTTGCTTGAGGAATTAAAGGAGCAGCAAAGAAAATTGAAACCAAAACCAAAACTAAAATTTACATACCTAGCTGAATACATAAACAAATAATCTCAATATAAAAAGAGTTTACCCTGCAATTGAATATCTTCCATCGCAATCGAAGGATAGCTCGGCTCGTAGAAAATAGAATCAGAAACACACACCAAAATTATTAGAATTTGGGAACGAGAGTTGAGAGAGAAAGGTGGAGGAAGTTGGAGATACGCGGAGTTTGTCGTCACTTCAATCCCCGGATAATTGCCATAGAATTTTTGTGGGAAACTAGGGACGATAAGTACCGGGGACGGGAGGAAGGTGGAAAATATGAAAAGATAGATTATGTCGCACGCGTTTGATTAGGAAAAATAGTAAGCACGAGTGCATAAGGTATGATGCATCTGAGTGCATCGTTTAATTTACCGTCTCTTAAAAATACAGATAACTATAATAAAATTTCCTTCTTGTTATTCACAAAATTCTCAATATGCAAAACTTTTGAATATTAAAATTTCCGATCCAAACGAATTATAGTCTAACTATATATAGTTATTGAAATTGCATAATTCCTTATCCAAAAACTTTTTGCTACCCAGAAATGAAGACCCCCAGTTACACAGTAAACACGGGGGCGAATCCCTCATGAACCCTAGATTCTCCTCATCTCCAATAGAAACAACAGAAAATAACGTAACCCGGAAATAAGAAAAAACAAGAGCAAAGTTAGAAAACGTGAAAAAACTCAATCACCTCGCATCTCCAATCCCAAAGCCCTACCAGAATATGGACCCTCGCCGCGCTCCACGCACCGTCAGCGACCCGAAGGTCCGGCAGGTCGGATTCTTCGCCCCGCCCGACCGCTCCCAATCGGGTCCCCCCATCCCGGCATCATCTTCACCGCCGGTGGCCGACGTTTCCCCCACCGGCAATTCCTTGTCCCCCGTCATGATCCCCCCGCCGCGCCACCTCTCTGCCGACCTCACCCGCCACTTTCACAAACCTCCGCCCGTCTCGCCTCTCCGAACCGCTGCTCGCGCTACTGAATCTTATGTTCCCGTCGGCAGTTACAATCCGTCGGAGTTTCTGTCGCCGACGTCCACCGCGGATTTCTCCGAGGTGCAGCTGTCACCTAGGTTTGGCCGTAAGGGCAGTTTCGGGAAATTCGCTACATCGTTGCCAGCTGCTGGTTTCGAGATGGCCCTGGCTAAGCAGAGTATTCGTAACTTGCCCCAAGGTAGAGTTTGTTGTTCTTCTTTCTGTTTGCATTTTTCTGTGATATTTTCATTGAGTTAGTTTGGGTTTTAACAACAGAATTTGTGAAATAGAGGGAGGGTCAAATGTGGAAATGCGGAAGGAGAAGAGGAAGGAACAGAGTTCAGTGAGTGAAAAGCCATTGAAGGAGAAGACAACAAAAGCAGAAAGGCGTGCGATTCAAGAGAAGCAGAGAGCTGCAAAGGCTGCTGCTAAAGGTGGAACTTTTGTTCCTTGTTTGTTCTTTTTCGTAAATATAATGTTGGTTTCATATGAAACACGTGGAGTTTGTGTTAGTTGTAGTTATTTATTACCAGTTCAAAGCCGTTAGCTCTTTTCTTTTTTTTTTGTGCAATTTGCTGATTCGTCCATGCGAAAACCTTATTGATGAGAGATGAAAATGACTTATTTATGATTTAGGAATGCATAATCTGATTTATGATTTAGGAATGCATTATCCATTTAAATTATTTCCTTTTATCATTTCCAAGGATTTGGATGCAATGCGGAAAAGCTTAGAGAGAGAGATAGTCACATTTATTCAACTAGTATTTGATTCATTAAGCCAACTTATATATAGAATGAAATCCGTTGTTGTGAAAACCGGACCAGATACAAAACTGTCCAACCTCAATCATGGTCAGCCAGTTTGGTCCATTTCATTTTGGTGTAAAGAACCGGAAATTTGGTAAAAGCATTCATGATTTTTCCTTTTAATCTAGGAAGCTTAAGCTTGATATTTGGTCTCATGTAGTTATTTGAATTTTTGGACTGTTATATATATGTATTTTGGTTAAATTTGTTACTACCTCCATTTCTCAATAGATGTTGTTTTAGGGGAAAAAGTTTCCCAAAATAGTTGTTTTTCTACAATTTCAATGATTGACCCAATCTATACTATTTTACCCCTAAAGATTGGGAAGACAAATCATTGGGAAGATCAAAAGTAGGAAGGAGACACAAACCTTTTGAAAAGAGAGATAAATTTTGGTAAGGGTAATGTGTTCATTAAGTTTCACACCTTAATTTGTGTGTGCAAACCCAAAACATCTATTGAGAAATGGAGGCAGTATTAATTGTTTTTTTTTTTTTGTACATGTCGATTCATCTATTACCCATTTTTATATGACACAATAAAAATAATATAGTCAATTTTCATTAGACTGGCAGAGCCCCAACTATTTGAACCAGTGACCAGTCCGGTTATGAAAACATTGGAACAAACAATTCATATTATAGCCATTTTGCATCATTACGATTTAGTGAGTTTTTTTATATATATAAGTGATATCGTTACCACGATATCGACATCGTCCACAACCGGCATAAAAGGGAAGTACTTTCCCTCTGGGGGGTAGGGAAATCATGATCGGGTAGCGGACCAAAAGCTATGGAATTTGGGTGTGGGTGCTTGGAATACCTTTTTTTCCATGATTTCACATAGATGAAGAATCATTACAAATAGTATGCCCCCAACTCATCTGTTTATTTTATTCTGTTATCATAGTTGGAAAAGGCGCGCCTAAGGCGCTCAGGGCGATGGCTCAAACGCCTATCCAGTCAAAAGGCGGGCGCTGTGCGAAAGGCGCGCCTTTTTTGCGCCTTAGTGTGCCTTTTTTGCGCCTAGGCGCGCCTGGCAAACATGGTCAAATATATATATATACACATATATATATATTTTTATTTTTTTTTTAATTTAAGAACTTATTCATACTTATTAACATCCCAAATGAATATAATAGTTGTTATCGGGTCATAATAATTGTTATAACTTTTGTGTTTAATGTTTAGTTTGCTCTTTTGGGTTACCATGAATAATTTGTTTTTGAAATATAACTATTTTCACCATGTAGTTGCTTATTTGTAATCTAAAAACAAAGTTAATATATTTTTCATTTTTTTTTAATTTTTGCGCCTTTTGTGCAAAAGGCGCGCGCCTAGCCGTGCGCCTTGCGCCTCAGGCTCCAGAAGGCTTTGCGCCTAGGTGCGCCTCTCCCCCTTTTCAACTATGTCTGTTATACTCTCCGAAACTTTTCCTCAGCCAGGCTGGAGCTCTGTGTTTCAAAGTCCTATTCTACCCCGTTTATCATTTTATGTTCAGCTGCAGTTTTGGTGGATTAGTACTAGAGTTCAGCCCAACCTGCACTTTCGTTTGTTGCTTCCTGGATGTTTTAGTGAATTTTTGTGAGATTTTCTTTTGGATTCCATCATTGTAGATGCATAGTAACCCATGTCAATTTATTGCTAGCATTTTATATGTATTTTTATTGATAAATAATTTCAAAGTTTATTTGATAGATTTTGCGACCGTAGTTTTTTGCTAAAAATTCTTACATGCTTGTGAAGTTATCATATTATGGCTGGTAAATTGCATCTTTCTAGGTGGTGAAGGTAGTAAGACATCTGCTGGTGTCAATCAGGCAAATGTCAACACAGGAAAGTCTGTGAAGGCTGCTTCACAAAAGAAAGACAATTCTTCAGTTGCGGCTTCTGAGAAAAAAGGCGGCGATCGTCAACCAGATAAAGACAGGAAGAAAGACGTCCCTCATCCTAGGATGCAGTTTGATGATGCAAACAGAGTTGAAAAGGCAAAGAAACGTTCTGTAGTAAAACAAACCGAAGCCAGAAATAGAGTCGAACTGTTTAGGCATTTACCTCAGTACGAACATGGAACTCAGCTTCCTGAGCTGGAATCAAAGTTCTTCCAACTCGAGCCCGTTCATCCTGCTGTTTACAAGGTAACTTCTGAGATTTTTTATTTCGTACTGTCTTTTGTTATTAATTTCATTATGGAACTCCAGAATTTAAAGCTTTCTTCTCAACTGATCAAAAAATCAAATGTAAAATTTAGGTGGCATTTGGATGCCATTTCATTTCAAGATTTCCCGTAACTGTGATTTTTTTTTAATTAAAAATAAATTCAAAAATTACTTTATTTGCCCACTTTTTATTTTCTCTCCCACCAATCACGCAACTCATTTTTAAAATAAAAGTCATCCAATCACTAATCATTAATACACATTTTCCCATAAATTTCACTTTTAAAATACATAACTCTAACTACCAATCAATATACAATCATTATTTACTATTTTTATATCAAATCAACTTTAATCATTACATTTCCATCTCATCCATTCCCACTCTCAAAATTATTCATTCATTCAAATATTTCTTTTATCACTATTCTCAAACCAAACCAGAATTTTAAAATTGAGGGTATATCCAGTCGGCAATCGCACACTTAATATTCATTCTTGATTACACGTGTCAGGTTGGGCTGAGATATCTAGCTGGAGATATATCCGGTGGCAATGCCCGCTGTATTGCTATGCTTCAATCGTTCCAAGAGGCTATTAAGGATTACATTACGCCCCCAGAAAAATCCCTGATAAGGGACTTGACAACGAAAATAAGTGGTTACGTCTCTTTTCTGATCGAATGTAGACCTCTTTCAATCAGCATGGGGAACGCAATTAGGTTTCTCAAAACTCGAATAACACATTTGCCTTTGAACTTGTCCGAGTCGGAGGCGAAAACCCATCTTATTTCTGGTATCGATCACTTCATAAGTGAAAAAATCATTCTAGCAGATAAGGTGATTGTGAAACATGCAGTGACCAAAATTAGGGACGACGATGTACTTCTCACATACGGATCGTCCTCTGCTGTCGAACTTATATTATTGCATGCGCACGAGCTCGGCAAAAAGTTCCGAGTGGTGATAGTGGATTCACGTCCGAAGCTCGAAGGGCAAAAGTTGCTTCGTAGGCTTGTGGGGAAGGGTATTAATTGCACATATACTCATATAAATGCCGTTTCATATATCATGCATGAAGTGAGTAGAGTGTTTTTGGGCGCCTCGTCGGTGTTATCTAATGGAACGGTATACTCGAGGGTTGGCACTGCATGTGTTGCTATGGTAGCCCATCAGTTTCACGTCCCGGTTTTGGTGTGCTGTGAAGCGTACAAGTTTCATGAAAGGGTTCAACTTGATTCGATTTGCTCTAATGAACTTGGTAATGAAACAATTTATACTAGTGGGGTCATTTGACCCCACTAAAATTTAAAATGTCTTTAGAACATGTGTGTGTGTAGGTTTGGGTTCCGGTGAGAATAGGTTCGTGGGTGAGAAATGAGAATGAACCTCGACAACTAGATTTGAGGATGATGATGATGTTATCATGACATCATACATGATAATGATGTCATATAGTATTATTTTAATATTAAAAAAATATTTTAAATATTTGGGGGGGTGATGTTAATTTGGGTGGGGTGGGGGTGGGGTGGGGGTGGGTATTATCACATTATGATTGTCACGATGACATCACCATCATCAAAATAAAAAGCATTCTTATTTTCACACACGGATCTACTCTCACATGATCCTATACATATATTTTTATTTTATACACACACACACACACACACACACACACACACACACATATATATATATATATATATCAAAAATTATAAAATTGACCACAATAATAAAAACGATGGGTCAATTATTTTTGTATCTAGCCTTGAATCCTAAAAAAAAATAAAATTAACAAGACTTAATAACAATTTTGTTTTGTTTTATCTATTTTCTGTTTACATATTTTTGTAATAAGTTTCATTACGCAAAAATTTATTCAGATAATGTATATCTTAATAATATCATTATATTAATTTATCGACCCCACTGAAAAACATCTCTGGCTGTGCCACTTATTCTGATTCCTGCAATGGTTTTCATGTATTGTTTTAGGTGATCCTGATGCGATTTCGAAGGTTTTGGGTAGAAGTGAAATTAATTCTTTGGATGGTTGGGGCAATAGTGAAAATCTGCAACTTTTGAACCTGATGTAAGCCTTATTTCTGATTTAAATTGTGGATTTTAAGATAATGCTGGTATTTGGTGTGATGATGTCTAACGTTTTGCTTTTGCATTGTACCAGTTATGATGCAACACCTTCGGAGTATGTTTCGATGATTATAACTGACTATGGCATGGTAAGTTTGATAAGGTTAATTCATGTTTCTACTGTTTGTTATTTGGTTAAGTCTATGATAAAGTGAGATTTTACTATGTAAGTTGTTGCGTGATAATATTTGCTGTGAAAATATTTGCTCTTCTATGTAGACGGTCATTAATTACCGTATTAATTTCTATCGAAGCATATATTTTATTTAGTAGAAAATGCATGGCGAAAAAAAAAGACTCAAAGAATTAAATCTCTCTTATCCTTTTGTTACACGTGTCGTTCGTTGGTGAATATTGGTTTATTTTTATAAAGTAAACGATAATCTTTTGTCTTCCATTAATTATTCATAGCCTTAATTTCACATGTTCGTTCCTTTTCCATTTATAGTGCATATTTCATTTTTCTTTTTTGTTCCTTATGTTTCATTTGATGTGTTTAGATCCCACCGACAAGCGTGCCTGTTATTGTCCGAGAATATCGAAGAGAACACTTGTGGTTATAGAGTTGAGCAATGCAAACTGGAAGCAGCTTCGTATTATCTCTTTATCAATGTCAAGAACTTTCTATTTAATTCTTCTTGTAACCCTTTTTTTTTCAAATAAAATTTGTAATGTCCTGTGATCTTAAGTTAACTCTGTGAAGAGTGTGAATATTACGCCTCTCCGGGCAGTTTTTGGAATGTAGTATGAGATGAGCGGTTTTAACCTCATTGCAGATAGGTAGCGTATGAGTTGTTGCGATTTTGTATTTGGTAATGCTGATTATTATAGCCTATAGGTGGTGCTGTTTAAATTTTTTTTCTCGTGGGTTGTTAGCATTTTTTCCAAAAAAAAAAGTAAAAAACTGTGTATCTGTCAAATAGAACAAACATATAATTTGCAGTAAGATGTTCCAAAAATCAAGATAGATGAAAAATGAACGAATAAATAAAATTCCATAGTATAAATCCCAATAATTATGAAATGTACTTTCCTCAGGAAAATGTATTCATCATCTCTCTCTGTACCTAATCCGATGTTCCTTTTAAAACATCATCTTTCCCATGTACAGGAGAAACAACACCAAGAATCACAAAACCAGACAAAACAACCACCATTATGCCCAAACAGTTCACAAGCAATGCCTCCGTGGAGTAACGTGTTATTACTTTGTTCATTTGAAGAAACGTTGCCTTCTCTAGGAAACCAGTGGTGCAGGTGGCTATAGCTAGGGCGTAAATGTAAATTCCAAAAAATATGTGCCATGGCAACAACCTTGCCCGACTGTTTCTCGATCCACCTGGATACCAAAAGGTTACGAATCCAGCACCCAACTACAGAAAAACATATTAACAAATTATCAATGCAAAATCCTCAGGGATAATTACAAGAAGCAGATTTAACAAAATAAACAATTGTTTTTCAAAATTACAAATACCCCCTTGGAGTGTGACAAACATCCCCTCGAGGCCTATACTACACTATTATAACAAATACTCCCCTGTAGAGCAATTTGTAAAACATAAATCAATGCGATTCTTGTCATTTAGAAACATAATAGCTGAGTAATAATCTCAAAGAGGGTTTTTTATAATTAACCCAAATTCCTAAATTTATTACCTGAATTGCAAACAAGAGAAGGCAACTTAGGCCCAACCACGAGTGGAGACTATAGAAGTTATCGATTCCTTTTTCATTGTGAAACTTCCAAGCAGCCCACAATCCGATGGCGCTCAAACAGAAAGCCAGAAATTGCAGGGAAAGATGAACAAGTTTTTTGAAGCTTTTTGTTCCTGACACGGTCTTGTATGCTAGCATGGCTGCAAAAAATCTACGTTGAGCAATTAAAATATACTATCAAGGCAAGGTGAATGAGAAATGTGGAAAAGATGAAATAAAGCATACATTTCATTAATTACATAGACCATGTTAAATAGTTACCTTTTGAGTTATAGACCAATATCAAATAAAGTTATTCCATTCATTAATTACATAAATCAACCATGACACATGGTTTCGATATGAGTTATCGGACCAGTATTAGGTGAGCTATTGCAAGATCAACTAATAATTTCAAAAGTTAGACGGATCAGAAAATTATAAGACAATATCAGCATAAAAGTTATAATATCATATAATTCACTTCTTCATTTAACCTCGGTTTGCCAAACCTTCAAGAAACCGAAGAACATACTGATGGTTTCTTTGTCATATTCAATGAATTTGAGACAGCTTTAAAACAAAGATCTAGGCAAGAAAAAAAAGCTCTCAAAATATCACAATAACATCAATTTACGCTGTGTACTTCACAAATAGATTATAAAAAGATAATAAAGCAATTGAAAAGAGTAAATTGATACTGATATCACACACATAAATTGTGAATTCATTAGATTGCTCAAGAGGTGTTTTTTTAATTATTCACACGTTTATCATGCATAACAAATATAATGAGCCCTTAATCTATTCATACCTTCACCATTCAGAAGCACAAGACCGATCACCATTAACACAGGATGAACCTGACAATAACACAAACAAAAATTACAAGATTCATCCTCAATTCAAAAACCTAAAAGAAAGAAAAAATGAAATTAATTATTTTCAGCCAAAAATAAAAATAAAAATTAGAATGGATTGGAAAAACTGGGAATTACGTTAAAAATGTGGTCTTTATTTTCGGACACGAGAGCCAAGCCACCTCTATAATGCACAGTCCATACTAAAACTAGTGCGGCTAGTGCAATTCCCATTATTCTCACCGCCGACAAAAGCGGGAACCGTACAACCGGCACAGCCATTGAAGGTTCTAGAGGGGGAAAAAGATATTTTAAAATGTTTGCTAAATTATGAAGAAATTTGAAGCAGAAAAATGGATAGACAGAGGGTTTTGCATTTGTATTCAGATCTCCGCCAGCTCTAGGGAGAGTTGACTTTTGACTTTCAATTCGAGGAGTGCCAAGGTGGATGAACTACGACTACGAGAATTGTTTGGCGTGATGGGAAATTAAAAAAATATCTAAGAAAATGTTTGAAAAATTACGAATTAATGAAACATCGTTTTAAAATGAGGTGACATACACATACTTTCCGGATGGCACTATTTCCTTCCCTCGGTGCTTCCTAACTCGTTGGCGTCAGATTCTTTTATCATTATTTCAATCGAGTTCATAGTTTCGCATATTTATCGAGAAGGCAATCGCTTTGCTGATGCGCTTTCCAATTTCGATTCTCCCCGATATGATTGGTTTACAGCTCCTCCAGCATTGCTCTTATATCTGATGAACAATGATATTTTGGGCAAAGCGGTATTCCGTTCATCACGATAATACTTTCAGCCCCTCAGATGGCAGTTTAATCTCGATTTGGCAGAGGACCTTGGTATTGTTGCTTTATAGATCACGACTTGCTTGTTGTAACTTGTTTTTACTTTTATCCGGCTTGTGGCTTTTGGCGTTTTTATTCGATTTGATCCCGTTCCTCTTACTTTTGGCATGGGGAGGGTACTCTTTCCTCTACGAGGGTTTTCCCCACAAGGGTGGGTTTACCTCGAGAGATTTTAATGAGGCCCGAACATATGCCTTTAGTCATGAATGGATGTCGTGATCGTTTGTATGAACATTTTTCTCATTTTTTAATATATATTTCGCACCTTAAAAAAAAAAAAGAGGCGTGGAACAAGAGTTCTTTTACCCGGTTTATTTCATGCTCCACTAAGTGCATTAGACACGGTTATGAGTAAAGTTCGAAAAGAAAAATATCAAAAGAAAATAATATATTGGAACAATCGATACGTTCAACAAGTTATTGCAAGAGTTAACAGGGAAATCTTGAGATAATGATAGAAATAAAAAAACATATCCCCTAAATTATCTTTGGATAAATCAAATGTTAAAAACGGATCTGTTGAATCATAAGGATGCAGCTCATAAATCTCATTAATATATCAAACTACGGCAAAATGATAACAGTTTCCTCTAAGAACCCTAAAGATCTTAGAGAAATCCAAATAATGGTACAAGACATCGAGCATCATCAACAATGTATCCAGAGACAAATGAAAGAGATACTTAATATCAAAAGGAAACACAAGATATCCTAACTGATGTTCAAAAATGAGTCAGACCTTCGAAGTTAAGTCAAGTTCATCCGAAGAAAAGACGACGTATAATTTTTGGGACAAAACACCTTTTACATTAAAAAGGAAAACCAACCGAGGTAATAAGACCAACGAAGGAAAACAAATGATGGTTATCATCAAAGGAACTCTATTACATCCCAAGAAGTGATGAAAAAGTTCAATATTGAAGATCTACACGAACTTGTCGAGTATTTTGCAGGATTATGTATTGTGGATCTAAAAATGAACTCAAGAGTCTTCGACCTTAGTACCAAGGAGTGCTCCTGCACCACCACCAACAAGTCTCAAACTAAGTGAAAGTAAGGCTTCACATGACCGATGTCAGACGCACCAATGCCATATGTCGGGGATTTCACCGTGAAAGGAGGTCTCACCGACATAGTGGGTACCAAGCAACATTCATGAAGGTCCAATATTCTCAACACTCCATTCGGGGAAGTCCCAACATGATCCTATACATCCGTATGGATTAATACTGAATCTATATATTCCAGATTTCAAAAATTGAGAGATATTGATAGATGATTAGGCATCTGCAATGCAAATTGCGGCCGAATCTCTTTGCCTTGAAAATGAAGGGTTCATTTTACTTCTTGAAATGAGTTCTGAAGGATCTGTAAAGATCGCGTGGGATTTTAACAGAATCAGATATAAAATGATAGTTATATATGGAGATCATTAAAAGGGGTAGTCAATAATATGGCCAAATTATTCAAAATCCATTTTATCAACACAAGATATTTCGAGTGTATGGAAGAGGAGAAATAGAAAAAAATATTGTTAAGCCTTCTATTTCCTTGAATTACGATATATTTGTCAAGTAGACGAATAAATCTAACTATTCATCGAGTACCGTCGAAAACCAAGGTGAGCGGTGGGATGCGGCGCAATTATTCTTTGCGAAAATACCAAGTCATTGGAGATAAATGTTAATCCAAGAATACCAGCCAACAACTGATATAGATACGGTTGTTAGAAGAATGTCATTTCTAAACTCAAGTTAGCGGAGGCAACACTTCACTAGAATTACAAGAGATCAATAAATCGGTTCCTCTATGTTGTGCTGAAAATGACATCCCAACAGTGGTTGGAGGTCATCCACAGAGACATAAGCGGAATAAAGAAAGCCACCCTTATGCTCAGGGAAACAAGAGAAGATTTTCAAGGAAATCAAGAAGGTTCTAATCCAAACAAAAGGTATAAATTTATAAATTAAGACAAAGGATGGGACCGAGCCGAAGTCAGGGCTCGTTCTCAAGCCAATGAAGAACTAACAGAACTCCAACAAAAAAAAACTTCAAACGAGCTCACATTAGAGAAAATGAAAGTTTTAAAGATTGCGATTGTTGGACATGTGTGGTGTGAGGGCATATTTCAGCAGATTTCCTAGAAAATCAAAAAATAGGAGTCAAACAGTTTGAATAAACTTTAGAACTTGACGAACTTGTCTACTATCAAAACCTAGTACATGTGTATAAATTTAAGATATTCCCTCATATAAAAGTATCTATGAAGAAGAATATACTCTAAAGATGGAAGTAAATTGTGTTCAGAATTAGAGTGAAGGAGAATTTTTTTCGATAAGTGATTAGAGAGGATATGTCAGGATTCCTCTCTCATATAACTATCTCTCATAAGACACTTAAGAGAATAATGAAAGAAGATCCAAAACTCCAAATATATGAAGGATTTATAATAGGAGGAATGGAAAAGGCGATGGATAAGTTGGGGTTGAGGAACCAAAAACACCAAATTATCTACAAAATTTCCATGGGAGAATTTACGATACCCACGAAATACACGGGAAACCAGAACAAGATGCCACTAATCCCCTACAGAGAAATCTAAGAGATTAAAAGTGGACTCAAAAGATAAATGATGAATACACTTTCATGGATTTATATTGGAGCCATCAGAGTAATTATAAAATCAACCTTTAGGGCGCCATTAAATCTCGCTCTCTTTGACAAAAAGTCTTAAACCTTAAAGATTCTTGTATTGGAGCAATCAAAGGAAACTATATGCGAGAAAATTGGCATTCAATGTCTATCTAAAAATTGTGCATAATTTGGCCGATTGAGATTTTAGTAGAGTTCTTATCCTTCATTAAGATTTTAAGAGGCCAGACCTGATGACGAAAGGGAACAGACCATACTCGATTGAATAAAAAATTTCTTATGCACTCTCGAATACTCATCATTCGAGAGTATTATTTATAAAGGAATTTATTAAAATACCAAAGATCTTCGAGGATGTGGAAAAAATAGTCTTACTGGAGATCATGCAAACTCTAACGATCACAGAAATCAACATGAAAATCCAAGATCGATCAGTCTTTAGCAAAAGCAAGAGTCTCGTGATTGAATCAAGAAGAATGTCTTTTCAACAAGACAAGATGATTAGTGGACCTCATTGGGAAGGTCCAAGATCAAGCCAAAGCATTCAATCTCCTGATGTGTTCAACTAATGGAGAGTTGAAGTGCCCAGAAGGATGGAGAGGAGTATAAGTGATATTCGACATTAAACAAAAGGATAACATCTTTCCTTTTGATGCTCTATAGCACTTACAATAACCTACCATAGGAAACTATCAAGAAGTCCTTAAGATCAGAGAAATTGAAATGATGCTTGAAGGAAGCATAGGGAAAACCTTAGAGCATCTAACTCTAAGGTTAGAACTTCTCGAGGATCATAAACCTTGGGAAAGATTGAGAAATGGAATGGATCTTGCAGTTGGGGAAAAGAGATACATGATCAGATGAACACCAGCCCATTTTCCATATACATTCCCATTGGAATAATATATGAAAGATATCGTACATAATATTTTTAAACTTCATTGATTCAGGTGTAGGAATCTGTACAGCTAAACCAGAAGTCTTTCCTAAGGAAATGTAAGCTGAATTATCCCCAGTAGCACGGAGAGATTTCTCTAAAAGTATTTTAATCCTTAAAAGAGGAATCAAGTAACCGAAAATGATGATGGAAGGAGAAAATGGTACCCCATGGTAAAAGGTCAAAACTCCACCAATCTATTTCCACATTACAGAAGCATATATTCTGTTAGTAAATAATATCTTATAGATATTTAAAATATTCGCACAAGAAAATGTGACAAAAAGACTTATTTTCACAACCCATATATGATCATAAGATCAAGTCCAGCGATTATGAGAGGCATTAAACAAAAAATATCGGTTAATTTTTGCAGCAAGCGTGGTGATGAAGGCAAACTTCTACACCCGAAAATGAAGGATCGAAGAAGGTATGGAGAAGCAATTCTCCAACTACAAATGGAGAGTCTAGGAGAAACATGGGATTTCGAATTGTAGACACCACTTTGTACTTGTCTATCCACAGGTACCATTGATATACCATTAGATTCTATAATTATTCAATCTCATCCATCCATTTGAGCACAACTGTGTACAAGTGTATTTTCCAGTTGTACAGTGTTGTACTTTTTTTATTTTTATGATAAATAATCTTATCTTTATTATTATATTTCCAAAATAACCTTCAAATAATCTTAATATTAAAAATGTAAAATTATATTGATTTCTTATTATAAAGTTATTTAATTTATAACATAGCCCTTAAACTTTATTTAATTGTAGACACCCCTTTGACTTTATTTAATTTATAAAATAACCCTTCAACTTTATATTTATTTTAAAAAAATATCCCTTAAGATTTATAATTTTATATTACTGAATTACATGAATTAAAGATTAAAAAAAATAGAATTCATTACAGTTTGAAGAACTTGTTCTTCCTCGTTCGTGCCCAGAACCATAGGATTTCACCATTCATCAACATCACCAAATCATAATTCATCGGCAATAGCAGAGGATTAACCCATTCAACCATTCAATAGAAAGAGGAAGTCGCCCCCTCCTAGGAAACAATGGATTTGTTGAATTCCCCGAAAGCAATCTATAGAATTATGCGTCCCTCATTGTGTTCAATTAGTTGGAGCAAAACCCAGGTAAGTGAGGTTATCCCTTGTGTAGTATATGCGAACTCGTGGTGAAGTTTCATAGAGGAGTCAATCGGGGAGGACAATTGTATACCAAAGTC
This sequence comes from Phtheirospermum japonicum, assembly GCA_014905375.1. Taxonomy (NCBI): domain Eukaryota; kingdom Viridiplantae; phylum Streptophyta; class Magnoliopsida; order Lamiales; family Orobanchaceae; genus Phtheirospermum; species Phtheirospermum japonicum. The sequence continues at coordinate 269,165 of BMAC01000960.1, read as the reverse complement.
AACCACTTGTTGAGGTCCCCATAAATGTTTGATCAAATGACTGAACTAATGGGGTTGATAAATTGTTCAATGTATTACAAAGAAGATGATATAAAAAGAACTGGACTAGAGATATAGTGCCTCCTGAATAATTTGCAGTTTGTTGCCTTCCTTTTGCTGGTTGCATAGTTTATCTTTCGTTTGTATTATTAGAGGATTTGTTATCTTTTCTTTGATGGTTGTATATTTATCATTATCTCGTGATGTCGATTTTTGGTATACTCTTTGTCATTTGTTGACTGTAAAATAATAAAACTTTTACCGGTAGATTATTTGAACCTTGTTTTGGTTTAATAACGAATAGTTGGGCATGTAGATGCACCGTTCGATATCGTGACATAGTCTCTGAATGTTGTTTTGAAGTTGTATTATTGGTTTAAAGTTGTTGGAAGTTATGTATTTGTGTTTTTTTTTTAATTCTTTGTGGCATATTATGACTTATATGGTTTGAATGACTTAAATATAGTTTAGTTTTGGGTTGATTTTATATTGTTAATAATAGGGACAATAAATGTTGGGTTGACCGAAATTTGCACACTCACTCGGCCCTAGTGCATTGGAATATTGGCAATATTCGGTTGTAATTAGCTGAAGATTTCAGACAATTCCGGTCACTTAGTGCCGAAAATTCTAGACAATTTGAGAAACTTGGTGCCGAAATATTACACTAATTTATGTGACCAATATTGTGTATAAGTTTCGACCAATGAGTGCTGAACAAAGTGTATAAATTGTATTTTGGTTTATTTTATACTTCATCATTTTCTTTTTTCAATTTTCAGTGTATAAGAGAGAAGACCCATGATGTTGGCAAAGAGAGAAAATCAAGGACGAGCATATGAAGAGCAACGATCTACACATGTGACGTCGTCTACTAGTCAGGGACAATCTCGCGATCGTGGGAGTACATGACACTGATGATCATGTCACTTTATTTTTAGAATTTTTTTGTTATGTGTGTTTAGTATGTTTAGTATACATTTTAGACCATGATCGTACTTAGTTGTTTCGTTTAAATGATTGTACTTTGTTATTTTGATTATATTATCGTAATTTGTTGTTTTGAATTATGATCACACTTTGTTATTTTGGATTATGGTCGAACTTTGTCGATTCGGGTTATGGTCGTATTTTTCTTCTTTGGTTATGTGGCTTGTCCAGTATTCGATTTTTGTTAAAAATAGGTGAAATAACAATGATAGAGAGATATCAATACACATGTGTCTAGTTTTGTGTGTTGTTCAGTCCATCGGGTTGCTGTCCTGAGCTAATCTACGAGACCATCAACCTGGTAATGAGGAAGTCGTGAGCTTAGGTCGTCATAAGGAACTAGCTGATAATAACGAGCGCACACATGCAGACATCACAACATATAACTTAGAAAATTAGAAATTAAATCATGTTTTTAGTAGTGGTGTCGTCATAATGCGATAATCATTATTTTAATCTTGCACGAGATAAATTAATAAATTAGTAAATTAGATTATTGTGAATCTACTGTTATAGATACCTCTTGTTTGGTTTCAAATAATTGGGCACGTATCGTATTTTTGTACAATTTTAATGTTACGTGTAAAATAATTTAATAAGTTCATAAAACGTGCACAATTAATGTGTTAAGAGTAGACAATTGCACATGAAATATATAATGTGATAATTACCAAAATTGAAATTAAAAAAAAAAACGTCAAACACTTATTATTTTTCGAAATTAGTATTCCCAACTTATGGATTGAATATTTGAAATATCATAAATGAGCTCACTGTAATATTCAACCTTCACGTAGACTAAGAAAACCTCACATCTAAAATATTTCATTAGAGATCTTCGTAGGCTTGTTAATTTATCTTTGGATCTTGAGAGTTGAGTGGAATATAATCGTCATCAAGTAATGTCCCTTTTTTGGCATTTGCCAAATCAGGGAGCTCTAACTTCTTTTCACAAGTAGTCGATTTATGGTCTGGTTTATCTGTAAAAAAAATAAAACAATACAATATTTTAGTTAAACTAATGAACCAGAGCAAGTGAGGGGTGAGAATGAACTTTGTTATCTAATTTGACGTACCCACATAGTCCGCAATTTTGTTTTTTGGCTTTACGAGTCCCTCTCGACCCAAACTTATGTGGATCACGAATAGACGCATTTTTTTGTGAAAGTCTATCGGGGTCATGAATCCCGCTGGAATGCTCGAAATTCACATTTTTTGTTGGCATCGAACCAGCAAGTACTTCCTCAGCCTTTTTTGTCGCGCGTTGAAGTCTCTTAATAGAATTTACGATTGCGGATTCGGTCTGTGAAGCTTTAAGACACAAATCACTACATTCTTGGTGAACAACCATAAACCTCTTCAGTTGCGGATCCACTGTCAGAAATGGAAAGTTCTCTTACTGCTTCCCAGCCTCTGTAGTCCATCTCTGTCGTACGCAGTCAGCAGTTATAGATTGAGGATTCATATTCTTGATTGCAGTAAAGAGATGATTACATGGCAACCCATCCGACTCTAGCATCTTGCATTCGCATAGATATATACCTTTCGTAACATCAACTTTCACAAACCAATGTTTTTTAGATTCCAACCCATATTTTTCCAAAGTAAATGCGTGTAGATGGTTGTCATGTACGTGTTTGTCAACGATTATGAAACTTTGTTCTTTCATTATTTCTCTTTAGACATCTTCAAATACGGCTCTGGTATAAATATTTGCAGCTCGATGAAGGAGGCCGTGAAGTGCAACGGTAGGTCGTATTGTTGGTGGCGCTCGTGCAGTTCATTTTGTTCTTTTAAAAATGTAGCTCTCATTGAGACGAGTACATGATGGAAGTGGCGTAGGAACCCGGTAATCGTTTTTCCGGTTTTACCTAGGCTCTTGAATAGAGAGTTTAAAGATTATGTCCGTTGTGTTGTCCTAGTCATTCCCATAAAGTGACCTCATAGGTATGCCTCGCTCCAAAAATTTTTTTCTATCGTACTTCTCCTTAATCCAACTGTTATTCGCAACCCCATGTTTCTCGATCTCTCTTTGCCACTCATGCTCGAAACTTTGAATAGACCATCTCGCCATCATTAACCTTGAAAACACGGTGCAAAATTCATGTACTTTCACTTTTTTAGCACAATTTCTATTTAGATGCCAACCACATAGTCTGTGCACTGCATTAGGAAAAATCTCTCTTATGGCGTGACGCATTGATTCAACTTGATCTGTGAAAACTGTACCGGGGCCTTCCCACCCATAGCTACAAGAAATGTCTTAAGCAACCAGACATAAGATTCTGCGGTCTCGTTACATCAATGCAACTCCTAAGATAATACTCTTCTTGTGGTTATCGATACCTGATAAAATGACCAACGGAAAGTTATAGGCATTTATTTTGTATTTGTTTTGTAAGTACTATCCATAATAAGCACATCGCCAAACTTACCATATGCTGTCCGAGAGAAACCATCACACCAAAATAACCTGCTTTGTGATGCATCGTCGATGCATGTTTTCTCAAGAATCAAATTTGGGTCATTCAGCTGCATCCCTTCGAATAGGGTAGCGCAGTTTGGATGTCCCCGTTCTGAATAGTGTCAATGCATTGTGTCCCTAAAAATTGTAACCTGCTTTATTGTCGAACATAGTATTGTCAGGACCACCTTCAACTTGTTGCAGATAATTAAAACTTTGGCATGGGCGGATTCCTGCATCTCGCAGCAAGCTTAACTTCGCCTTTTGAGGTGCTGCAATGTATATGCAAATATAGAAATTCAATTAATTTTATTTGATACAATTTTAGTAAAATAGACACATATTCACATAACTCAATGGACATAGATTATATCATATATGCAGATTGGTATTTTGCTAATTTCAACAATCTATTTATTTGAATTGGTTCCCCTACGCGACGAGTATGAACACGATAATAGTTTATGTTGGTAGTATATAAAATTAATTCAAAACCCCCAAGTGCACGTACAGCGACAATATTATTCTATCTCTATATATATAATGTGAAATTTACATCACATGCCTGTTGCACTTGAGACGGTATGTTGTTTCTGCTGTTTCTAGAGCGTGGTTGTGAGCAGATTGAAAATCTATAACCTTGTACAAGTCAGGTCGATATTGTGTGCAATGCGAAGTCGAGCAGGGCAATTATACTTCTTGTTTACCGATTCCTTTCGAATATGTTTATGCTCTGGAATAATTTCCCTCAGAAGTCCCGCACAAATACACTCCCATCCTTTGTTTTTCAAAACACACTTTTGAATGTGGAATGGCATTTTCGAACATCAAAACCCATTTGCTTGCCATAGTTAATGTAAAATATATCGGCCTCCTCAGCGGAACTAAAAACCATACCCTTAATAGTTCCATCGTCTGGGGGTGTTCTTCTTTGATGTTCATCCTCGAATTTAGTTTTTTCATCATCTGAAAGAATGGCCTCCTCATTAGGTGAGTTATCCATTTCAAATATTGTTTACTACACCTGTTATAGAAGAAGAATCCCTTAAACAGAAAACAAAAAAAAAAATAACGCACCTTATACAAGTTGATCGAAGATTTCTTAGCACTCTAATTTGAAATTGGTTTTTGAGAAATCGTCTCCGCAATAATACAAAGTCAATTGTAGAGCGGTAATCCCGAGTCGTTTCTCTCGAGGAAGGCTAATCGGAAGCTATTTCGCGTTTGATTTTCGTGAAGTAAGATAAAACTAAACTAACTATGCTAAATAAAGCATAATTCACTTTGGTTTGGGTTTTTGAAATCTAATCAACTAAGACAAAAATTAAAAGTAATTTAAATGAAAATAATGAATAATGAGGGTTTAGGGTGTTTGGTTCATCTCCACGATCAATCGGTTTTTGCCGTGTACTTAATCCATGATTCGGGGTTGTCAATCCCAAATGTTATTCAAGTATTGGAGTCGTCAATCCTAATTCTCAGGTTTGTCAATCCCGAGTCTCAACAAACTCCGATTAATGGCTCTAAACAAACCTAGACCCTAAACACATAATTTCTAAACTAGTTGCATCAATTGAAAGTTAATATAATTAAATCTTGAAGATTTGTGAAGCTTGAACACAATAACATCATTTTAATGTTTGAAAGAAACTAAGGAGGGAAAAGTGCTTTGAAAGCTACAAGCATAAGACCACAACAAACTATAAATCTAGACATGATTCTAATGAAAATTAAGAAATTTTCTAATTTGGCAAAAAGCTTGAAGAACTCATAAGAGCTTCAATGGGGTTTTACCAAATATAATAAATGATGAACATGAAGAATATGAAATGAAGAACAAACTCAACAACATAATTAAAGTTTTAGACATTTTAGGAATCATTAATCTACAACAATACTTAAAGAAAACAACAACAATTAACAACTACAAAGCAAGAAATCAAGAGGAATGAATTATCATTACCAAACCAAAAGATGCAAGAACCAAATCTCCAAGAGGTGTCAAGTCTTGAAGAATATCCACACCAAATTACACTACAATTACATTGATGATCGAAACTAAACTAAAAATCTAAATCTAAGAAAATGGGAAATGGGTTTTGAAGAGATGGGGACTTTGTCAAGGTCCCCAACTAGCTAAAATGAGGATATTTCATGTAGATAATGGGTGGGGAGCATATATAGGTCAATCAAGGGAAAAATGTCTTTTTCTCTTACCAATATCGTACAACCTCAGTGTTGCAGTCGATCGACTAGCAAGCAGCCGATCGACTGTGTAGCTGCAGCATTCCGAAACCCTCAGTCAGTCAGTCAGTCGATCAAATTCCGTGGTCGATAGGCAGAAAAATACACGGAATCAGCCATTAGTGTCTTCATACGAAATTTAGATCTTCCTCTTATATTTCATTTGGCGTTTGATTTGTGTCGATTGGAATTTCCTTCCGAGAGTTATTAGCTCCTCCCCAAAACCTGCCACAAGCGAGGCCATGGCGCACTGTCTCCACTTAAAGTTGCTTTTTACCATTCTCCACCTCAGAATTTGGGATTGTTGTGAACACAAAAGTTTTAGATCTTTATCTCAGCTTTCCAATGATATAAAGTGGAGGCAAATGGTACTAGTGGGTTTGGATTTATTCTTATATTACGACAACTGATATATCCACCGAGCGAATGCGGGAGGCGACAATGAATATGGCCACATATCTCGTCATTTCCGGTCGATCCTCGCACCAAAGATATGTCGAGGCTTGAAAATGAATTCCTCGGGTTTGAATAAATAATAATAATAAAAAACTAAGAATATATAAGAAAAACTACTAAGAAAAAGAAAACTCTACAAAACCTAAAATGATGCAAAATATATCAAGTGGACTCCAAAACGATATAAATACAAGCAAATCATGCACAAATGAGCCGCAAAAATATCGTAAAAAACGTACAAAAATGTGCAAAGCGAACAACCATGAGGATGAAATAAAAAAATCATAAACGCGTGGGATAATATAAATATACTGAGGCCCAACCGTTTTCCTACTTATATTTTCGAGATAGAAGGTTATAACGTCAAACAATCTGGGATTTTACCAAGAATTAGGTATTTGCTCATCAACGATTTCCACCCTCCTGCTGTCAACAAAAAATATATTATGATATAAACCTTAAATTTTGTTTGAGTTATGGTTGTGGAATTCAAACCCTTTTGTTGTGCGGGCTGTCTTTGCGATGGAGGTCCTTCCAGATTTTCAACTATTCCCCTGGTCGTGTGTAGCTACGTGTAATAGTGTGTAGGCTTAGGTTAATTGGCTTTCGTACGGGCTGGGCTTGTGGATTAAAACATGGCCATGCAATGAGTTAATGTTGCAAAAAAAAAGTTTCAATTAATAGGATTAAAAGGCTTACTTCCGGGTTAAAGGCTGTTAAAAATTTTGGTTTATATTAAATAAATTTATATTTTATGATGTAAAAAAACATATCTATTGGACATAATAAAGACATGCCATTTAATTGAAGTTTGAAATAATTTACGTGAACTTAAATTGATTTTTATTATCTAGTTGGAGCTACTCCTCCATGATTTTAAATCATCAAGTAATGAGGAGTTTTAATTTAAAGGTTGCAGATACACTCACATATTTCCTAAAGCTGATACAGTCGGTGTCATACGATATGATTTGCAAGATTTCTCATGAATGAACATGTGAATTTATTGCCCTTTTCACAAACACAGTCGGGTTCTTTGAGCTGCCACAACTATAACCTTTCAGATCCACCACCTTGTATTTCTATTAAAACCTGCCAAGCCAATCCATTCAACTCACTTCTCACTTTCGTCTTCTTTACTACTGTTTCAGTTTTTCTCAAATCTTGATATTGCTATAATGTCCAACTCAGATGACAGTGACTCCGACAATCCCGGAATCGTAGAACAACTAGAAGCGGAGATTGTTCGCCTCAAAAAAGAAAATGTCGGATACGTTTTCGAAATTATCGAACTTCTTCTTAAGAACGAGAGAATCACCGAAGAGAGGGAGCAGCTAGCCGCTGAGAACATTCGGTTGGAAGAGAGACTCAAGAAGGTGGAAGAGAAAGGAAAAAAGCCCATGTAAATTAGTTGAAGTATTGTTGTTGTTGTTGTTTCCTTTTCTGTATGTCTTTATCAATGAATTTCTCATTTTGTGATGATATTGTCTACCTTTATTTTCAGCTTTCATCTTATCTTCATGTACGAGTTACTGATTAATTACAGTCATAATTAACTACTCATTAGTGAACTTTGAAGAAAAACATTATTGGATAACTAAACGTCAAAAGAATCAACCAAAAATGATCTGAACTCAGACTCACTTTTTTGTAAACCTTCAGCCAAAAAAAAAAGGAACCAAAAGCTAGTCGCATTTATTTCTGTTGGAACTATTAACCTGTTTCTATACAAAACGTCTTCTATTCTTCATATTTTTTGCATTTATTTGCATTCTAGAGTTGCGAATGAAGCACTTGTCATTTTTTAATGCTATTGACAAAGAATGTATGTGATTGAGATTTTGGATGGAGAAATATTTGAGATCAGGGGATCTATTATTTTTTTTAAAGCATGAGCTTTGGACATCGAGCGAGATTTGGGATCGAGATTGTTTGCATTTATTTGCTTCTGGGGCTGCAAATGGAGATTAAGATTTTGACAATAAGAATATTTTTGTATTATGGATGATGGGATTGGCTGTCTATTTAACTATGAAAAGAGCACGGCAGAATGATACAGCTGGTTTGTGTTCATCTGTGTCCCACATCGGAAGATGATAAAAAATGTTTCCAGTTTAAAAATGTGATCCTCCCTTGGACCTATTGGAATCAACCCCTGGTCCTGGGAATCACTATTGGGCCTAACCGGGCTATGGACTACTTTGCTTGATGGACATGGCGCGTGGCCCGAGCTCTGATCTTTAAACGAATTGGCTTGGGCCTGCGCGAAGACCGTCAAAATTATTTTTTCTTCTTATAATTTCATTTTTATTTTATTTTCTTTTCTGAGATATAATTTTTAATTTTATGCTTTTTCCGTTTTCGATCTAGATATAATTTCATTTTTTTTTTATCTTTTCTTTTACGAGATATCATTTTGAATTAACTTTGCCCGCACATCCTATTTTTTTGGTTAATTTGTGATGTGTATATAATCTTGGATGAATATGGTGTATTTCGTCAACTTGCAATATTATTTGTAAATGGGTGTTGACATAATTTCGAATGAGTTAAAATCATCACATCAATATTTCCCAAGAAATCTTATGCATCATTTTTACAACGCAACATGTATCTATTATTAATAAAAAAATTTCAAATTAGTATCACCTTCCCTCGATTGACATTGCTAACCTATGAATAATAGAACTATAAAATGAAATTTTGTTGATTGAATATTACGAACAACATAGTACTAGGTCGATATTATTGTAAAACTGAATTTATAAAATATTCAGTTACACCATTAAAGATGACTAAAAAAAGAGCATACTGAATTCCAAACTACGAAAAACAAACTACTCATCCGTATATATTAATGTGCATTCTTGCTGACCTATGAACAATAAATCAATAGAATGAAATTATGTTGATTGAATATTTTATTGATTCATTTTTTTTTAATCTTTTCTCTCGTCCTACAATTTTAGATTTTTTTAGGTAAATAGATTCTGTAGAGAATTTCATGGATTCTATTAATTATGTGATTATCATGATCACAAAAATCACTATTATTATTAGATTATTCAACCAACAAGATTAGTCACAAATATTGTATCATATCAAATTTTAAATTTCTTTTACATAAAACTAATTTGTCTAGAACCTTAGAATTAAAATATAAATAGGTAGATATTTCCCTTTATACGTTTGTTTATTTTTGACACTATCATAAAATATGGTTATTTTCTCTTAATATGGACAGGACAAGATACTCAAATTAGTATCTAAGCGTAATCTCAAACACGGTTATATTATGCATATTAATATGGAGAAGTTACCGTAATCTCAGTATCTTCGTTGAACGGATCTTATTTTGCATACGCACCACCTAATTTGCAGACTAAAGAACTGCCTCAAACACGGCGAGACTCAAACTCCATCAGCTCCATACCACAAAAACAAATTTGATAAGCCACTTTCACATGAAGGTACCTCTCTCCCATTTTATTTTATTTTTTTTGTTATCAATTTCCTAAATTTTGAGAATTTTTAAAGGGATGTTATTAGTATATGTTCCAAATAATATTATTAGGTTGAAACCATAAGCTGAACGCCCGTGGATGTTATCAGTATACGTTCCCGAAAAAATTATTTCCTTTATAGTTCTGCTACAAATCTGCTATGAATATTATATCTCGTCGTTATTCTCAAACTACAACCCTCTTGTAACTACCGTACGAAAATTTGGAATCTGAATTGGAAATATATTCAAATCATTTTTATTGATGTTACTATGAACAAATCCTGCATATTAATTTTGTGGTCTTCGTTTTCAAATTTATATCTACACAGATGAATTCTAAAACAAGTCCTGACAGTAGAAAACGACCACCACAGAGTGACATGAGTGGTGTGAAATGACAGTTTGGAGCATCCACCCCACGAACTATGCATAGCATGTCACACCATGTAAACCGGATGGGGTAAATGATGGTGGCAGACAAGACACACATGTTTTCCAACATCGTACCAAACTGAAAAATTTGTATGATATACATCAAAAATTGACGGTCGAACAACGTTTTCAAATAAATTTGGTAGGGTTTGGGTCATTTCCTCACACGAAGATAACTCAATTTGACCTTAAGCTAATCAGTTTCTTACTGTCAAATTTTGATTGTAGGACGCTTAAAGTGAATGGGCCGTCTATAAAATTAATGCGATGACAATGCAGTCTGTATTCGGTCTATTGTGTTTAAGAAGAAAAACACCAGTGAACGTAAATGGAGGGTTAGACCTCCGCAAAAAATTATTTACGGACAACAAAAGTGACGTAATTGGATGCACGGACTAGTTAAAGAAAGTCTCGAGTTTTCAAGGGCCCGACTTTGTTGTTCTATATTTAATGTCAATTTTTTCCAGCTGTTTTATTTCCTAAATCGAACGATGTTTTAGAGTTAGAATGGTTAGATTATATTGTTGATTTCACGGTCGTGCAAACCTACAACTGGTCGGAGATGATATTGGAAAAACTTATCACCTGAAATGAAAAAATTAAAGCAAGTTCGTACGTTACCGGATGTATTCTTCTGTTGGAGGTAACCAAAATTATTTGCATGATTTGAATACAAATGCCTATTTTCTTTATGTGTATGTGTACCATGTGTGGTTGGCGACAACATATTAGTTTATAGATAAATTCTTGACTTCAACATTTTATTTTTTTGCAGATTGTTTTTGTCAACCATTTGGCAGCACAATTCCTAAGGATAGGCAAGGAATAATGTCTAGAAATATGGAAAATTGAGCAATGGTCTCAAATGGAAGTGACGACGGCACTGTCGTCATTTCAAGAAACAGAAATCCACAATGTTTTTGTACGTACCATCTGGAATGTGTTATAATTGTGAGCATATATATTTTACATTAATCCTAATCACAAACTCACATTCTTGCATATCACAGCAAGAATCTGAACCAAAGGTGGACAACATAAATAACTCAACGGTTAACATACCGGTTAGTTTGGGCGTGGGTATAATGGAGCAACTAACGCTGTTAAATAAGGGCTTCGAAACTGTTATCGGCATTTTGAGCAAGGTGCTGAATAAAATGGAGCAATCGGAGATAATGCCAAACAAATTAGGCACGGATAGCGTTGATGTTCCTTCGCCTTCTCCCCACCACGTCGATAGGAACACATCGAAACCCGAGTGTTATAAATAAGATGGCGTCGATAAAAACACCGATGTTAGTCCTTTACCTTCTCGCCACCACGTCGATAAGACTACACCAACATCTGAGTATTTTAAAACAAACACATTGTATGCAGATATCGATGATAGTCCTTTACCTTCTCCCCAACACGCCGATACGACTACACCGATACCAGAATATCTTAAAACGAAAAAATTGTTTCAAGACACCGATGACAGTCCTTCACCTTCTCCCCACCGTGCGGATATTATTCTGCCGCACATTCGGGCAAAAGGTGCATAATGATGTTTATCAATTCAGTATTTCACATATTATGTGAACTTTTATTTTCTATTTATAATTAAATATTGTAGATATTTTTGAAATTGCCATCATTAAAATTCAAAAATAATTACTTGTTTGGTTTATACTAGCAGTAGATGATATCTTTAGCTCCATTCTCCAATATTGGAATCACAATGAAGGAGTAGTGGCACATGTGTTCGGCGGAAAATTAAATGAAGAGTAAGTCCTACACTTTATAATATTTATCTTCAATAATTTTTTATATACCGACGTGTCATTGTCATATCACCTTTTTATACTCTTTTTCTTTGCATCGTAGGAATATAATGATTAAATATAAAGAGTGTTTTTTACTAAAGCCGAAATGAGAACCATAAATTATCCAACGTGGTTCACTACCGGAGTAAATATTATCAAACCTATAATTCTATTTTATTTTTCAAGGAAAATAATCTTATACATTTTTATAATTCTGGGTGGTTTTAGGTAATAGATTTTGTTGCGAATCAAGTACATCACGATAAGCAGATCATGGGATTTCCAAACACGGATTGGGTGTTCCCAGCGTCTTTCAGCGTAAGGGTGATTTATTCGGTATACTTGTAGTAGTCGATCATCATTTAAAATGATACTGTTGTGTTATGTTGTAGAACATGTGTTTGGCGCCTTTTGAGGACAGTTCCACACAAAAATATATTTTCAGGGTTCCAAGCATATTTAAGGGTTCTAATAGCAAATGCAGGAGTATCACGATTCCACTATGTGATGGTCAACATTGGTTCTTGTGCATAGTAAATTTCCTTTCAAAGAAGGTAACAACTGCCGACACGCTTAGGCATGATTCCCAAAATACGCCTATAATGGACCTATCAAAGATAGTGGTAATGTTTTTACTACTTCCTACGATTTACTTTTTATTAACACTTACAGTCTTTTTTAATCAAAAATCTGCCGCACGTTCATTCAGGTGAGTCGGATGGAGACTCTTGCAGTAGTATGGGAAGGAGGGTCATTTAGTCATGAAGATATTACTAATTCTTTTTATTGGTGTACTGACAATACAATCCCACAACAACAAAATGGGTAATGTTTCCATGTCGATATTAATTACAAGTATGCAACGTATATTTAATGTAATGTCTCCCTAATATCTCAGGCACAACTGCGGATTATATGTGTGTTTGCAAATGGTATTTCCTTATGTACTTAGTCGTGTTCTCACGGAGGTTAGCAATAATTTTCAATTTTATGGCCCAAGTTATAATCTTTTCATATTCCACCAGCTGGTCGATAATAATCCGTTAGAAAATTACAGTAAGAGTCCAAGGAGGTGCGTGAAAGGCTTGCAACAGTTCTATACACTGATCCCAACGAAGCTCCTCGTAGGTACGTAGGTAGCCTAAATATCATTCAAATACGCATTTCCCATTAATCTTTATGTATTCATACTGGACCGTAGGGAGCCATTCCAATTCATGATTCTAATTAACTCAACTGAAGTCGTAACATAACCGATCAAGTCCATTGCGCTTCAATATAGTACAATATATACAAAACTAGCTCACATTGTCAAAATGGCGATTCGATACCTAAATACATCGGGAAAGAACCTAATGGAGCACACTACTCAATACCATCAGATGCTCTTGAAGATCTTCAAAGTTATGTGAAGTCGTACATCGATAATGGGAGCTCCATTGTAGAAATTTTGATGAAGTTTGAATAGCGCCTTGATTGAAAATTCCAATCGAGTACTTCATTTCTTGAATTTTGTGTTAGTACTGGTGCATCGTGATTTTTAAAACTATACCTTGCAAAGTAGTTCATATTTAATGTGTTCATGATGTTATTTGTTTTGGGATAAATGGTCTTGGAATTTTGAGCTGCGATAATGGTGCATTTTTTACTGTTATAATTTAGGTAAATTACATAATTCTATAAGGTCATAATTTTTATGTAAATAGTTGTGATATAATGTAATGGCAAGTTGAGCCATATATATTTTTGGATTTTTTTTTCACTGAGGTGAGAATTACTAATAAAACAAGACAATTTTTTTTGTCAATTGTAATACCCTGTCCAACTCAGAAGCAGAGGGAGCCATCACAAGACATAAGCAGAACGCAACATCTCATTTTACTAATTAATACTTAACAGACCAAGAAAAACCATGGCCAAATCAAGTACCAAAATCTTGAACCAACAAAAACTAATGAAAATGTTAAAACAACCCAAGAGATCATCCCTTCCTCCAAGTACTTCAGAAACAAGTGAACTGCAACAAATCAACTAAACATAGGAATACGTATTACAAAAGACAAAAAATATCCAGCAAACTATCAAGGATCAAAATGACGACCAAAGCACTCTGCTGCCAGCTTCTTTCTCCAGTCCTTCATGTACTTTTGTTGAATAAGGTTAACATCTTTCCCGGAGAGTAAAAATTCAATATACTTCAGCGTGAACATACCGCAATCGGACCTGCAAAATATGTTTAGGTATTCAACCAATAATATTATTATATAATTTAAACACTAACCCATTATCTTGCATAGGGCATGTACTCTTATGGTGCGAGAATTCGGAGGGATCATAACGCTCGTCTACTAGAATGCACATCAACAAAGGGATAATAAGAGTCAGGGGCACTATGACCTGCATCATGATTCCCTGCCTAATGTGGCTAGGCATACTGTCATATATTTCAATAAGACGCTCCTCGAGATCAACCCTAATTGCAAACCAATGACTATCCACAAAATAGGGCGCATGCAAGAATCGACACCAATTCCACGATTTACCATGCAACGATAATTGGCCCTCGACATATCGGTCCAACAACGAGCCAATAATATCATTCTCAGGGTCTTTGACGAGTGCTTCTAGATCAGCCATGTTGTACATTTTTTCCCCTTTACCTTGATATGGTATTCGGCAGTAAGCTGCAATCACTTGCTTTACAAAGCCAGAATCCAGAACGCTGGATGACTGGTTGAAAAGGTGGGTGTACTCCGCTGCCCGCTCTCGCATGTGGAATAGTGCAGTATCAAGATGCTAAGAAAAAATCAACATTAAAATGAATATAACAATACTACATAATCTGATATAACATATCAAAATCTAAACTGACATCATCCATGAACCACTTGTCCGTCAAGATGTCGTCGAAAAACTTCCTAGACACGTCACACGTTGGTAACGGTAGAACATCTCTGATAAAAAAAACAAGCGGTTAATATTTTACTTCACTTAGATCAAATGGTTCCAATGATCTCAGTATACAAATTATTATTTTGGAAATCAAACAAATCTATTATTAGAATAGAATATTAAATAGAATAATGTATGATATGTAATGATTATAAAATACATGCACTGAGATTATGAAGTTAAATAAGCAGCATCTTTAAACAAATAATTACCTTTTTGTGGCCTTCGCTAAACAACGATTAAGGTCATCGACCTTGGCCTCGTCAACCTTTCTGTGAGGGTCAAACAATGTAATGTTCTTAATTATACGCCTTTTTTCCTGAATTTATTATAGGTGAGCATTGCGATTCTCTTCGCCTTTTCTTTCCACCCTCAAGGAACAACTCACACTCGACATATCACCTTGGCACATACATGAAATAAATTAAAAATTAATAAATATTTATTTATTACAACTAGTGAAATATATATCAATACCAGAGTTATATATCACCTGCTTCATCCATGTGTCAAAGGCTGAGCTTCCATCTATAACGAGAGATGGGAGAAAAGCCAAAGTGCATAGGCCATTACAATTATGGACATGGGATTCCCTTTGGAACAGACTCAAACCATCCAAGAGAAATATTTTTTTATTATCATGTATGACCATAACAAATGTCCAAATATTTTTCTTGAAATTTTGGTGCTCAACATTTCTTGGTAAATGTAATTTATTTACACATGTTTTTAACTCTCTCACACACACGAACTCACTCAATATAGTTATGTAAACCTGTTATTTCGTGAAGCATATAAAGTGTTTCGAAATTGCTGAAATTCGTGAAGAGATGTATATTGCAAAAATTAAATTGTCCGAATATGATTGGGATACAATTGCCGCTGCCACGAATAAATTCTCTCCTCCAGAGAAAGTTGGAGAAGACGGATTTGGTCCAGTTTATAAGGTGACTTTTTCTAGATTGGCCCATTCTACTACCCTTGTAACTGAGTTTATTATAGGTGAGCATTGCGATTCTCTTCGCCTTTTCTTTCCACCCTCAAGGAACAACTCACACTCGACATGATCGCCTTGGGACATACATGAAATAAATTAAAAATTAATAAATATTTATTTATTACAACTAGTGAAATATATATCAATACCAGAGTTATATATCACCTGTTTTATCATCGTTCGACGTTTGTCCGAGGCCACCAACGCTCGATTCATTAACAAAAGTTCTCTCATTTTCTAAGACACTCGTGCCGCACGACCACCGACAACCATCATCTGCATCTCGGATGAAAGTAAGTCCAATTATTCACTACATCAATTGACATATTTTGTCATAAAACATATTATTTCTTAAAACGAATAACACAAATACCTGTAACGGTTTCTTTCGAGTCGCGGCCTTTATCATCTTCAAATTTTTCTTCATTGACGCCTTCTTGGTCAACATGGTGGCTCTCTTTTTTTCCCTCCACAATTTTTAGCAAACAATCAAACTTCTTCTCAATTGCTTCAAACTTAGGCTGCACCATCTCCATAACCGCGTGTTTAAAAGTAGCTAACCTTCGATCCATTAGACTTCCAATACAACAGTAAGGTATTTGGTTAATCCCAGTGTCATCTCCCCGTTTTCAATCCTCATAGTCGGGAATGACAGTTACATAAGCACTCGTATCAGGAACGCCATTCCCATTAGCTCTCGTGCACCCGACATCATCGTCATCATTGCCCTCGCCGAAATCAAACTCCTCTTCATCATCAAACTTAGCCATTCCCTCCCACAATGGAGCAGGTTTTTCCGCTGCTGTCGGCTCTAATGTGCGTTTTACATTCAACTACACATGATGACGTTGGTTAGAATACTTGTGTGTTGCAAAACATTAATACTCCAAAAGACTTCAAACAATTTGTTACCTTTCCTGTCTCTAAACGGAGGTGAACATCTTTTGCCAATACGTGGTCATCAACTGACTAACTGATCATTCTCGGGACTGTTTCACCACATGATTGGGCAAAACTCTCACCGACCTCCGCAATCGCTTCGAAAGCCCAAACCTGTACAAAACAATAAAAATAATGTAATAATTAACAATTCATTATTCAATTTAAATTAGGTACAAATTCAAATTTAAATAAATAAGATCACCATTATAGCAAGTGAAAACCCCTTCAAATTTAAACCAACTCCCTTCATTGGGTTATCAAGTTTCTCTTCCTCAATTTTCTTCCCTTCATGCAATTTTTGCATAAAATTGCTAAGAGTGATTATGATTATGATTACTATTATTATGATTATGATTATTGTTATTATTATTATTATTGTTATTGTTGTTGTCGTTGTTGTTGTTGTTGTTGTTGTTGTTGTTGTTGTTGTTGTTGTTGTTGTTAATATTATTATTACACACATCCAGGTGCAATTTTAATGTGTATTCAATAAACAAACATTGTAGAGGTTGGTAGATTTTTAATCATTTAATTTGTATGGTCAGAGAGCTAGTCATGTTATAAAATTGATTTCTATCTTTTAGATTTTGAACTTTAAAAATGCACAATAAATCGTGTTTTAAAAACTTTCAAAATTGATCGATTATCCAAAAATTCTATTTCAGGCTGCTAATCTTTACAAAGTTCATGCTTTTGTTAATCACCATTACTTTTCTTATCAGATCACTAGCTCCATGATTAGGTTTCTATTAGAGATGATTTATTTATTTTTTATATATAAATAACTAATTGTAAATGGTCTAAATATTTCCACACATAACACAAGTGACCAAAGAATAAAGGGTTTCTCAAAAATTAATTTCAAAATTACGATACCAAATGATTGTACCACTAAAACTGATGCAACAAATCCCGCAACTGTTAGGAAGGAAAAATAAAAACACAGTAAAAGAAATTATCAAAGATGAAAAATGAAAGCTAACATTTCTACTGTTTACGAAAACAGGCAGATGCCAATAATTACAAATGTATCAACCCCGAATGAGAAAGCTCAGTTCATTGCATTTCACTCCTCATCGAAGTGGAAAACCAATCTTCAGGCATCCAAGAAAACATCAAAACTTGTAATTATTATGGATTGAGCTTTTATAAAGGTTATATTTCCCAAATTTACTTTGAAAAGTTAAGCAACAAATCACTTAGCTCTAAACTACAGCAATTGGAAACGTAAGCAACAAAAAAAGCTGATCAAAAATCCTAAAAACACCCGATTTTGTACATTTTGGGCTAAATTACCAGATAGAAAAAAGAACTTGTTCATTCATACAACAATCAAAATTGGACCAGATCACAAACCCCTAAAATACACATCAAAATATCATGAATTAATGAAAATTTAACAAAAGTACAAATAGTTTACACAAAAAAAAAATTGAAAAAAAAAAAGCTAGAGGACTTTTGTACTAAAAAAACAACTAACCTTAAAATAAATTTATGCTTCCACTTTAGATTGGTGCTGCAAATAACGTCGTCTTTTTGCAAGGTATCGGACGGGAGAAACGGGATGTCAGGAGGATGTTAAATTTTCAATTCGGTTGGAAATTTCAGAAAATCGGTTAATTCGGTTCGGTTTTAACCGAAATATAATTAAAAAATAAAAATAATAGTTTTTATATTACTTATTGTTATTTTTTATTAATTCGGTTCGATTCGATTAATTATGTTTTAAATTTATTTTCGGTTTAGTACGATATATAATTTTTTAAATATTTCAATTTTCGATTTTTTTGATTTTATTCATAATTTCGATTCGTTTCTGTTTGGTAACTTAACCGAATGTTCACCCCAACATGGGATGAAATACTTACTTTTATATCTTACTTTGGATAAGGGGCCAAATATGAAGATGAATTTAGAAATTCTCCCATATAAACATCAAACGGAAGAAAAGAATCCCGTATTATATCAAATTAAACAGAGCATTAAAATCAACGTTTCGTAATTATCCTTTATTAAATCTCAACATGCTACTACATAAAGTTGGCATTTACTTGGCACAAAAGAAACAATTATTCTTTGGAAAAAACATGCGACCCTAAATAACAATAAATAAAAAGAATTCAAAGAAAAAAAAACTTTTAGTATTCCTTACTACTAAAATAAATGCGTTATCTTCAAGTCCAGTCAAGCAGCCAGTTTCATCATTCCCGAGCTTCAAACAAACACAGCCCACACACACCAGTGGTATGACAACTCCGCATATTCACATATTACATAACCACCCCCAGATTTTCTACTTTCTACACAGCGACCCATAACCAAGTCTTCGAGCTCAGGGGCAATGCCGTCCAAGTAATTTGACCCTGCCAAACCCCGCACGTTCTTCACAGAAAGGCGGCCCTATCATTTACCTGATATACCCTGACTCAAAGAATATAAACAAATATACCAAAGGGCAAAAAAGCCAATTCATATGAGGGAATTGCTGTCGCCGCATAAAATAGGAAATAATAGAGGAACGTGAGTGATCCGCGCACACCACGAAAAGAAAAGAAAGATGACTCTGGGAAAAAAGTTTGAAGAGTGAGAAACAAAAAAGGTAGAGAGAGAAAGTCCGTTTTCGAGACGTTACCGGATTTAACCACATCCTATTAGCCGGAATTTGGGAACTCTATTCGCGTCCGCCTCAGGGTTCCCTCAGAATTTAGGGATTCTTTCTTCCCTTTTCATCCCACTACTTCAAAATCACTGCTTCATCACTGTAAATATTGTTGGCTTCTCTTGATCGAGTTGGGTTTGAGATCTGCGGAGACGCCGTGAAATGTTTACGCCGCAGAAGAAGCTGTGGTCGCTGACGCCGAGGAGCGAGTCGGGCCAGAGGAACGGGTCCGTATCTGGACCGGGCTCGGGCTTGAACATTAACGCTGTGAGCCCGAAGAATGGTGAGGCATTAGCTAAAGGCAAAGCGGTGGGTTTTCTTCTGGAAGATGGGATTATGGACCACGAGACGTTGACTGAGAGGGTTCCGAAGCTCGAGAATGAGGTCTTCACATGTTCAATTAGTCTTTCTACTGCTATTTTTCTCGTTTACTGTCTTTTTAATTGTCTTCTCCTTCTTCTCCTTATTATTATTATTTGTTTTGTTTTTTAGCAATCTTGATAAGTTTTTAGGCTCGGTCACAGTATTTCTATTACCAGATCAATTACAGAATTTAGAATTTTCACTTTGTTTTCCACGAAGTGACCTAATTAGGTAGGTACGTAATAAATCTCGTGAAAGATTATTGGAGAACTTGCTTAAAAGTGTCATGAAAATTTCTATTTTTTTTAGCGAAATGGTAGTGGGCAATTATTTTATTGGCGAACTGCTTGATTGGGGTGGAGAAGTAGAGAAGGGGCAAATGCTGCCATGGAATGAGAGGCCTCTTACTGTTTTAGTTCGATTCATGCCACCAGGATTGTTTTGCTTTCTTATCTAAGTTTTAGGTGCCTGTTGTAATTAAACTTATTCATTGGTATGGTATCTTATTTGGCGTTGCCTTGCTATTTAATACCAGCTAAACTTATATTAGAAATTATAGTTGTCATCTTGGTCATATTATTTTTCTTCATTTCTATTAGTTGACCTCACTCTGTAATTTCTCAAAAATTACAAGCAACATGTAGTTTTAATACCTAGACTTTATACTTTTGAAAAACCCATCGTTGTATTTTCAGCTGTTCTCGTAATAGTTATACTGTTTATGATTTGTGTGATGCTTAGTAACGTAGCAATTTATTAATATTTGTAGTGGGTGTAAACTTTTTGCTGTTTAAATCTTATTCTCTTACCTAGGCTTTTAACTTTCGAAAAACCCATTGATGTATTTTCAACTGTTATCATAATAGTTATACTGTTTATGATTAATGTGATGCTTAGTCCCTCTAAATGTAGCAATTAATAAATTTGTAGTGGGTGTAAACTTTTTGTTGTTTAAATCTTCTTCGCTTACCTTTTGATTTCTTGCAGCTCTTTGAATATCAATACAACATGGGCCTCCTGTTGATTGAAAAAAAGGAGTGGAATTTGAAGTATGAAGAACTAACACAAGCTTTAGCTGATGCAACCGATGCCCTAAAAAGAGAGCGATTAGCTCAATCAAGTGCAATGTCTGAGGTGGAGAAGCGGGAAGAGAATTTGAAGAAAGCATTGGGTGTTGAAAGACAGTGTGTGCTTGATGTAAGATTTTAAATGCATCTTTGGCTCTCATCTTGAATATGTAGTTACTTTCAGTGTGTTGATGTTTGTTGTGGTTCCACAGCTTGAGAAGGCTTTGCGCGAGATGCGGTCGGAATATGCTGAAATTAAGTTTAATGCTGATTCAAAACTGGCTGAGGCTAATGCATTAGTCACTAGTGTTGAAGAGAAATCATTGGAAGTTGAGGCAAAGTTTCATGCTGCTGATGCCAAACTTGCTGAGGTCAGCAGGAAGAGTTCAGAAATCGAGATGAAATTGCATGAGTTGGATTCTCAAGAAAATGCGCTTCGAAGAGAACGTTCTTTCTTCACCACAGAGTATGCTTCTTTTCTTGTGCATAGTTAATTTATTATGTCGTATTTGTAGTCTTATTACATGAAAGTCATATTTTCCCAGACGTGAAGCACATGATGCTTCTATATCTAAGCAAAGGGAAGACTTAAGAGAGTGGGAGCGCAAGTTACAGGAATCAGAGGAGAGACTAGATGATGGTAGAAGATTGCTGAACCAAAGAGAGGAAAAGGCGAACGATAATGATAAGCTTTTGAAGGAAAAACAGAATGACCTTGAAGAATTGCGGAGGAAGATTGAGGTTTCTAATTCAGCTATGAGGAACAAGGAAGAAGATATTAGCAGCAGACTAGCGAGCCTAGCTCTTAAAGAGAAGGCATGTATTAATCTTAAAGTGGACAATCAATAGATAGTTTCTTTTTTCCTATTTTTATAACCGTCGATGAATTTAATGCAGGAAACTGATGATGTTAGGAAGAGATTAGAGGAAAAAGAGACGCAATTGCTGGAATTGGAGGAAAAGCTAAACACTAGAGAAAAAGTGAGTACATTGACTGACATTTGTTCTGACCAACTATTTTTTCCCGCATTCTGATTGTTTTCCGACGACTTTCTTTTTGTGATATACATTGCAGATGGAGATTCAGAAACTGTTGGATGAACATAGTAGTATACTGGCTGAGAAGGAGAAGGAGTTTGAGTTGGAGATGGAACAGAAGAGAAAGTTGAATGACGAACAGTTGGAAGACAAGGTGGCTGAAGTGGAGAAGAAGGAAGCTGAAATTACACACATGGAAGAGAAAATGAAGAAACGTGAACAGGCGGTTGAAAAGAAATTGGAGAAAGTGAGAGAGAGGGAAATGGATTTTGACTTCAAATCGAAAGCTTTGAAGGAAAGAGAAAAGTCTCTGAAAGCTGAGGAGAAAAACTTGGAGAAAGAAAGAAAACAAATGCTTGCTGAAAATGGAGCCTTACTCGGTCTCAAGTCTGAGCTTGAAAATCTCAAGGCCGAGACAGAGGAAATGCAGCTGAAACTGAGTGAGGAGAGGGAACAGCTAAAAATAACTGAAGATGAGAGAGCAGAATATACTCACTTGCAATCGGAGCTGAAACAGGAGATAGACAAATACAGATTCGAAAGCGAGCAACTTACGAAGGAAGCGGATAATTTGAAGCTAGAGAAGGAGAAATTCGAGAAAGAATGGGAAGAGCTGGATGATAAAAGAGCTAAGATACATAAAGAACAAGAGGGTGTCCTTGAAGAGAAATCTCGTTTGGAGAAACTAAGACTGTCTGAACAGGAAAGGCTGCACAGTGAGAAGCTGGAAACACAGCAATATGTAGAGAGCGAATTGGAAGCTCTTAAATTGGCTAAAGATTCTTTTGCTGCTAGCATTGAGCATGAGAAGTTACTATTGGCTGAAGAAGCCGAAAGTGAAAAAACTCGACTGAATCATGAGTTTGAAATGCAGAAACAAGAACTTGAGGCCAAATTGCAGAGGAAGCTGGAAGAGGCTGAGAGTTCTTTGCACGAGAGGGAAAAATTGTTTGAACAAGAGAAGGAAAAAGAACTTAACAATATTAATTACTTACGGGAAGTGGCCAGAAGAGAAATGGAAGATATGAAACTGGAAAGACTTCGAATAGAGAAAGAAAAAATGGAAATTTTAGAGAATAAGAAGCACGTCGAGACTCAGCAATTTGAGATGAAAAAGGATATCGAGGAACTGGTTAGCTTGAGTCAGAAGTTGAAGGATCAAAGGGAACAATTTATCAGGGAAAGAGAACGCTTCATTGCATTTGCTGAGAAACAGAAAAACTGCATCATTTGCGGAGAAACTATTCGCGAGTTTATGTTGTCTGATCTTGAGGAACCACCGCTGCCAAAGGTAGCGGAGAATTATTTGAAGGAGGCTGAGAGATTTAATGCTGAGTCATCCCCTGTTCTTGCTAATTCAGGATCACCTATTGCTGGTGCAACCATTTCTTGGTTCAGGAAATGTACCTCAAAGATTCTTAAATTTTCACCACGAAAGAAGCTTGAACTTGATTATGGACAGGAGGATCCTAAAGGGGAAACTTCAGAGACTCAAGTCCTCATCAGTTCACCTAAAACATCGCCAAACGGTGAAAAGGATCCAGAATTATTATGCTCAAATGTTGCGAATAATTCTTCTGATGTCCATATCGTTGAATCCGATAGTGTGATTCGGGAGGTTGAAGCTGCTCAAGCTCTATCAGTTGATCAAGAACCACCGAGTAATCCTGAGAATTCTCACAATGCTGATCTGAAGGCACGGCATGGTGGACCTAGCAAGAGAGGTGGGCCCAGGGCAAGTAGAACAACACGATCGGCGAAGGCTGTAATTGCTGGTTCTAAGGCCAATGGTGATGTGGTGGAGACCTCTGTGTACACGAATGATGAAAAAGCAGAATCTGATGTTCTTGGAACACCAAAGAACAACAGGAAGAAGCGAAACCGACCTATTCGTGGATCACAAGCAACAGTAAGTGACGATCAATCTGAAGGTCATTTGGATAGCATCAAGGATGGTGATCGTCCAAGGAGGAGACAGAAAGTTGATGCAGCAGCTGAACAAACATCTGGTCAGAGTAGATACAATTTCCGGAATCCCAAAAAGTAAGTGGCACTTTGTAGCTGTACAACTTTTGTGATTTTTGGTTTCGTATCATAGAGGAAGAATGAATTCGGTTGCTATCTAAAATTCATTTGTCATTGTCTTCAACAAATAATGTTGTAAAATGCTGTCCCTGAGCTAATTGATATGCAGAGGTCCTATTTAGTTGGAACATGTTAATAATTTATATCATTTTGAACGTTTTGGGATACAAATGGAATTTTATTTATTTATTTATTTTTCAGAATGGTAGGAACAGTAGCTAATGGATCCTTACCTAGAGCAAGGAGGGGCAAGGGAAAGGAAACTGAGCAACCGCAATCTGAGAATCCCGACCCTGTTGGAGCTTCAAGGGAAGAAATCAATGGACCTGGTCACAGAAGATTTGGGGGTGAAGATGGTGATAATCCTGTGGGAAGCACTGCTGCCGCTAGCGAGTTTTCTGCAGACAGTCCTGTGAGCATTCTGTGTGTGTGTGAATGAATGACAAGGGGTTAATGACAAAAAATACCATTGATTTTTATTCTAATTACAAAAAATCTCAGCTATCTTTCAGAATTACAAGACATCCCCGTATATTTGTCTGTTTTACAAATTGCACCCGTAATTTCAGAGAACAATTGATTTGTTTTGTTGTGTTGTGTATATCTTGCAGCTTTTACTGCATTTGCTGGTTTTCTAACTTTTTCTGTTGCATGTGTACAGATCAAGAAGAATGCTACTGGGCATGTTGATACAGCAAATACTGACGCAGGTGTGGGTCTGAGCGAGGAAGTGAATGGGATGGCCGATGAGGCCATAGAATACAGTTTCAGAACTGAGAGCCAAGAAGACGATGACGGGGATGACGATGAAGTTGATCATCCCGGTGAAGTTTCCATGGGGAAGAAGCTCTGGACTTTTCTCACCACATAATCTAAATAAGTAAATGTTCAACTTCTTGTGTCTTTTCTTAATTGTAGCTACTTGTAGCGTTTTCTATTCGTTTTGCAGTCGAGAATTTTCTTTTGTTTAGTTGTGTGTATTAATTAGTATTAGTAGTGTGCACAGTGATGAAGTGAAACACGGAAAGCAATTCATGGCTGGAGGAATTATATTGTTTGCCTTCTCTGCCATTGCTCTCGCTAGGAAAGTTGGGCTTTGTTGTTATTATTAATGTTCTTTAATTTCTGAATAGACAAGTAATGTAGTATTCTTGGACAGTGCATCTGTTGACACTGACTTTGGTTTGTATTAAATCTGCTCTGTTTCTGTTGAACTATTTGTGCGACTGAATTGGGTGTTTAGTTATGGTGTCACGGGCTTTTTTTCTTATTTTTCGTTTTTTGAATTGAGCAAAATTTAATTGGTACGGCGTTTAGTATGTTGTTTTTGAATTTAGTCCACGATTTATTATATACACCCAATGTGAAGACAATATTAATCTATAGAATATGACTAAAATAACAATAACAATAATTTATTGGGAAAAAAACTTTTAGCCTTCTAGACTATATTGATTTTTACCGTTTACCATACGATTTATTTTTTCAACAAATTACCATCTGAACTATGCGCGAATTGTATTTTACCCCCTACACCACTGTTTTGTAATTTTGTGATCAAAATTTAATTGGTACGGCGTTTAGTATGTTGTTTTTGAATTTAGTCCACGATTTATTATATACACCCAATGTGAAGACAAAATATTAATCTATAGAATACGACTAAAATAATAATAATAATAATTTATTGGAAAAAAAACTTTTTGCCTCCCAAACTATTTCGATTTTTACAGTTTACCATACGATTTTTTTTTTTCAACAAGCCACCATCTGAACTATGCGCGAATTGTATTTTACCCCATACACCACTTTTTGTGACACATCATTCGGTTTTGATTACAAAACCACAAAAAAAGTGTAGTGGGTAAAATGCAATTCGCGCATAGTTCAGATGGTGGTTTGTTGAAAAAAAAAATTCGTATGGTAAACTGTAAAAATCAAAATAGTTTGGGGGCAAGAAATTATTACCCCTATAATTTATTAATTGCGGATGCTTGGTAAAATTAGAGGAAAGTGAGAATGGCGTGTGTGCTGGGGTTAATGGTCTGCACCCCTAGTAGAACAACGAAGATCAATGGCGGTGCCAAATCAACATACTGTACAACTATTGATCGAATGAATGTCCAGTGTTATTTCTTGCGGGGCCAAAACAGCTTCAGGTTTCTGAAATAAATAAATTTCCTTGTTCAAGTTTTTAGTAAAACTTGACGCATCCTGATATATTTATAGGGGACTTCTATGGTGCCTTCACGGCACCATTCCTCATATTTATATACATTTGAAAAAAGATGTGTACATTACAATCTAGTGAAATAACAGAATTTTGAATTCATTTATCAAGAATTATGGCATATGCACAAATTAGCCACCAGAAGATTTATATACGTACTGACATGTGTATACATCCTTAAATCATCATCATCCATGTGGAGTTTGATGCCTAAACATACCGATTATTTACTTCATTTTTTCTATCAACAAAGAAAGCCTATCAAGTTCTAGAGACAAAAGTCAAGGATAATATGATTGATCAAAACCCAAAATGTTGTTCCAACATGAGATCCTGATGGAAAATGCTGCAGACAGTGTTTTTAAGTTGATGCAGGATCATCATAGTTGAATGCTTAGCACGACGAAGTGAGTCAAACTGATAATGATTGTCCTGACAAAACTTCAAGAAAGATTGTCTATTGTTGAAGAGATCATTTTCCAAAAGGATGTCCTCGTCCTCCGTATCAGCAGCTACATCAGTCACTGGAATCTGCAAAGATCAATGTCCAAACACAGCGAGAAAATGTTAGCATTTTCAAGTGTTGGTCAAGTTCAAGCTAGCTGGGACTGATTTTTTATTTTATTATTATTTTTTTTAATATTTGTTTAAAAGGGAGAGAATTTGTACCTGATAGAGTTTGTGTTTTTCCCCATGGATACTAGTGTGTGTTCCCAGTCCACTGGAATTTCGCTCGAATACAAGGCATCTGAAATTCAGTTATTAGAATAAATTTCTTATAACAGGCTCGTGGGAAAAATTCCGATAATAAACTAATCAATGTTAAGCAAAATGAACATTTTGAAATATCACCTGCGACACAAATGAAATCTGTTGCATTGATTACACGACCATCGACTTCCAGACAGGATCGGTTCATGGCAATTTATGCAAGTGAATTGCAAGTGGACAACAAAAAACTCTTCCTTTAAAGGCAGGATGGTTTGGCCAAGCTACCAATCAAACGAAAATCAAAACAACATAAAGTTAGTTCGTAGGCGGGAAAAAAATAATTCTAAGGGTGCAAATAAGAACGTGCCAATAATTTGTTAACAAACCCACCTTTTGCATAACCAAAATATCTTTTGTTTTATCGGCAGAAAGATCAGTATGTCCCATTGCTCTTAAAGCTCTTTTCGTTGTTTTTATTTTTGACTTTCTCTCGGAAACGCCTCCACTCTCTTCTTTCTCAATGACTCGGATCATATCCTCAATCGCACAAGACCAATAATCCCCGTCAAAGTAAGGCAATCGAGCAGCTGTTATCTTGCTGTTGCATTCTCCACTTGGAACAAAGAAGTAATCATAGAAATTAGTGTATTCCACCACAACATTCTCTTCCTTAGCTTTTCTGAGCAACTTCTTGTACCTGCACGTGCATAAAACCTTAGATCACAAAGACGTCAACACAAACAGTCCAAATAAAGTGTGGGGGTGATTTAGCCTAATTACAACAACAACAAAAAAAACCAAACCAGTTACTTTCCACGTTTGGAGTTTTTTGTAATAGTTTTTGTTATTAACCCTAAATGTGTAACGGCTGGCTATGCTCATTCATTTTTGCTAGGATGCAAATAGTTGAAGACAACTAATCAGAAAGTATGAAAAATATGACTCAAAATTATTCAAGCACACTAAAATGATGACATTACCACTGAAGCAGCTTATGAGGATTTGGCGTTTTCTGAGTCTCGGGATGACAATATAGTATGTAATCTTCCCCTTTCGTAGGTGGGCAAGCCCATATGTAGCACGTAGTAAAACCATGTTGCTTGCAGTAATCAAGATATCCAATCTGCAATGATGAAATTTTTGTAAAAAATAAATTAAACAAACCAAAGAAAAAGAAAACAGATCAAATGGTTCTCATACTTCATTAAATATATAACAAAGTGTGGGGAGGAATACGGAAACTAAAGACAGATTAAATAATTACCAGTATTTCGTGATATATGAAGGTACGCAGAGCCACGCCGTCAACAGTTTTTATTTCAGGTCTGAAATACTTTACCGAGTCGAGATACGAGATATATATGGAACGATTATTCGGGTGTCCGCATTCCGATCCAAACTCTTGGAGATACATAGCGAAGATACATACATCTACACCTTCAACTTTCTGAAACAACAGGAGAACCTAAACAACAATTTAAATTCATCATCAACGGACCAACCTTTTTTTCTTTCTAATTGACATGAATCACGAGTGAATTGACAATCTTATTGGAATCCACATCCTATTGATAGAAACAAGAACGGAAAAAGAGTATGTGCGTAAGAATTGCTAACCCCATACCTTAGACTTATATGGAAACTCGGTTGGATAAGTTTCACCATGGAGAATATCTAAAAACTGCTGCTTCACTTTTAACACTTTGTTCACAGCTAAAACCACTCTAACTACGAGATCTTCTACTCCAGTTACCTGTTAAATGAAAAACATGCCTCAGAATTAAGCAGCAAACAAAAGAAAAAAAGCTTGGCGTGCATAGATACAAGCACACATTTGTAAATGAAGGAAAAGATGCAAAATTATATTCTAAAAAGTATTATGCCTGTTTTAAGCCCAGCCATTTTGATGCAAATTTAATTAATCGAACCTATGCATATCATCACTACATTTCTATTTTTCTTGTAATAATTCAATCTGCAGTTAACAATTAGAAGAGCATATTTCATAAAGCCAATTGTAAAAAATCAAGCAATTAGTTTAAGCAGAAATTGAAATAAATAAAAGAAAGAAAAGAAAATAAATCTGAATGCATCAAAGCTTACCTCCTCAGGAGACTTTCCTAAAATATCTGCCCTCTGTTTTCTCTCTCTAGCGAGGCTCTTGAAAAGTCTTTGCTCTATGTGATCACTAAGCTTAGTTCTTGGAAGATCTCGCGCCCTGAAAGCCGGAGGTATGGAGACATGCCCTTTTGCTTCAACCTCACTCAATCGGCAAAATGGGCAAATATAGTCCAATTTCCCCTCCAAATCTTGCTTAGAATTATAAAGAGCGCAAATCTGATGTTGCCAGGCTTCACATTTGTCGCATTGTACCCACTGCAAGCAGAAAACGGTTAATAATAATAATAATAATAATAATAATAATAATAATAATAATAATAATAAAAAAAAATCCAAAGGAAAATGAAAAACTACCAAGTACCAAGGAAATCAGAATCTTACTCCTTCTGGAAACTCATCAGTATTTTTGCACTTCTCCAGTATAGCTTTTGAAAACGAGAGCCCCCTAAATGAGATGTTACCACCACGAGACGCCTTAAAGCATAAGGTACAAAAACAGTATTTAACATCCGTTCCATCGTCCGGTGGCCTAAAATAATTCAACCCATGCTTGACTCGAGCTCCACAACACGTGCAATACATTGGTGGAGGAGCAAACGTGCGCCCACCCACATCACATAACTGACATGTATTCTCGTCAACAATGCGCACACCCCTGTCTCCGCTTAATCCATTCCCGGCAGACTATTAAGAAAAAAAAAAGTTTAATAAAAGAGAAAACAGTAAGGAGACTAGTTCATCATTAGTGCACAACTAAGAAACCGTGCAGTGGAAAGATAAAATTATAACACATACCAGGTTGGTACATTGATTCAGACTATGCAAGTGTTCTTTAATTTGGTCAGGTGCGAAGAAATCAATCAAAGAAACACCCGAAACTTTTAAATCCTCCAACTTTTTTCCAGATTGACAATCAGATTCACCTAAATCACATATAGCCTCAGATATCCATTTGGTGTTCTCTGCTTCGTCCATCAGAAACTCCTCAGGGAGAATCGAAATCCCATCAAAATCCAAACTTTGACCATAACTTTTGACCTCGCAAACGTCGACACGTCCCGGTTCCTGTTGTTCTTCAACCCTGATATTAATCTCTTCACAATGAGAGATAACATTTTCATCCCTCATCTTTTTATCCTCAAAAGCATAATTACTAGGACTCTCATTGTTCAATGTGACGGCAGAGTTTATAAGGCCTTCAGATGGCTGTTTTAAGCTTTGACGGACAATCGCACCCAAAGACCAATTGTCATTCCCCGTCTTCATACGTTTAGGAGCAGGTTGAGTAATAACATAAAGTTTCTTGATGCACAACTCACGGACGGGCCCGCACGTGTCGCAGGGAGCGTCTCGGCAGTAGTCGAAGTGGGATATCAATTGGCGGTAATTCTCGCATTTACAAACTACACCGCACACTACCAAGTGAAGTCGGGCAAGAAACTCCTGCCGGCTTTTGCAGGCATCAGTTATATTGTATTTGTCGCTAAGATACAACACTAGAATATTGTGAGGAGACCAAATCGAATCTGCGGGAATGGGAGCTTGAACATTACAAAATCCTTGCTGCGGAGTATTTTTGGGGCCCACGCTAGAATATTGTGCTTTATTATGAATATTTTTCTGGCCCACTATGAACCCATTCGTCTGGGCCTTGAAAGGCCCTACACGTAAAGGAGGAGGACAAGGCTGAGAATCACACTGCTTTGATTGGAGTGCTTGGAGCCCACATTGGGATACAAGTTCGTGGCTTAACATCGGCTTAGCGTAAGCCTTGTTCGATGATAAAGTAGCATTAGTATCTTGTGGAACCCAATTGGACAGCAAGGCTATGTATCTATTTAGGTCCACGATATCACTCGACGAAGATAGAGCACCAACGTGATTGAAAGTCTGATTGTTCTCCACAAGTTCTCCATGTCCAATCCGATCTGAATAACCTGTCCAAGACATTGTTGTGGAGATAAAAGGATAATGTAAGAGCCAGAGAGAGCCAGAAAATATTTAGCCTTTATCAGAAATATCACTTAAAGAAGAAGAAGAAGGAGGAGGAGTTATTGCCTGAAATTGGGTTAGAGAAAGTTCCAGAAAAATTCGGTCCACCCACATAAGGTCCCATATCATAACACCGCTGAGATGGCATTTGCTCGGGATAAAAAATGCCTCTGGACATTCTCTCTAGATCAACCAATGAAGGCATGCTATTTATTTTAGAAGCAGCCAACAAGGAAGAACCTCCTTCATCATTAATTGAACCTCCTGCATTTTAAATTACCATGGATTTTAAACTTAGGTTCACATTTAAAAACTTGATTATTATTATTATTTTTTTGAAAACATAGAAAACTCAAGAGTTGAAAGATTAAAAAAAAGACCTCGCTGAATGTAGGGTGAATTATATTGGCGAGAGAAATCTTGATTTCCGTGCTCCTAAAGAAATTGAGATAATATGAATTCAAGAGTATATGGCATGCAAAAATCAAAGTCTTTAAAACAGCAATGTAAACCTTAAATGTGTATCCTTGAAACAACCGGCTATTCATGACAGCAGCATTTTGCTTAGTCCACTCCGAAACCTTATTCCTGCGGTTTTTGGCACTGCAAAAGGATGGATTTAAGATGTTAGAAAATGATGTGTAACTCCGAAAAAACAGAGTATGGACAGAGAAAGAGCATTCACATTTTAAGCTACATCAGCAATATGACCAGAATTTTTTTTCAAAATTTGACCTTGTGAATCCATTGGCATGAGGAGTAAAACTACTATTATTCTGCAAGTTCTTATCAGATTGAAACTTCGAATAACAGATGCTAGTTACACAAAAATCTTGCGACGACATCTTCATTCTACAACTAACCATCAAATTTACAGTTCAAAGATTCATATCCTTATTTCATTCTGAAAAAAATAGAGGAATAATCAAGTTAAATTGAAATAAGATTGTTATTACTAGTGGATTCTTTTCATCTTATACTGCAATTGCCTCGGTTTCAAGAAAAAGCCAAACCCATATCAAGGATAAATTGCTGAAATACATTGGGTAGTCAAATCAAGAAACATATGGTCTTCTTGATACTTTATCAAGTGTAGAGCAATTGGACAATTTTTTTAACATGACACACACACACACACACACACACACACACACACAAAGAGGCTCAAAATCAATACAGAAGCAGAAGGCGTGATAAAAGTTTCAACAATACCTTCTTCAAAAATATGAAGAATTTATTTTAGGGTTTCTCGTGACACAAAATTGAAAACCATAATAGAAAAGCATGTTCCTGGAATCAATTATTACTCAATCCCTGTTCAATTCACAATCAAAATAAGATAAACCCTATCTAATCAACATTAAAAACCAAACAAATTTCGAATTTCTTTCTATTCAACCGGTCCAATTCAACATTCCAAAACAATTAGGGTTAAAACAATGTGCGATCAACAAGCAACATCGCCTGCATGTATATCAATATACATGCGTCTGTGTCGACATATATGTCATCGTCAAAAGATTTCATCGGAAGGCGCAATTATGAAAAGAAAAAAGATATAATAAACACCATAAAGAAAGGGTTATAACGCGTACCATAATTAGGGTTTAAAATCAATTGTCGAGGACTCGAGAAAATCACAGCAGTCAAACCTAATTTACTAACAAGACAAAAGGTAAGAAGCTATAGTTACTTAAATAGAAGATCGAGATAAAATAATATTGTAATATTGATTATTTACAGAAATTGCCTTGATTCTATTGGTCTGTTTAGGATTTATTAGTAATGAAATTGCATAATTAGAATCTAGACGGAATAGGTGCCAAAGTTGTGCCAAACGGCACATATCCTTTATTTATGTATATGTATTATATACTCCCTCCGTCCCGTTCTATCTGTCGCATTTGACAATTTTACGTCCATTAAAAAAGATGATTATTGCTATAATTATAGTTATCAAATGACCATAATATCTTTGTATTCAAAATAATTAAAAGTATAAAATAATAAAGGTAGGGGTAAAAGCAGTAAAGTAACATTTACTTTTTATTGAAAAGTAAAAAGTAACAATGATTATCTCTTGAAAATGTAAATGCGACAGATAGAACGGGACGGAGGGAGTAGATAATAACGTTAAAATTAGTTTAAAAAAAATCCAAATGAAACAAATAAATTTAAGGAAAAAATGCATTTTGGGGGGATTGGGGCTGAATATACGGTTCAAGTTGGCATGAGTATCAATGCATTTTATTTCATTTGTTGAAGTTATTTCGGTTGATACGTGTCGTGCTTTACTTTTTTTTTTTTTTTTTAAGTGTCGATTTTTTGTGCATTTTGAATTAAAAATTTATTGAGCCCTAACATATTTGTCGGCTAACCGTTATTTCGATTGACACGTGTTGACTCTGAATACATTCCGAAACTAAAAAACTTCTTGAGTCTTCACTAATTTGTCGGCTAACCTTTACTACAGTTGACACGTGTTGACTCTTTGTGCATCTCCACCTATAAAAATTATTAGATCTTACTCGATTGACACGTGTTGACTCTTAATACAGAGCCAAAAAAAAAAAAAAAAAGTCTTAAAAACTCTTTAATCGGACAACCTTGACCCACTGTGCGAATAATTAATTGACAATTTTTTAGGAATATGGGGTTTGAACCCACGTTCTTTTACTTTTGATACCTAACTCACGACCACTCCACCACATGATTTTCATATTATATTATATAAATAAAAATAAATCTATATTAAGAAATAGGTTTGATCTTTCTTTTAACCTACATAAATTTATTTTTTTTGATACTAATAAAAAAAATTAATGCTTTTCATAATCTTCTTATAAAAATAAGAATAAATACTAAATAACTATTCAATAAATTTAAAAAAGCAAATAAAAACAAACCTAAAATAAGAATATAAAATGTTATAATATGATACAAAATAAATCTTACAACTTGAAATTGTAAAAAATATATAATAAACTATTGCTTAAATTTATATAATTATTTAAAGTATATGAAAAATAAAAACTTGAAAATATTATGTAATAATAATAATAATAACAGTCGTTAAATAAATATAAACAAATTAAATAGATAATTTATCATTTATAATTACCTGATATATTAAAAAATAAAAAACATAATATAAATATTATAAAATAAATCTCAATATATTTTTAAATTATATAAAGATATAACAAAATATGATTAACTTCTAATTAATTATTTAAAAATTTTGAATAAGAAATATTATAAAATAATATAAAGATTAGAAAATAAAAAAAAATTTAAAAAAAAGATTTTTGGCCACATAATTATTTGAGAACTTTTGAAGACAAACACAAAATTTTATAATATAAAATTACTAAATAAATCTCAAAATCCTAAAATCAAAGAAAAAAAACTATTACTTAAATTTATATAATTAATTAATCAGTTTTAAAAATAAAAACCTTAAAATATTATATATTAATTATATAGTCTTTAAAGATTTTAAATGAATTTAAGTCAATATAGAAAAATAAATAATCATGAGTAATTATTTAACATATTAAAAAAATAATAGAAATATTATAAAATACTATAGAATGCTTTTTAATACAATAAAGATTTGATTTTAACATCTAAATAATTATTTCATAAATTTGAAAAATAAAAAATTTAAAAATTATAATATAATATAAAATAATAAAGTACCAAATAAAAACAACAATAAAAAATGTATTTAAAAAAAATGAGATTTTGCGGCACAAATTTTAGAACTTTTGAAGATAAAATATAAATTATTATAATATAATACTGAATAAATTTCAAAACTTGAAATCAGAAAATTATATAATAAAATATTATATAAATTCATATAATTATTTAAGCAAATGTAAAATAAGAATCTTAAAAACAATATAGATTATTAATAATTCGTTAGGAAAATGTAAAGTAAGTTAAATAAATATACACAAATAATAAAATAATTATTCCATAATGTTATTATTCTATAGAAATATAAAAAGTGTGATTAACTTTTAAACAATTATTTCATAGGAGAACACCTGAAATATTATAAAATAATACAATATAAATAACACCAAATCAACAACAACAACGACGAAAAAAAGAAAAATCCAAATCAGTTGTTGGGCCACAAATTAATTCCTGACTTTTGTAGGAAATATTTCATAAATGTTATAAAGTATTATAAAATAAATCTCAAAATATTTTGAAATTAGATAAAAATAGATTAAAGTGTGATTAATTTCGAAATAAATACAAATTTTTATATTTTACTTATGCAACTTTATAATTACTTATCATTTTTTATTGTTTTATATTATAAATAATTGTTTAGAAGTTTTAAATATTTCCACTAATTTATAAAACTTCCAATTATTTGATTATAGTTTTTATGATTTTTTTAATCTTCAAATTTATTGAATAAGTATTTTTAATTTAATTATAAATGTATATATTTTATTTATCTGAATTTATATATGGTTAATAGTATTTATTTTTTATTTTTATTTTTTTAATTTTCTAAATAATTACTAAGAACTTGTTTATAGATTACTTTATTTAATTATTTATTTGAACTAATTTATAATCTTTTAGATTTGTTTATATATTTTATAGTGAACTGCTTGTAAAAAGTCAATAAAACTCAATTTTATAGTGTCAAATAATATAAATAAGTTACAAAAATTTATAATATAATCTTAATATTTACTTAGAGAATCAAAACATGTGGATAAATCTCATTTGTTAAGTAATAACTTACGTCCATCTCATGTTCAATAGTAGGTAACTTATAGAATATATTAAAATGATAATGATATTAGTTCGAAAAATTAATATAATATTAATATTATGATTTAATATCACTAATAATTAGTATTTTAATTTTTGGAATATTCATATTTATAGGACACTAAAAGGATAATTTATTTCTCAAAATCCGTGATATAAGTCGAGATAAATTGTCAATAAAATTGAGAACCTTGCATCCCGGCATAGGTAGACTAAAAAGAGTGATATAAAAACCGTAATCAAAATATTAGCCTCGGGTGATTTAAGGTGATAAGTGGCACACATACACACATAATATTGTTTATTTGTTACGATTACATCCTTAATCTTGTCACAGCCAGTCCAATTTGAACAAAGACAACTATGATGTGCAGATTCAAACATTAAAAATTGATTTTTTAAATTTTATGGAAAAACTGATGTTAGGTAAGCTTATGAAAATGTTCTTGTTCTGCATAACTTATCATGGAGATTTCAGGTTTGAAATGGCCTTTAAAGAGACAAAACTATCAACGAGAAAGAAGTGAAACTACACACTCACTATTGCAAGACTTATCACAAATTGCAACACCAATTCCCAGTCACGGCAACATCCAAAAATAATACACCATCTCTAAATGATCTGCAGTACTCTAAAAATAAGTATATTAATCCCTTTGTGCTTCTTGGATGAAGGAATGTCCTTATCATCTTCTGGTCGGTAATCGAACCCGAAGCAAAACCATTGTTGCTATTACCCACACACTATACCAACAGATTCAACAAGTTTCTGTAAAACAAAACTCTACCTGGGAGACGAATATGGGTAATTACCATACTGCCCATGCTTCGGAGAACCATCATGTACCAAAGGACTTCTTCTACCCCGGTCCGACAACGATCGGCCATAAGGCGGGCTCCACGGTGTCGATGCGCTGGCCCGGGGACTATGTGAGTAATAACCGGATTCATTATCACCATATCTATGAAAATGATTCAACAGAGACGGGCTAGTTCCCGGATCGCAGCCAGGGGGCCCAACATCGTCCAACTCCCTAGACCACCTTCGCTCAGTGTAATGATCTCTGCTGGGATTTTCATACGAGGAGTTATTATTATGTCGGCGCTGCGAATGATAAACGGACAGGTTGAAAGTCGAAGGGTTTGGTGCCGCCCAAAGCCACCCATCAGCGTTCTCAGGAATCGGGGCATTTATACCCGGAAATTCAACAGTCATTTTCTTCGATGGCTCTTCGACGTGGCTTGCTTCAAGAATTTCGCCTTCTTCACCTTCTTCCTTTTCCTTAACTGTCTCTTCGCCAAAAATTGTAATCCCTGAAGGTTGATCCTCCGCATCCACATCTACGAGTTCAAACAAAAAACCCATGAGAACAAACCACACATGAAAATATTATAGAGCACAATCCAATGAATTTAGGGTAATTACCAAAAAAACTATCCCTGAGGTTTAGCCTACTTCAAAAAAAAAAGTACTATTTAAAATTACAAATTAGGCTGACATTTGTTTCTTATAAAAATCACACACCCTCAAGGGGATAGGTGTTTGTAATTTCGAAAGATAACATGTGTTTTTGTAATTAGGCTAAAACTTAGGGTAGTTTTTGTATGTCTCATAAACTCTGAGAACAAGGAATTGGAAAGCATACCCATACATGAAAGTATTATAAAAACATGATACAACAAGGGTCATTACTAAAACTAACCCCGGGGTTTAGCCTAATTACAAAAAAAAAAAAAAAAACTAAACTAGTTACTTTATAATATTACAAACAATTCTCTGACATTTTCTATTTAAAAATTGCACACTCCAGAAGTATTTGTTATGTAAATACAAACAAAGCTGAAGAGGGTATTTGTAATTTTGGAAGATAACTTGTGTATTTTGTGATTAGGCTAAAACTTGGGGGTAGTTTTTGAATGTCTTGTATACTTATTATCACTGTAGATCTAGAACTCTTACCTAAATAGCCAGGTGGATATCCCATTTCTCGCATTCGGTTAAGCCATGGAGGTGGATCAAGCTCCTACATATAACATAGAAACATTGAGAATGATAAATGTAGAAAAAAAAACTCACATCAGATTCTACAGTAGACAAACTTTAGTACACTAAGATATTTGATATTAACAAACAAACTAATTAATGAATGCTAAAAAAGCTCACAATAACAATTAATGAACAAACATTACACCATTTCATCTTAGAGTAAAGAGTTTATCTCACCCCAAGGCCCAAAGCTCGCCGTGTCTCAGCATCAAGCATACCCGGTGTTAAACCATCGTACTTTCCACCTCGAGAACTTTGATAATACCGGGTCGAATTACGAGAATTGATGTGTTGATTTCGTTTTGACCTGTGCTCTCTCCGAGCATTA
Source organism: Phtheirospermum japonicum (assembly GCA_014905375.1). Classification (NCBI taxonomy): domain Eukaryota; kingdom Viridiplantae; phylum Streptophyta; class Magnoliopsida; order Lamiales; family Orobanchaceae; genus Phtheirospermum; species Phtheirospermum japonicum. The sequence goes on along the minus strand of BMAC01000960.1, from coordinate 230,892 downwards.
TTAACAGCGGCAGTGTTACGCGGCTTAGGGCAATCTTTCAACGCGTGGCTGTAAGAACTACAGTTAAAACAACGGGAAGTATCCAACTTCTCAACACCTCTGCAAGATAATATACAGTATTATGCCTTTGTGTAATGTTATTTAAAAATCTTAAAATCAAGAAGAAAATTATGCAAGGACTTAAATATGCATACCCATCCAAACTACTAGAAGCATCACCCGAGGTCAAAGCTAAAGAATATCCACGATCATACAAAGGAACAGAAGTGTCATCCAATGGCTTGAACTCCGTTCTTGACTGTACCTTCTTTTGGTTATCCACCCAAAAGGTCTACAAGCAAGTTGTATAGTACAAAGGGTATAAGTTCAAAAGTAAACATTTCTTCTAATAATCAACGCAGGGTTGCAAAGTTATTCATGGACACCCAGTTTATTATAAGAAGTGCAGAATGGCATGGGAATACAACAGACATTCTTTGTTTACAAGTATTTCATTATTGAGTGCCAAAGTAGATGCAAAAAAAAAAACATTGAAAGCATGCTTAAATCAAATCTGGACCTTTATCCGGCTAAGCTACAGGAAAAGAGAAGGATTCATTACACATTACAGGCATGGAAAAGAATCAAGTCTTCATCTACCGCAAGAAAATGTCCGGAAACGGTTCGTCCAGAAATTTTTCTTCCACACATGTACATAATTTCATTATTTCCAAACCTCATCCAAAAACATTTTCATTCTAAAAGTTTCATTTTCTCATATTATTTAACACCCAAATAGTGTAAAATCCCATGCGTAGCCAGGTACACATGTCCAATCAATGAGCAAACAATACTATTTTCCATAACCAACACATTTTCACCAGAGCTGATAAAACAACACATTCATATTATTTAATAATGCATTACTGCTGCACGGTTACCGCTTTATAAAAAGGAGAAATTGATGAGTCCATTCCTAGATTGCTCAAGTATAAGAGGAATGTGAAAGTATAATTTTCAGGACTAGAAGTCATAGTGTATTTTTCTGAAGTGGCTATATATATATATATAATTATAATAATAATGAAAATAAGTATTCCATATCCATGGTAGATGTCAAACAAAGCCAGCTCCATTAAATAAAGAACAAAAAAGTACAGCTGGATGAAAATCATACTACTGTTGAAGGTTTATCCAAGCCAACACGAAGAGCTGGAAAGTAGGTCTCTTCTCCAGATTCCAGCACTGAATCCTGAGTTAGATATAAGTAGGACATCAGCCAAATCATTGTAACTTGTAAGTGACACACACACACAGAAAAAAAAAAGAAGAAGAAGAAGAAAAGGAGGCCAAATATGCAGAATTACACCAATAATAAGATATAGAACTAAGCAAGCTTACATCTGATGATGAACAGCTTTGTGAATGCCACCGAGACCACTTCTGTAATAGCTCCTCAAGCTTTTGTTTACTTTCTCTGGGAATGATATGGAAGCTTATAATGTACAGTAAATATTCAAAGAAGCAACAAGTATATTAAAGTAACATACCTTGGCAAAGAGCTATAGATTACACGAACTGAAGGTTGCTGCTCATCAACAGACATCCGGGGTCTCTTAACACCACATAAAGCTAGAAGATCAAGTTATGGAAAGTATAAAAAGCAAGTGAAAATAACAAACATGACCCCACTAATAAGTGGAGATGTAGTGAGACAAAACTATAATTACGACATTATGACATACAAGTTATACAGACAAAGCTTGAAAAAAGGATACAACTAGCATCTATCTCCTTTTCACATAAAAGGGTTTCATCTTTCTTATTGCTGAAACTGATTTCTCTCTGAACAGATACCGATCCGTTTTCAGCATGCACAGAGCTGATAGATGTCATTTTTTCTACTTCAACTGAATCTGTCCTTTCAAAGCCAACTGAAATGGCAGGGGTGTTACGGTCCACAGTTTCTTCAGAGTCGCTTGAAATGGACATGTCCACGTCTTCACCATTCGATAGGGTTCCAGCTGCTTCCTCATTAATCTCGTCTATGACCTCAGATTTTAGAGGTAGAGAATCAGGTTTAATGGCTTCACATCCCAATTCATGCGGATTATCATTCTCACTTCCATGCCCCGAGTTACTGGAAGCAGAAAATTTGATTAAATCCTCGGTCACCATCGTAAGGAGTAGCTGTTCTGAGTGAGCATAAACCTGCACTGCATGGAATGCAAGCCACGTGTGAATAAAAATTATCTATTCATAGGTGCAACTTTGAAATAGACACAAAAAACTTTATACACGGATTTCCAGGGACAGATAGGGAAAAAAATTTGTGGAAGTAAAACATGTCGGAAAAAACTTTATACATGGATTCAGCACATAAGGTGTGGAAAATATGTAACTGTACTGCAGGTAGTGAAATAAATAAGTTCATAACCATTCTACAACTGCACTGACAAGTGATTCTCATTTGACATACCATATGAAGTTCTCCCGAGAAGAGAGTTATTCAGAAGTATAAATGTCATTTAGAGATCCATGCAATTTTGAATTTTCACGCTAAACAATACATGTTACGGGTCTTCACACGCACCATTTTGACGGCCACAAATGAGAATATGAAAGACCCAACAAGAAATTCTACTCAATACTCATCATGGAAATTGAAAGTCAACTATTAATTTTTTTATTTGTTTTAGAAGGCGGATAAAATCATCATTTGCACAAATTTCTAATTCCCCCAAAATGCTACCATTTGAATGTCTACATACAAAATATCAATTCAAGACATATTCACCCAGCTGCCTTTGGCAGTCGAAGAAAGTGAGATCCTATAGGTCGAAGCTGCAAAACGCACAAACAAGTCGTAGTAAAAGCTACATTCAACAGCCCAAACAGACAAAACTCCCAACCCCTAAATCGGTCTCAACATTTTAGTTTTGGTATCGGATTTCGGAGTTTTGGTATCGGATTTCGGAACGGGGAGTTCCAGAAACACATGACATCCAGTATTTCAAAACATGGGCTTGCCAAATTACAAACTAAAATAGAATAAAGATATTAAAACCAGATCGAGTTAAGACTTAAGAATAGACTACGAGTGAGAACGAGAAAAGAGAGGGTTAAAAGAAAAAAAGAAAAAGAAAACAGTAAACACAGAATTAGGGCTTTCATTAACCTGCGAATCAGGAATGACTGAACGCAGCCAGCGAGGACTGAGAAACGGAGATATTTCAGCAATTAGTAAAGTAAAGACAGACCACCAGGCGCAGCTAGCTATTAAGACGATAAATCCGTACAGCTGTGTGTGAGAGAGAGGGAGGGAGGGAGGGAGAGAGAGCGTCGCCGCAGCCCGCAGCCTTTATTCTTTTCAACCTATTATCATTATATTATTATTATTATTATTATTATTATTATGTGATAATTCCACCAATTTGTTAAGTTCAATATGTGTCAAACTATTAGAGCACAAATGCATTTTGTAGTTATTCCAGTGATTCGTCAAGTTATGATATTTTCTCTCTTTTAATTTTTTATTTTTTTTTAAATCACTTTCTTTTTAAATGAAAAGAACGATTAACATTAAACAAGCAGGTCCGACTACAAAGTATTACAAATGAAAGGAGTAGACCTCCACACTTTAGAACTGGGCATACTAGTTGCTCTTGCCAACTCAATGTACAACAAAGTTCGCATATCTTTTAACAAACAAACAAGACACATTAGGTAATGCTTGAATTGATTACTTACATTCATTAACAATACCACCAAAATAAGAGATATCTTCCGCATTTTCTCGATGGCTTGGATTACACATAATGAATCTGATTCGAAAATCACCGATTATCTGCAAGTCTTTTTTAATCCAACTGAAAGCTTCATGTAAACTCAATGCTTCAGCAACAATGGGAATTAAAGGGCCTACCAACCTTTCGTGAGCCGCAACAATGAAGTTATCAAAAGAATTCTGAAACACGCACCCAAAGCCCATCTTATTAGAATGATAGAACAAGGCAACATTCACATTACATTACAACTCTCCCAAATGTGATTTTTGCCATTTTATCGCCTCGTTAGATAATGATAACCTCCAATTAGGAGCTTTTACTACCTGAGAAGCTTGCCATTGAAAAAGATAAGAACTCGCCCTATTAAGTGCTTGGACGACTGTCATACTCCGACTATTACAAACCACATCATTTCAGTTACACTACAAAACCCATATTATCATGACAGCTCACTACCGTTTGTCTACAGAAAGATATGACCAGATACCAGAAAGCTAATTGACAAGAGAGCCTCCCTCGAAGAAAGTAATACCAACTGACGATAAAACCTAAAACCACGAGCAAAAGAGCAAGAGACAAAAATATGAAAATCTGTCTCAATAGTATTATTACATACTGGACAAGCATCAAAAATATTCACCTTTCTAGAGATCAAATCTTCTTTTGTTAGTATACATCCTCTACATGTTCTCCATATCGAAATCTTGACTTTTGGTGTAGTTTTAAGAGCTCGGATACTTTTCTAATCAAGATTTGAAAATTGCACATTATGACCCAGCGTAAGTGCGTGGAAAAGTTTGTACCACGACTTGATTGTATAACAACCTTTATGATTTCCCGTCCACATCAACCTATCAATCCCATTCCCAGCACTCAATGAAATACTAAAGATGAGTTATTATTCCCGGTCATTGAACAAATTGGAGATTACATTCTTATGCCATTGAAGCACACCAATTTTCATCAAACTGATTCCCCATGCCATCATGTTTTTGAGAGGATAGAAAATAATTTGTATTATCTAGTAACCAAGGATCGGGCCAAACATAAATATTCAACCTGCCGCCTGCACACTAACTATAGTTTGAAGCCACTATCTGCTTACCTGCTAAAATACTACGCTAATCAAAGTTGGGATTAGATTCCAAATGCGTTGCAAAAAAGCTTGAGGAATGATAGTACCTTACTTTGAAAATTTTCTCCACAAGTGAATTCATGGAAGAAATCAACCTTCAACACTATTTCCCCAACATAATTAAGTTAAAGTCTTGTAAGCTTCTAAAGCTGATACTCCCCTGAGATTTGTGAACACACGACTTTTTCTAAGAGAACTAATTTATACCTCTCGACACACCTTCACTTTGCCCCACCAAAAATAGTTCATCATTCTTTCAATCTCCTCGCACAATTCAATTGGCAGCCGAGAAATACTCATAGCATAAAGAGGGGTTGTTTAAGCCAATATCTTCAAAAGAACTTACTTTCCCACCCTTGAGAGCATTTTCCTTTCCAATCCTGAATACTAGTCCAAAATTTCTCCTTCACAAAATAGAGAATTTATATCTTATTGCATCCAATGAGGGAAGGCAATCCAAGGTAATTTCCATGACTCTTAGTTATGCACACATTTAAAAGAGTGCAAGCGTTATTATGAACTTCTACCCTTGTATTATTATATGAAATAGATGGATATTGGAGATTTATACGCTATCCTAAAGCTTTTGAATATAATTCAAGATAGTCCTACAAAATCTTACATCCATCTAGATTTGATTTAAAGAAGATAAGGTTGTCATTTGTGAAGAAAATATGAGAGATGCTAGGAGCCCATCGTGCCACATGATACCCGTGTAACAATCCTCTTAATTCAAACTTTTTGATCAACGAGGATAAACCCTCAGCACATAATATAAATAGGTATGGTGATATAGAATCCCCTTGTCTTAACCCATGGTGAGGGTAAATGAAATCAGACTCGAACTCTTTGTGAGAAACATTATACCTCACTGTCGTAACACAAAACATAATAAGGTCCACCTGTTTTACACGAAAGCCCATCTCCAAAATTATTCACTTCAAGAAAAGCCATTCGATTCTACTGGATCAGCCAAGCATGTTATTCTTGGCCTTCACAGCTTTCCTCATCTGCAAATAGATTTAGAGGCTTTTATGATGACTCCATTGGATCAGCCAAGCAGTTCTACACATCATCTGGTTATTCGGTATGTTTTAATCAACTTATTCCCTCCAAAATATATAATGTTAATTAATTTATGCCCCTGAGTTTTATTTTTATTTTTTGTATCCTAGGATGAACTGTTGTAGGCTGCTACATGTCTCTACCGAGCGACAAATAATGAGAATTACCTGAAATACGTTGTCAATAACTGTGCCTCGTTGGGGAACCAAATGGGCTGTCAAAGAGTTTTCTAGGGACAACAAGTATGCTGGAGTTCAGATTACTCTCAAAGGTGCGACTAACTAGCTAACACAATTAGGGATGTTGGGATTTGATGGTGCCGTCGCGCAGCGAAAAACAAAAATTTTTAAATAAGAGGAATTTTAATCGAATTCAATTGACGACGGCCCATTTTAATTTCAATTAATTCAAACAATTTTTTAATTACTTTATAAATGATACAATTTGATTTTCACAAAATCAAACGAGCTTAATAAGTAACCATTTAATATATTAATCACATATATAACAATTATATATATATTAACATATTAATCAGATTTATAATTATATATTATATACTCATATCACATACACACATATATAATATATGTATATTCAGCATACTATATTAACTATATTTATATATATATATATATATATATATATATTATATATTATATATATATATTATACACTAGCATGCATGCATTAACAATTATATATGTTATATATCAGCATGCATGCATCTTATATTATATATGTATATATCATATACAGCACACATAATATATCTATGTATATATATCACATACACAACACACATGATATCACATATATATATATATCTTCCAAGATCAGCCATGTACCTCACAACGGAAGAGGAGCGATGCAGCTGGAGCTCCGGCGAGGAAGCGGCAGGCGGCTACGGCAAGTTGCGGGCGCGCTGGCGTCGATGGTGCGAGGTTCGGAACGGAACAGCGGCAGGCGGTCGTCGGCTGAGGCAACGACGGCTTGGTTGCAGCCGTGCGGAGACTACAGGTAGGTGCGGCGCGGCGTTCGGAATGGCACAGCAGCAGGCGGCTCGGCTGCGGCAGCTGCTCGGGGAGCAGCGAGGCGGCTGGAGAACTCCGCGCGGGGATGGCAGCGACGCTGTCGGGGAGCAGCGAGGCGGCTGGAGAACTCCGGCGCGGGGACGGCAGCGATGGCACGGCGTTGGTGAGACGTCCACGACAGTGGCGGTCCGGCGGCTGCGATGCGGCGCGATGTATCTCCGACGAATTGGTGTCACACACTGTATGTCCTAACGTCCTTACGACGGAGCACTAGATCCGACAAGGGATTGAAAACGACGAAAATAAAAATGAGGACCGAACGTTTCGGTGCGACGGCGGCCGGCGGCAAGCAGCGGCGGCTGGAGGTGGACGGCTGGGAGAAGGTTTTCGGTGGCTAGGGTTCAAAGCTTTTTCCGAAAAAAAATTTCGTGTGTCGCTGTGAACAAATTCACTACCTTCTTCTTTTTATTATTATTATTATTATTATTTTTTAAAACACAAGCCCAACTAAATGGGCACCAAAGTGGAATGGCCCAATTAAAAAAAAAAACAAAAGCAAGCCTTTTAATTTAAAATAGCACCGGCCCAATTATAAATCAAAAACCCCATTGGAATTAAATCATTTCTCACAAACGATAACTCCGA
>BMAC01000960.1:126260-216639 GCA_014905375.1 Phtheirospermum japonicum | reverse complement strand
CTATGTCCCGATTGAACAAGAGGTATTGGTTCATCGAGACCTCTTTCTAGTTCAATAACTGTGTGTACGTTCTAGGTTCAAGATAATCCGTTCGTGTGTGACTTAGAAAAATGCATTTCTCTAAACACCCCACTATCAACTCTGGCCAGAGACTTCGAGGATTTATCAACCATCAGAACACACAGGACATCCATGACTTATCATGCGTCCGAATCCCCTACTACCATGCACAAACTTCCCACTAGATTCCCGACTATGTGAACGTTGCCCCTTTTGTTTGGCTTCCATAGAGACACAGAGACAGGTCACAACATAGCCTGTCCTCTAGTGAAGTCACGGTGAGGTCTGGGTCTAAAGGATTAATGTTGTACGCTATACCATAGAAATTATCTACTCGATGAGTGGGAACCACTTAGAGATTTCTAGGCGAGGGAGTTCAGTGAACTCATCCTATGAGTTCGGTGTCGATGTCCAGACACCGTGACCGATGAGATGCGGTCCACATACACTAAGTACTAGTCTTAATGAGAAAGGCCTGTATCCTCATTATGGCGTAACCCTTTGACTAGGAACAAGTTCGACGAGTTACATCACGTGCTGGATTATCTCACGGTTCTGCTAGACCAATCCACCGTAATAAAGTAACTTCATCAGGACCATACCTATGGAACAAGCATGGGATAAAAGATATGGAATGCCAATAAGTATAAAAGATATTATAACAAATAAAAAATCGATTGTATTACAAGAGAATAGTCAGACTACAGCCACAAGTTGGCTTGTTGGTCACCTTATTCTAACAAGGGATTGTTTGCAAACACTTTTTAGAAAAATGTGATTCTCAACTGTTAACTTATTCACCAAAAACACAACCATTTGCAAACACATGATACGCTGAAGTAAAGGATGGATATGGTGCAGAAGCAGAGGATCGCGATCGCTCGGGTTATTCTGAAAAATGCCCCGATTTTGTTATTGGACGAGGCGAGCTCGTCGATCGAGTCCGAGTCGAGTCGGGTCGTCCAGGAGGCTCTGGATACGCTTGTTATGGGGAACAAAACCTTGATTCTGATTGCGCATAGAGCGGGTATGATGACGCGTGTTGATAATATAGTTGTGCTTAATGGTGGGATAATTATAGAAGGGACTCATGATGTACTAATGGCGAAGAATAGTTTGTATGTACGTTTGATATAACCTCACTTTGGTAAAGGTATGCGTCAACATAGGATTGTTTAGATGAATGTGCCTCGTAATGATTATCTTGATTAAGCTTCTTTGGGTTATTTGTTAGATTAGGTGCGTATACATATCTTAATTAAGATTATTTGGGTTATCTATGTCCTTTGAGGAATTTATAAGTGTAATAGAAGGCATTCTTTGTTTCAATGGCTTGAGGCATTTTGGGTTTTGTTTTTTGCTTTGTTTTATGGTGATGATTTGTTTTTAAGTTATGGATCAAGGCTAATCTAGTGGTAATTTTGGTGCACCTGCTTTCATTTTTTTTTTAATTTTTACTACTTTGTAGAAGGTATTTTTCAAAAACTGCCGTTAAAAGTGATATTTTCTACGGCGGTTCTTTTTGGAACCGCCGTAGAATCCACCACCATTGTTTTTTATGGCGGTTCTTAAACCGCCGTAAAAAGCATCACTTTCTGCGGCGGTTCAAGAACAACCGCTGTAAAAAACTACGGTGGTGGATTCAACGGTGGTTCCAAAACCTCCGTTAATTGTCCAAAAAAAACTGCCATTAATTAGGCAGTTTGCAGCAATGGCTCCTCGCGAATCACATTCTTATAATCCGAGCTATGATTATTAGCCCGTGTCTCCTTCGTGTAACAATCCATGCTCCAACCATCACACCATATCCACTTCACCCATAACAGTTCATGAAGCTCGGGCTGAGGTAAACCAACCTCGTTTAGACGAGGTGCCAATATTTGATGTGGTGGAGCCCACCTTGGATTTCGGTGATTCGAGCTTGAACGCTTGTTTGGGAGGGGTGTGTAAAGAGGAGGTTATGGAGGATTTGGTTGAGTGCATCACCCCTCTTGCGCTTTTTGATGAAGTTTTGGACAAGAGTGTAGGGGTGTTGCCGTTGGAGGTCTCGGAGGATGTTAGAAATTCGAGTTTACTTGATCTTTATGAGGATGATGAAGTGAGGCCAGATTTGGGAGATGTTGAGATGGCCGAGCCTCTTCTGGTGCCACCCGAAGCTTTGTTCGAACTTGAGACTGAGATAGTGGAAGAGACAATCGAGAAGGATTTCGATCCCCCTCCCTTATGCCCAGATATGACATTATGTGATTTTGAGAACGTTGAGGGGGATATCAAAGAAATGAAGGAGTTTGGGTTGGTCGATGGTCGTTCCTTTTGTTCGAACGATTTTCTAGTTATTCCAGTGACCAAGCATCGTTCCACACTCCGGTTAAATTTCGATCTCTTCTTGGTGATCGATTACTCGCGTTTCTGACCTCTGAAGCGAGTTGACGTTTTCATTGCACTTATTCTACAACTTGCTTCTCGTGCCCGCTTTGGTGATCTTCATATCCCGTTCTTGCTCTTGTAGAACACTAAGGCATAGCACGATTGTCACATATTCCCGGATCCTGAATAGCGTTGCTCATATAAGTCGTCGAGCTTTTAACGTTAAACAAGCGCTTCTTGGGAGACAACCGAAGTTCTTGCTTTCTTTTCTATTATTTTTGATATTTTGGGAGGATTGGTTGAAGTTTGAGGCCCGTTTATGCATACCCGGGGCATACTTTGAAGGATCTAGGGCTTTGCTCGAGGAACAACGTTCAAAGAAGTGAAAACGAGGCCCTGCAGAATACTCGTCGATCGACGCCCCGATTGACACCATGGTCGACAAGCTCTTTGTCCAATCCATCGATAATCCATAGATATACACTCAAGGTCAATGAACTCTCTATCCAGCCCGTCGACAGTCCATAGATTGACGCCGCCGTGTTGCGTCGATCGACGCCGTGTCGACGCAACCCAGCTGCCGGCGTAGAAAACTTTGCACGTCAATTTTTCTTCAAATGTTTTCTTACCCCTTTTATTATGTTTTCAAATAAAATTTACAAACAAATTTGAATTTTTTTGTAAACATATATATAATTTAAAAAAAAATCAAATTTTCTATGTTTGTTATTTTTGTTCGAATCTTTTGGTCTCTTGTTTTTAAAAAAAAATAAAAATTGAGAATTCTAATTTCTTTTGTACATTTTGATGTTTTTATGTTCGAGTCTTTTGTGTTTGTTTTTCCGCACTTACCCCTTTTTTGTAGGTTTCTCTCAATTCCAACACCCGCTGGACTTCACTTCACACTCGTCTCATCATCATAAGCGCGACTATAAGGATGTATCTCTTTATCTTCTCTTTTACCGCACTTTATATTATTTTTTGTACAATGTGGGCATTGTATGGTTTACGTGTGTGTGTGGGTGGGGGGGTGTCCTTGTTTAGTAATTTCTTTCACATGCTTGCTTGTGTATATGATTTGAGTTGTGTGGATTGATATTGGTTGGAACCTTGACGAAGTGACGTTGTAACGCCCAAGTTTTTATTTTCTTATAATATTAAGCCCAATATTTTTTTTATTTAAATTCTATTGTTTCAAGTCCACTAAACCTAATATTCAAATCCAATTGAATTATTTTCAACTATATTATTTATATTTTTACCAAAGCCCAAATTCAAAACCCATGCATCAAAAACATATATATATATTTTAATTTTTATTTATACTTCAAAATATATAATTCTAGCCCCAAGCTCGTCACCATAAACGGACTTCTAATTTTAGTTTTAAATAATCTACGAATTATATTTAATCGAATTAACAATTCCGTTACCAAGTAAATTATATATATATATATATATATATATATATATATATATATATATATATATATATATATATATATATATATATATATTATATATATATATATAGGAAATGACTACGGTGCCGTGAAGGCACCAAACTCCCAAGCCCCCCTGCATTTACATCCATTGATTTTACCATTATTCATAACCAACTTCTAATCTAATGGTTCTTATTAAGTGGGGAATGGTACCTTCACGGCACCGTAGAAGTCCCCATATATATATATATATATATATATATATATATATATATATATTTCGACTTCTAAAAACTACTATAATTTATTTAATTGATTTAAGGATTTTCTATTTAATAGAATTTCTAGTGCGATTGTTAAATATATTTTAAAGACTATTATATTGTAGTTGTACTCTATATAAATTATCTTAAATTATTTTAAAATATTATTATAATTTATTTATATTATAGTTATTTTTAATAATTTAAAATACTATTGGGTCGTTCACGGAATTATTTGATTTAAAACTTAAGAAGTCATTGGGTCGATTCTTTTCGAACTTTAAAAATGAGCCCAACGACAAACCGAGTCCACTAAACCTCTACCCTAACTTTCCAAAATTAAATCCTATTCTACGTTTATAAACAAATCCAAGCCATCTTCAATCTTTTTTTTTTCAGGCCGCAAGCAACAGTAACACGATCAATCTTGGTTTTTTAAGATTTTCAAAGAACAACAATCCATCATCAATTTTCTCAAACCAAAACCATCGTTTCTCCAAAACGACTGTCAATTTTTCCAAAGCCATAAACCCAATTCATTAATTAAAACCACCCAAACCCGACCGTCATCAGAATCGATAGCCACCAAATTCGAAACCCATCCCAAAACCAAACCAAAACAAGACCCCACCACAGCCACGTCAAACCCCACACCACCGGATCACCTGCCGACTCCACGTCTGCCGCCGCCTTCACCACCGTGGTTCAGCCCCATCTCCATCATGTCGGCCCAAATGGAAAACCGTCAAACCCACAAGTAGAACCACCACGAACCACTACCTTTGGCTCGTAAACCCGTACGCCTGACTAGAACCCATCACAACCAGTCGCGGCCCGAAGTTAAGCCCGAATCGCTGCTGCTGCTGAGCCAGACTGCCGCCCGATTTTGACCCAGTCCGTCGCCGCCGTCGCTTTCAGAGGGGGCGGAGCGGGGCGCCTCCGCCGCTGCCGCCGACGGTCGAGGGAGAAAGAGCTGGCCGATCCTGATTTCGGAGGAGGCAGGGAGGACCTTGCACCGTCTGTTCATACCTGGACCCGAAGCGTGGTGTTGTCGCTGGAAGACGTCGCCGGCTTATTAGCCCGTTCAGCTGCCGGCGACGATTGACGACGGGAGAGGAGCTTGCTGGCCGATTTTTATGGTTTTGGGGAAAGAGAAAGAGGAGAAATGAAGGGGAAAGAGACGGGGAAATGAAATTCGGGCCAATAATACCTTGTTATACCCAGCAACTTTTCAAGATTTTCAATTGACCCCCACAAGCCTTCAAATAGTTCAATTGAGTCCCCAGATTTAACCAAAGCCCAAGTTCAGCCCCAAAACTTGTCAAGAACTCCACTCCAACCCACAAGACTTTCAAGTTATCTTATTTCTACCCCTCTAATTTCAAGAACCTTACAAAAACATCCATATCTACCATTTTATTTAAGTTCCATGACCGGGCGTTCGAATCAAGGTTACGAATTCATTATCTATTCAATTATTTCAAATTAATTTTAAACATAAGTTCTAAGTTAAGCTATTATATTCAATATAGGAAACGAGGGTTCTCGAAACTAGGATTTTCAAGCACGAGCATCTACATTCGCATTTTCATGAAACGCATTCAAAGGTGGGTGATTCTAAATTATTTTCAAAACTATGTTTGTCTATGTTAAATGCAATTATATGAATTATCTATGTCTCAATGCAACATTCCATAGTAGCTTTTCGAGCTAAAACAATAGACAGTGTGTTGTAGCCATTCATTTATGATTTATATGATTTCTTCTTAACATTGCCGAACGTGTTCTATGTTTGTCTATGTTAAATGCGATTGTATGAATTATCTATGTCTCAATGCAACATTCCATAGTAGCTTTCGAGCTAAAACAACAGTAGCTTTCGGGCTAAAACAACAGTAGCTTTCGAGTTAAATCTATAGTTGGTCAACATCTATGAACGACTGACAGTGTGTTGTAGCTATTCATTTATGGTTTGTATGATTTGTGTTTAATATTGACAAACGGATCCCCACGGAGAGTTGAAAGCTCACACCCATTTTTATCAAACTTTTCAGGTTGAGGAGTTGGTTGTGGTACGAGGCGGTGGATGCGAAGATGCTATTTTCAATGTTATTTCATTTTCCTTTTCTATGAATTGGTATCTTAATTTTATGTCAAATTACAAATAAAGACTGAGACTTGTGTTTATATTTAAAACTCCTTGAATAGTCGAGTACTATTATTTTGATTCATTAAGTGAATCTCCTATTTTTAAATAAGTTTTTAAGTTCCATTCACGCTTCCGCTCAGTTTTTATTGTGATTGTGATTTATTAAAAAACTCATGCCCTTATTTTTGAAATTTTTATTTATAAATAACTAAAATGTTATATTTTTTTGAAAATGGGGCGTGACAGACGTAGGTAGATGCTTTGGTTAGGTTGTTTAGATTTTCATTCGACATTAGTGTAATTGTGGGGCATGAAGTGTAGGAAATCTATGAAGTGTCTTGATCATGGTTCTATTCGTGTTTCATTCCAAGAGTCAAAGACTTTCTACTAGCCCCATTTTTAGATACCCTCGACATGAATTTTTGTTAATTTTTCATTTTATTTTTGGAGACATTAAAAACTTCACGTGCTTATCAATAAAATAAAAATAAATAATAAGTTACATTTAGCAACATGAGATTAGAGTCAATGAACTCTCATTTTCAAGTTGTAAATATCATGTTCGACTAGTACATCGCCTTTACGGGTACTCCAAAAAAAAAAAAGAAAAAAAAGAAAAAAATGGTACAAGAAGAGAAATCCTTGTACAAGTGAAGTATACATAATAAGTCGTGCAACCCCTATACACATTTTTATTTTACCTTTTAGATTTTATTGTAAAGAGGTGTATAGATGATTAGGCTAGTCGGGTGCTGACTTAGCGGTATGAGCGTGAATAGACCTTGGCCGAGGCATGGATGTGGGACGTGCATGAAGGGAAACATATTACTTTTAGGCGTTCGGAAGGGAATTTAAACCTCTTATCTCAACGTATCGTGTCGTCCTTTTATTTGAATTCCCAATTGATTTAATGCATAACTCCTTGAATCATTTAAATGCATTAGTTTTTAGTTCATTGGGTGGTTAGATTTTCCTTGTCTATGTCTAGGATCGGTTTTGCTTGAGGACAAGCAAAAAGCTAAGTGTGGGATTTGTACATATTTGTGTGTGATTTTCATGTGTTTTTGTATCTTGTCGTGTGTGCTTTAGTCGAGTTTTAGTCGTATTTTATCCTATTTTTCCTTATTTTGCATCTTTGTAGTTTTTGTCGTCTTTTTAGTGTTTTTCACATCTCTCTTTTACTTTTTGTAGATTTTTATGTTATTTTGCTTTTCTTTGTTTTAGGGAAGTCAATCAAGCCTAAGAGCGTTCCCGAGGATCACAACTAGCTCGATTTGATGAAAACACGACTCGGACCCGCGAATCAAAACCACCAATTGACGCGCCATCGACGCCCAATTGATGCACCATTGACGCATCATCGATGCCCAGTCAACGCGCCATCGACGGGGCTATTTTCCAGAATCGGTGGTCAGACCATTTTTTTTACCATTTTGGGCAAAATGACTATTTTGCCCCCACTTTCACCACTATATATAACTTTCCATTCACATTAGAAGCTCTTGAACCGCCTGGGGTTTGACAAGCTCTAGGATGTTCTTCATTTTTTCCTTAATTTCTTCTTCAACTTTTCAAATTTTCTTCATCAATTTCCATATTTTTAGCTTTTAGTACAATTTAGACTTTTAAGCATTGCTCGGATGTTAGACGCAGCTTAGTTTTAATTCATGCATTTCCTCATTTCAACGCTTAAACTATCTATTATTAATTAGTACGCTTTCAATTTCTTTTCTTCAATTATTCTAATTTGTGTTTCCTTTGATTATGTGTTCTTGTTGGGATCGTGATGTTCTAGATTCGTGATTATTTTTCTTGTATTTTCATGATTTCATGTTATATAATTGCTAGGGATCCAAATGATTATAATTGTTGTTCTTCAAAGTTCATTCTCCATTGTTGCGTTCTTCCAAGCTTTTTGTTGAATCATGTTCATGTTTGCGTTGAATTTGAACTGCTACGTTCCTTGATGAGTTGTGTTTAGAATTCACGGGTCTAGTGCCTAGAATCGTTTAGAACCATCAATTGGGATTGTTGGGTGTTTAAACTACAAGTTGGGATTGACAACCACAGTAGGTTAAGTGTTCGATTAAATGCCAATTGATCGTGGAGACTATTTCAAAGCCCTAGACCCCCGTTTTATTAATCTTTGTTGATTTTGTTCCTCGTCGTCTAAATCACTGTCTTAGATATTATACTTTTCAAATCAAAACTTGATCGAGTGTTTATAATAGCTTTTTGTTATTTTCTTATTCATAAATCAAATGCAAAAATCTACTTCCGATTAGTCTTCATCTAGAGATTCGACTCGAGTCAAACTTGCCACTTACAATTGCTCCGTTCTCTTGCAGACGAACTTTTATTTTAATAAAAAGTAAGTGTAAAAACTTCGATTCAAACGTCTACTCCGATCTAGACATCCATAGAAGTATATAAGATGCCAAGCCTCCCCATGTTTCAAATGAACAACAATGTCAATATTATTTGAGGAAAAACTCAAGAGATCGGCCATGTCCTTGGACTTCCACAAGAGAGCGATTTCTCCCGCGTGCCCAACACTATCGACTGCAACCAAACCCTCACAAGTTAATTTCAACAGAACTAATTCGAATTTACTTTTGTGAACCCTTATTTCAATAAGAAAAACAAAAGATGCCTTTTTTGTATGTACAAGGTCCAAAAGGACTTGAATTATCCATGGGTTGCCAAGCCCACAATAGCCAACTAAGGGTACTCATTAGGTTTGGTGGCCTAGAGTCTAGAGCCCACCGAATCATTTTTATTTGGGACGTAACAAGATTCAGCAATTAAATTATCTAAACCCAAAGTATTTGCCTTGTATGAAGAATCCACACGACGTCTTTTGTTTTAAACACAAGTCAAAGCGTCCTTTGACCCCACCTCCCTTAGAGTCAAACTTGTGTTGGACTTTGGTACTTCAATACCCTCGTTACCCTACACTCCACTCACCCCACGTCTTATCTCCAACACAACTAGAGCTGGCAATGGGCTAGCTGGGCCCGTCGGGCCAACACCAAAAATTGGGCCGGGCCGGAATTTCATCGGCCCAAGCCCGGCCCATCATAGGGAATATAGTGTAAATTTATGGGCCAAGTCGGGTCAGGCAAAAAACGACCCGATTTTTTGGTCCTGGTATTCCAAGGCCCAAGCCCTGCTAAAATTGGGCCGGTCTGGGCCTAAAATTGCCAGCTTTAAACACAACCCCATTTTTCGGGACTATCTCTTTGTCGTGGGTATTAACTATCGTCCCACTGGCTGCACCTCCCATCCCTGTACTCCCATCAAAACTCATACCATGTGACTGACCATAATATTTCTCCAGCATGGGGTGGTGCAACCATTGAGCACCACTTTGGTTTGATTATCTTTGGGTCGTTGCCCTTAGCCAAGTTCCATAGCCCTCTCCACATTTTTGACTTTTATTTTTTTTTTTATCATAAAAGCATTCACAAAAATTCTTCAAATGACCAATAATACCACAATAAAAGCAGAAGTTGGCAACCTTTCATACTTGAAGTTAATTTAAACCCAGTCACCACTTGGCTTCTCAATCTTCATCCATTGTTTGAGCATTTTTTAACATCAATTGCAACTCGAATTCTCAAATAATTATTCCAGATGCCATTTAGACTATGTGGTTGCTTCTCGGTGAATACATAATGTAATTATTGATAAGTTTTACATTAGGTTAGGATTATAACCCAATGGCAAATCATACATTTGAACCCAGTGTCGGGGATACAAAAATAAAGTTGAGATTATAACAGGGAATAATTTGAACTAACAGATCTATTACAATTAAATAGATAAATGTGAATAAATAAAGAAACAAAAAATTACCAAGACGAGCGTGCTCACAGGCTTATATCAATGAGTCTCCCAAGATACAACGACAATGGTACCAGAAGGAGCAATCAATTTGGTTATCTTAACGAAAGAGATTTAGCTGGATAACGAAGTAAAATCTTAACTGCAGGCTATATGATGAGGTAGGTAGGAATATGATGTGTATGTATGAGTGCTTAGAAACATATTTCTAATGTTATTTAATGTGGTTTTACACTATGTAGGAGTTCGTATTTATAAGCTTGAGGGAGCCCTTAAACAAGGCAAGAAATCGTAGGAATTAAGATTCCCAATATAAGTCAATATCCTTGTCTTATTCAACAAGAAAGGCTTGGAAGCTTCCATAAAAGGCCCAAACTAATTAAACCCCAAGGAATTAAATAGTTTGCCATCCACCACCTTTAATGATTCAATTTTCATAAAATAATGAATATCATTCATATGTCGAGTATTTCCTCTTTAATTAGGAAATTCCACACCATATTTACCTTCCAAATTCTTACATAAATATATCTAAATGTATAACTTTGGTCATTAACTTTTCACTCACCCGAATATGAATTTGTGAATATACCACAATAATCTACTCAAAACATAGATTAAGAATTTGACATTCATTTTAACGACCCGTATACATTTAGAATATTTGGTCAAAGCTACCATATATAACTTCACCAAATTCATTTTCTCCAACAATCCCCCACATTAGTGCAAAATCAATATATGATGCATTTGACTCAGTTGCTCAGTTTTTGCTAAATATTATTACATTATGACATGTAGCTTGTGGCTTTGAACCCTCCTCAGTGAAGTATCATAGGATATACCCACATTCCAGTTGACAGTGTCATTAAACTATTCCTTTTATGAGTATACCAAGACAGTGATACTCACATAACAAAGTTTACACCGTTTCTCAAGTTCTTAAAGTTGTGTCCATTTTGGTCTTTGAACACCTTGGGATTCTTAAGTGCTCCGGTCGAGGTGGCCATTCCTCTGCACTTAAATAGGTGTGATCTTGTCTATTAGAAGTATCCTACAATACTCCACCTTAATAGGTATAGATCGTCATTAAAAGTCTTAGATTTAACCTCACCACTTTCAGCAGGCATACCATTTGGTTATGCTTTCTAGGGGGTTAGCTCAAGGCTAAATACCAAGTGCTTAGAACTAAACAGTCTAAAGTCTGGTTGTCCCGTTGAACCAAGTTCTTGGGATCTCCAGTCATCATGGTTTGGTGTCCACTAAAGACCGTTCTTTAGTTGTGGATCTTACTTCAATTCCCTCTAGCAATGTATGAAATTGATCTTAGCTTAAACTCTTTGTAAACAGATCCACTATATTTTCTTTTGATTTCATATAAACAATGGGAATTATTTCTCTTGAAATCAATTCTTTAATGGTATTGTTTCTCCGACAAATATGTCGTGATTTAGCATTATACATTGCATTGTAAGCCCTTGCGATAACAGCTTGATTATCACAATTTATCATAATAGTTGATACTAACTTCTTCCAACATGAAATATTCTCGAGAAAATTTTGAAGCCACTCAGCCTCTTCACCAGCTTTATCCATAGCTATGAACTCTGGTTCCATGGTGGACCGGGCTATGCATGTTTGCTTAGTGGATCTCCAAGACACAAAACCTCCATCGATGGTAAATACATACCCGCTGGTAAAGTGTGTCTCCTTAAAATCTGATATCCAGTTTGCATCATTGTACCCTTCTATTGCCTCTGGATATTTTGTATAATGTAGCCCATAACTCAAAGTATACTTCAAGTATAGTAATACTCTATTTAACCCTGTCCAGCGGCCGCTGTTCGGACTACTCGTGAATGTACTTAGCTATTTCACCTAGTAAGCTAGATCTGGTCTAGTAAAATTCGCAATATACATGAGACTCCCAATGATCCTAGCGTATTCTAGTTGAGCCACTGGATCACCTTTGTATTTTACCAAAAGAAGTTTATAGTTAAATGGAGTTCTAGCCATTTCACCATCAAATGCATTAAGCCTTTTCAGTACATTTTCCACATAATGGTACTGAGAAAGAATCACGTTGTTTGAGTTTCTCATGATCTTGGTTCCAAGGATTACATCGGATAAATCTATGTATTTCATATCAAAGTTGTCTTTTAACATTTTCTTCGTATTTGTGATTATACCACAAGAGTTACTTAATATCAACATGTCATCAACGTAAAAATAAACAATGACAAAAGAGTTAAGTATATTTTTTTACATAAACACATTTATCACATTCATTAATGCGAACGATATTTTACATAATCATAGTGTCAAACTTGAAATGCCCTTGTTTTGGTGATTGTTTCAATCCATACAACAATTTAACAAGTCTACACATCTTGTTTTCTTGACCAAGAACTACATACCCTTTAAGTTGTTTCATATAGGTTTATTCATCTAACGCACCATTAAAAAAAAACAATTTTGACATGCATTTGGTGAATTTCAAGACTGTGTAGCGCAACAATCACCAAAATCACCCTGATAGAAGTAATTTTCGTTATAGGTGAATAAGTATCAAAGAAGTTGTATCCTTCTCTTTTTTTTAAAGCCTTTGGCTACAAGCCTAGATTTATACTTATCAATCAAGCCATAAGTTGTATACTTTATTTCTTAGAACCAACTTGCATCCTTGGGGCTTATTACCATGGGGAAGATCGGCCAACTCCCACATATGATTTTGTATGATTGAATCAATCTCAGCATTGATGGCTTCCTTCCACATAGGTGCATCAAGACTAGACAAGACGTCTTTTATGGTACGAGGTTCATTATCTAGCAAATAGATCATGAAATCCGTACCAAACACTTTTGCAGTATTAACACTTTTTGCTACGCCTTGGTTCATCATCATCTTGCGATGCATCTTTAACTGCAAGAGGTGTAGCTTTGTCTTCAGCATCATGAGTTCTCTTGTTCGGACCATCACAATTTCCTTTAGAAGGATATATGTGTTCAAAGAATACTGCATTCCTTGACTCAATGGTAGTTCCTTCAGTCACTTCAAGTATATCAGACTTGTGTACTAGGAACCTATAATCAAGGCTATTATGCGCATATCCAATGAAGATACAACCGACTATTTTAGGTCTAATCTTTACTTGCTTTGGCTCCGGGACTCTTACCTTGGCCACGCACCCCCATACTTTGAGGTAACTATAAGAAGAAGTTTTATCTCTTCATAACTCATTTGGTGTCTTGTCCTTTCCCTTGGGGGGATCCCTATTCAAAATACGGTTAGCGGAAAGGATTGCCTCCCTCCACATATTTGGGGTAATTCTGAACTAATTAACATAGCGATCATTATCTCTTTGAGGGTTCGATTCTTGCATTCAGCGACGCCATTCGATTGAGGTGAGTAAGGAGTAGTTGTTTGATGAATTATGATATTTTTAGCACAAAATTCCTCATACGGTGAAACATACTCTCCACCTCGATCACTTCGAATTTCCTTAATTCGAGTGTTCAGTTGATTCTTAAAATATTTTCTTTTCATATATAATATAATTTTTTTCTATAAAACATTTTCTAGATTTCCATAATTATGTATTTTAATATAACATTTTACATATTTAAAAAAAAATGATTCTTAATAATTAATTTTCCATATTTAGTATTGATTTTATACATTTTCTTCATACTTCAAATAATTCCAAATTTTATAAGATACTGATTTTTTTAATTTTATTTTTAAATAATCTTTTTAGTATTTAAAATAATTTTGGATTGTAATATATTTTCGTAGATTTTGCGATTAACTAATATTTTGATAGTATTTTTTTAGCAATTTAAAATAATCTCAAATTTTATATTATGTTTTCCATCTTTTTCTTTAATTTTATAATCAACAGTTTTTTTTAAAATAATTTTAAAATTTTAAAATAAAATTTTGATTTTGTAATAAGTTTTTTAATTTTTGTTATTATTTTTTCCACATCAGTGTTGACTTGCTCAAAATTGGTCCAAGTCAACATTTTTTCGCCGGAAATCGAAAGAATCCGGCTTTTTTTTTTTCAAGGCGAAATTGGGGAAAAATTGCTACTTTTTTGTAAAATACTGGGTAAATTTGCTACAAAGTATATTTAGATGTATTAAATTGCCACTACCCAAAGTTACTAGGGCTATTTTACAATTTTGCCAAAGCAAAACTCAGTTGCCTTAATTAATGAAGCCCAGTAAAACAAATATTGGTGTTGGGCCCAAGCGAATTGATCCAAACCAAGGCTTCATGATCCATTCCTCTATATATTGAGCCAGAAGATGGTCCAATTCGTCTGCTCCTTAGTTCAGGAGTCAGGCCCATATTTTTGTACCACTAAAATTCCTTTAATTAAAATTAGGCCCGCTTGAAAACAGCCCAGTATATAAGGCCTGTGAATCTATATGGAGCCCAACTAAATGCCCAAGACTTTGGCCTCTCTTTTCCAGTAGGTCAGCCGCCATTGACGTGGTACTACACACCCACTTGCTTCTCTTGTCGGCGTGTGAACCGACCATTTTTGTCGTAGCAGTAAGACAACAACAGAGCTCGACCGTCTTCTCCATCGGACGTCCTCCTCTGTTCACCGTCCGTCGCACGTGGATCCTAGGCTGGACCTGGACATGATCTCCGTAATCGCTTCCTCCAACAGCCGCACGTGGTCAAGCTCGACAGGATACTACTTTCGCCGACCCCGACGCTTGAACCAGACAATCACCATTACCATTTTAACGTCCAAGTTTTATTATTATTATTATTATTATTTTTATCTTAAGCTCAATATTTTTTTTTATTTTATATTCTTTTGTTCAAAATCCAATAAGACTTTACCCATTCAATTATTTTATTATCATTTTATTTTATTTTACTAAAGACCAATCCAAAGCCAACATGGCACCCCGATTTCACCAAGGCCACCACCCTTTTTAAACAAATCACCTTCATCAATCACAAGAATTCATCACCATTTTTCACACGGCTGCAGCAGGTAAATCTAGTTCTTTTTTCTAAAATTTTTTCAAACAATGATTCATCATCAAATCTTTCTCCAAACCAAAATCACCGCCCAAACCCGATTGTCTAAACCAAAACGACCGAAAATCCCATCACCCAAACCGACCATCGCTAGAATCTCCATCACAAAAACTGTAACTGTAATGCCCCGATTTCACTTTAGTCGAAAAATGATTTATATTTTTAAACAATCAAATGGAGAAACCTTGACGTTACAATAAATGTCTAATTTTCACAATTTTAACACAAAAATCAAAAGAGAATAGAAAATTTTCAAAAGGTTCAACTTTTACGTAGCGAAAAATAATAATATAAATAACCCAAAGACTATCAATTAAAATTTGATAGTTAATGTAGCATTTGTTTGAAGTACGACTTTTATTTAAAACATAAAATAAATTTAGAAGGACATAAATCCAACATCGAGAGTTTTATTCCCCTCCTCGTTTCCCTTTCATTCGATATCCTCATTTGTACCTGAAAAACACGTCGTTGATTTGGGATGAGCTCAACGTACTCAATAGTTACACCGACATTTCCATGCAAAATCATACAACTCAAATATAGCACAATCAACCATAGAATTCGCAATTTTAACGTCGAAAAATAGTTGACTGCAGCTAAAACGCGGCGAGTTTCCTCGATGACACTTTAGGTCATAGGCACATAAGGCCCCTGATTTTAATCATTGGGTATAGCACGCCGGGATAAACCCGATGACAACTTTTGGTCACAGATAACTTTAGGTCTATGTCTATATTAGATTTTATAAATATCGAATTTCATGATACACATAGCACATAGATTTAAACATGTAAAATTTAACATAGATAAGTCGGTGGTCCCTACCTCGTATAAATGTCGTGGAAAATCGAGTGGAATGCACGTAGTTGAAATACTAGGTCCCCTTAATGCTCGTCACCTAATCAATTTGAAAATATATTTAGTTAGTATTTTCATATTTAAAATTCTTAATAATAATAATAATAATAATTAAAATGGACTRGAATGCAGTTTTATAAATGTTCTTGGGCTGGATTGAGTTTTTCATAAATCAAAGGGCTGAATTTAGGCTTGTAGGTAAGATTTGGGTTAAATTGGAAAGATGGCTAAAGGATGGGGGTCAATGTAGAATTTGGAAAACTTGCTTGGTATAAAAGAGAGGACCCAGCCCCTTTTTGCCTCAGACCCGTCTTCATCCCCCTTTCTTCTCCAAAACAGAAAATCGGCCAGCTTTCCTCTTCCCTTTTCCTCGGCCGACGGCGACAGCAGTCCGGAGCAGCGACAAGCGGTGGTTGACAGCGACGCCCCCTACCCGTGGCTGATTTTCCTTCTTCTCTAAAATTGGCCAGCGTATCCCCTTTTAATTTCGGTCCGTGAACACGGGGACAAACGGTGGTGGTGGTGTCGGTAGTTAGGGGCGGCGATTCGGATGCGTGGGGTTTGTAGGTAGCGATTGGATCCGGCCTTGGTGGTGTCGGCGACTAGAAGTCGGGCCGTGGTGGTGTTGGCGACTGGAAAATCGGGTGGCGGTTTGGCTGCGGCTGGGCGGCGATTGTTGGCGACAGCACGGCGGCGAGGCGACGAGCGGCGTACAGGTTTACGGGCACGGGTTTGGTGATGATGATTGTCGTGCTTAGAGAAATCGGCAGTCGAGTCTTGTTCGGGCTTCGTCCTGGAGTTTGGGCTTGGCGGCAGGCGTTAGACGGCAATTTGGGCGACTCGGTTGCGTGAGGTCGATGGGTGGCGGTGATGTTGAAAACGTGGGGCTGCTGGGTTGTGTTCGGGTGGTGTTGTCATGGCGGTTGAGGCTGCAGTGGTTCACCGGCGGCTGAAAGTTGGGGGTGATGATAGTTGATGGATTTGGATGGAAACGTATGGGGATTGATGGCTTTGGCAGTGGAATTGGTTGTTATTAGAATCGGGGTTACTTTGAGAAAATTTTTTAGAAAACAGAATTGAGATATACCTTGCGGCCGTGTATGCAAAAAGATGGGGATTTGGAGAAAAACAAATGATTGTTCTTGAAAAACCAAGAATTCAGAAGAATAAGACTAAAAGTTTACCTAATGTCGGCCGATTTGCAGAGTTGTGAAAAGAAAAAGACTGCAAATGGTTAGATTGTTTATAAACCAAAGATGGTACTTAATTTAGGAAAGTTAGGGTGGGAGTTTAGTGGGCTCGGTTTGTCGTTGGGCTCGTTTCTAAAGTCCAAAAGGAATCATCCCAATTGACGACTTAAGTTTAAAACTAAAATAATTCCGTTGTCAACCCAATAGTATTTTATAATTATTAAAATAATTATAATATAAATAAATTATAATAATTTTAGAAATAGAAATTATTTCATAGACGACTCAATAGTAATTTAAATAAATAATTAAATTACTAAATAATTATAATAATTTCTTAGAAATTGATAATATAATTTTATTTGAAAACGAACTATAAATTCGTTTAAATAGAATTCCTAGATTATTTAAAATTAAAATAGGAAGTCGTATTATGGGGACGAGTTTGGGACTAGAATTATATTTTTAAAGCATGATGAAAATTAAATAAATAAAAATGCATTGGATTTATGAATGTTACAACCACCAATCTGACAGCCATGCTCAGTCACTCTCAGCCGATTTCCACCACAGCCACGTCAAACCACTATTGTCCTTCCAGTCAAACCCGACAGATTTGGGCAGAACCCAAAAACAAGAACCATAAACTCACGATCCCGAAGCTCGTCCAAATCCAATTGCCCTGCTCGGCAATGCCTGCCACCACCACGCTGACACTGGAGAGGTTTTGGCCGCCCGATCGTCTGATTCAGTATTCGAGGGATAGTTAGAGCACTACCGATTTCTTCCTAAAGCCAAACATGTGGCCCAATTCAAAAAGGCCCGGATCACCACCGATCGACTGCCTCTGTTTTGAGTACCCAACGCAGCCACCACCCCCACAGCCGCTGTCGAGCACTGCTACGCAGACACCATGACCACCACCCTTATCAGTCGTGCACGATTGTAGATTTTAGAAAAAGCCGCCGAACACCATCACTATCGGAGCCGTACTTTGTTCCAGACTCCACGTGCGGTACTCACCTCAGAGACATCACGAACGCCACCCCACAATCGCCGATCTCTAGCCGCCCACTAATTGAATCAGCCGCGGTCTGATCGCCTGATGGTTTAAGTCGGATCCAACCCCACCGTTGTTGGTCGCTGTTTTGACCCAAAAATGTGACCAGCGTCAAGGACAACGCCTGGAAACTTGAACACCCTTTAGCACTGCACCCAAAAACACGTTAGAAAGGACCACCGGTGGTTTTCCAGTGGAAACCTCTCCGATGCTTAAGTCAGTAAAGCGTGTGAGGTTTCTCTTAGCAAGTACAGAAGGAATGCACAAAGAATGACATACCTCTCTCAGCCTTGGGTCTGAGATATTTATAGCTTTCCTTGGTGGGGGACACCTTCCGGGATTTCGGAAACAAAGGCCGCGCATTAAGGGCTGTTAAGCAACGACTACTGACAAGTGGTCCCACTTGTTCCCTTGGTGGACATCAGAGAGCCAGATATGTACTGATCTTGTTCTCCTTCCTATCGGCAGCTCTGATGTCCATCTCACATAGACACTTTCCAGAGGTTATCTTCCGAGACATCTCTACCAGGTCAGGAAAATTCCCTCAGTCGTGGCTATCTTTACCAGCTCTGTCTCTAAGAGAGCCCGATCAGTCTTCTCTAGGACCGACCTGACCTTGTTTCTTATTGATTATGCCAGGCCAGGTTTACAGCCCTGACCCTTAAAAACTTGTTCAAGGTAATTTTCCTCTGGGGAGAGGTCAAATCTTGCCAAAAGAGGAAGGTCTGACCGGGATCATTAGTCTCGTGGGTCTAACCGCGCTTATCTGGCAATTGGTCAAATCAGGTCTACCCACACCAGGTCCGACACAATCCCGGCCCATCAACTCCTCCCCCCAAATTAGCGGGGGTAGAGCTGTAAGGACTTTATGATTATCCCAGTACAGGATGACCCCACTTTCTTTAGTGCTTCTCGTACCAGTGTGAATCCCGAGAAATCCGCCTGACAGCCAGGCCTAATTATTGGCATTAGTGGTGTCGGCCCACATTCCCAAACGGCCTCTATTCCACATATCTTTTCAAATTCTGACAGGTTGGTGGCGCATGGCTTTGTCCTAGGACTACTGGCGTTCCAACTCATCACCTAGGGTACTGCCCACATTAAATGCGGGGATCCCATCAAATCCCGCCTTTCTCGATTCCCGTTTTTCAAATTTATCTACTTACTTTTTTGTCTCTCCACGTCTCCTCTTCCCTTCACTTTTTCAAATTATATTTTCACAACTTCTCAAATTCTCCTTTTCCCTTCACTTTTTCAAATTCTATTTTCACAACTTCTCAAATTCTCCTTCTTCCTTTCTAGCATTCCGGTGAGTTTCTCCATTTCGAATTTTCTTCCTCAAGCTTCGATTATTCCGTAACCAGGTACTTTCCTTATCCTCTTCACCATCTTTAATTATGTCCAGTCCCTCCTCTCATTCTGGTTCTATCGGGAGGGCTTCGTCGGAGCATCCGGCGAATTTCACTTCCTCCATAGATTTATCATTACTGAGTCGCCCCCGGCGGCTCCTCCGGCAGAGGCCCCGCCGGCTCTCCCTTATCTTCCCGGTGACAACATAGCTTCCATAGTTAGTGACCAAACCCTTAGAAATATACACACCACTTTGAACATCTCCGACGATTTTACGTTTACTAGTCCAGCGCTGGGTGAGAGGGCTTCGTTACCTCCCCCTCACCATTTAACCTTCTATGTGGACCAGTTCCACGCCGGCCTGAGTCTCCCTGTCCATCCCTTCATCCTGGCCGTTTCCCGGATGTACCAGATTCTGGTGCACCAATTTTTACCCAATGCCTTCCGGGTGATGGTGGGTTTTCATTTAGCGGCCCAATACTCGGGGATAACTCCCACGACCCAACTCTTTTGTTCTTTATTCTCAGCCAAGAGCTCCTCTGGCTTTTTCTATCTTTCCGCCAGGCCAGATGTTCATTTCTTAACAGGTCTTCCTACTTCTCACAAGGCCTGGCGGAAGAAGTTCTTCTATGTCCAATATTCTGGGGATTGGGGCTTCTCGACTGCCCCCATAAACATCTTACCTCCCCAAGCGCCCTTAACCCGTGGTGAGAGACCAGCACACATAGCCAAGAAAATCACTATTCTTAACGCAACACCTCTGGACATAACCTCAGTCCTCAAACCTGACCTCCTATCCTTTTTTATCACTCATCGTCAGAGTGGTCCCTTGCCTTCCCACATTGGTATAATCCAGAACTGTCTATTCAACTCTCTTCGTCAATTGTCGTTATTTATCGTTTATAACTCCATGTATTTTTCTTATTTCAGTAAATATGTTGCAAGCACGTCTGGCTGCCAAAGCAAAGAAAGCTGCGGGAGGGGGTCAGAAAAGCCCCCTGGGAGAATCTTCTCGAGCTTCTCCTACCTCGGCGGAGGTTACCTTAGTAGCACCTCCGCAAAACCAGGAATCTCCCTCCAATGTCATTCCTCCTGGGATAGTGAGGAGGAATCCGGAGCTGGCAAGGAGAGCTGCGGCCGAACCGGCAGCTCTAGTTCAGAAAATCCCGTCCTTAGAAAGTCCTGAGGAGGAACAACGGTTGCAGCGAAGGAAGAGGAGCCGAGCCGAGCTTGAGTTCATCTCCGAGGCAGTTCCCCAAGTTCCATACCCCAATCAGGCCCTTTTCAACAGGTCGGTCATGAACTGTCCTGGAGAAGTGGCCAAGCAGTTCATGATGGGACTAGCTCCCACAGCCGACCGCCGTACCGTTGACAAGATGTCTGACCCAGATCTGGTGGAGTCTTACTGCAAGGCGGAGGCACAGGTAAGGCGTCTATCACTCGTCGTACCATTTTCGAAACTCCTCACTCATATTATTATTAGTATTATTATTTATTTACTTTTTCTTTAGGCGGTGGTATTCAGGGCCTCTTTGCTAGCCCGGGCGCACGGTTCTCTGTTGCAAGCAGATCTCAAGAGGGAAGTCGAGGTCCTGAAGAAACAGAAATAGGACTTATTTGCCAAGAATCACGGCCTCGGTGGGGATATGGAGCTGCTCAAGGCAGAGCTAGCGGGGTCCAAAGCTGCACTGCGTGAGTCGCAAGAATCCGAGGGCAGGCAGCGGGCCCAGGTCATCCTCCTGGAGGAAGAGGTTAAAGAGCTCAAGGACAAGGCCAAGAAAGCCAGAGCTGAGGGTGAGGCCGACGGAGAAGTCAAGGGCCGCACCGAAGGACGGGCAGAGGGGAGGCTGGAGTTTCTTAACTCCGAGGAAGGGTCGTGCTTGATCGAGCTAACTCGAGAGACCACACGCCGAGCCTTCTTGGGGTCAGTGGAGCTGTACGATCTTCTAGTCCCTGAGGCCGAGGTCTTCTTTGGTCTAGGAGTGGATGCTCATGTCAAGTGGGTAGCTGAAAACCCCACTTTGCCCTTTGACCGTTCCGCTCCCATTACAGGCGCTTCTGAGCCCACCTCCTTTACTCACGTTGCTGAGGATGATCGCCTGCACTTGTTGGACTCTGCCGCCTTTGCTGATCACATCCGCCAAACCTTCTGCTCTTCCACATCAGCTTCTTCTCCCCCCCCGGAACAAGAGTTGACAATGGTGGTGGCAAACTCTCCAACCTTTGCCAACCTGGATGATCTGCAAGATTCCACCCAATTCGCAAAGGATTTTGCTGAGGCTGCCCAGGCTGAGGAGCAGGCGTGAGGAAGAGCTGGGATCAGCTGACCCGAGGTGTAGCTCAAGATGCCTAGATGGCCTTGTCTGCTTTTTCATGATTTTGCTTTTTACAGATCTGTAGTCTTGGCCTGTGTGGCCGGTCTGTTCTGTTTGTCTTATCCAAACTTTTGTACTGAATTTCTTAATAATGAAATGTTTTTGTCTTGTTATGGCGTTTGGGCTTCTAGGGTTTCCTGATTTTCCGGAAACCCTAGTACTTTTGATTCCTTTTGCACTTGCTTTTATCCTTTAAATATATGTCTGTTGTCATCATTTCTCCTCAACTTTCTGCTATGGCTTCTTCTCCTCTCCTCGAAGAACTGGACACAGCGCAGCGAAAGAACATCTCCTTGGTCATTGAGAAATTCAAACTTTCCGATCAACTGACCACCCTCAAGGAGAAAATCGGTTATCTCTACTGTCTTCTAGAAAGAAAGAGGCAGAAGAAGCGTTATTACAAGAAGGAGTGGGTTGAGCTCCGCCAACTGAACTGCCAACTGCAAGAGGAGAGGGCTGATTTAACCGAGTTGGTGAATCACCTGACCGTCGCCACCGGCGAAGCTCACACGCTTGCTGAACGATCTGACAAGTATCGGCGTCGCCTGCATGAGACTGAGCGTGAGCTTTGGCGTGTCCGCCGAGCTCTGGCCTCAGACTGGAGATCTCCTCTCAGATGAACACCTGCATTTGTTTTTCTTGTTTCCTGCAATTTTGTAATCAAAACTGCCAACCTTCCTAGAAGGTATGTGCAAGCTGTTTTTTGTATATTTCTCATTTTGATGAAAGTATGTTTTGTTCAAATTTTTGCTCATGCAATCATAAAAAGTAGGCTTTTCATAGCAACCAATCCTGGTTTCTTGTCTATCATACGCAAATTTCTGCCAGAACATCATGGTGATCTTGAGGGTTCGCTTAAAAAATTATCCCTTTTAATCGATCTCTTTTTATTCAAAAACATTCGGATTGTGTTTTCGGACTTACCTTTCATGGTCTCCGACATTAGCCAGGTCATGCTTGAGGTTTGCTCAACCAGATCCGGCCTCTGTAAGCTTTGGGTTGACTATCAGGTCAGTCATTAGCGCAGGTCGTCTTAGCATGCCTGCTGAGGTCGGGATATCTTAGGGCGTCCATCATAATCGGTCCTGCCTTGACCTATCAGTTGGGTCAGGAAATCGAGGGCATCCGCCCTTAGCCAATACTGGCTTAAACTGACGACCAGGTCAGGAAAAATCGAGGGCATTCGCCCTTAGCCAATCCTGGCTTAAACTGACGATCAAGCCAGGAAAAATCGAGGGCATCCGCCCTTAGCCAATCCTGGCTTAAACTGATGATCAGGTCAGGAAAATTGAGGGCATCCGCCCTTAGCCAATCCTGGCTTAAACTGACAATCAGTTCAGGTGAAATAGAGGGCATCCTCCCTTAGCCAATCCTGGCTTAAATTGACAATCAGGTCAGGTGAAATCGAGGGCATCCGCCCTTAGCCAATCCTGGCTTAAACTGACAATCAATTCAGGAAAAATCGAGGGCATCCGCCCTTAGCCAATCCTAGTTTAAACTGATGATCAGGTCAGGAAAAATTGAGGGCATCCGCCCTTAGCCAATCCTGGCTTAAACTGACAATCAGGTCAGGTGAAATCGAGGGCATCCGCCCTTAGTCAATCCTGGCTTAAACTGACAATCAGGTCAGGAAAAATCGAGGGCATCCGCCCTTAGCCAATCCTGGCTTAAACTGACAATCAGGTCAGGTGAAATCGAGGGCATCCGCCCTTAGCCAATCCTGGCTTAATTATTAATACGTACGTGAACTGGTGCACAAGATGAAACCTGCAATTTTATTCAATAAAGTAAATAAACATCAAGATATTACAATTATGCATAAAATTTTTGTAAATTAGCAATATTCCAAACACGGGGGATCTCGGTCCCCTCCAGCTCTTCCAATTTGTAAGCACCCCCTGCTAAGATTTGGATGACTCAGAGTGGTCCTTGCCACGCGGTATCTATCTTTCCCTTCGTCTTTCCTAAATCAGCTCTCCGCAGAACCAGATCTCCCACTTGAAACTGCCTCTTCATTACAGACTTATCGTAAGCTGCTTTTACTCTCCCTTTGATGTGTGCCATTCTAACAGCAGCTCTATCTCTTTTCTCCTCCACCAAGTCTAGAGCATCCTGAATTAATAGCTCATTCTGTTCTTCGACAAAATTCTAAACTCGATGAGTCTCCATGCTAATCTCAGCAGGCACCACATCATCCATACCATAAACTAGGCTGAAAGGCATTTCCCCTGTGCTTTCCTTGGGATTAGTTCTGTATGCCCATAAAATTGAATTCAGCTCATCCACCCATCTGCCTCCAGCTCTTTCCAGACGTGTCTTGATCCCGTGCACCAATATGCGATTGGTGACTTCCACTTGACCGTTGGCCTGAGGATGGTAGACGGATGTGAAGTGCTGGTCAATTTTCATCTTTGCACACCAAGTTCTAATTTTAGCGCCCATGAACTGGGTGCCATTATCGGAAACCAGAATTCTGGGGACACCGAATCTATAGACAACATTTTTCCACAAGAACTTCATAACCGCGTCCTCTGTAATTTTTGCCAAGGCCTCGGCTTCCACCCATTTACTAAAATAATCAATCACAACTATCAGAAATTTCTTTTGGGCAGGAGCCATGGGAAAAGGTCCGACTAAATCAATGCCCCACTTGGCAAATGGGCAAGGAGAGCTCATCGTCATGAGCTCTTCCGCGGGTTTGTGTATCAACGATGAGTTCTTCTGGCACTTCTCACAAGTACGCACAAAATCTTCTGCTTCCTTTCGCAGTTGTGGTCAGAAATATCCCGCTCGCAAGATCTTACTTGAGGGAGCTCTTGCGCCCATGTGGTTGCCGCAACATCCCTCGTGGATTTCTCTAAGGACCAAGGCTCCTTCTTCCCGGCTCAGGCATCTTAAGAGGGGTTGTCCAAATCCCCTTCAGAACAACTTTCCCTTGACCAAACAGAATCTAGTAGCCCTGGTCCGTACCTTTGCTGAACCCTTCCTGTCCTCTGGCAAGACTCCTTTCTCTAGATATGCCTTTATGGGGGAGTGCCAGTCATCTCCTTCCATCACTGAGCACACCTGCTCTGCCCCAAACTCTGCATCCGCCTTTAGTAAAGTAATCACCCTTTCGCGACAATCCGTAGCTGAACTAGCTACCTTTGCTAAATAGTCAGCTCTTCCGTTCTCTTCCCTGGGATTTGTAGGACTGTCAAGGATTTCATATCTCTAGATAGCTTTCTGAACTCGGACAAATATCTCTGCATGCTATCCTCCCTTGTCTCAAATCCTCCACTTACTTGTTTACAGACGAGCTGAGAATCCACTTTGGCGCAAACCTGTTCAGCCCCCAAATCCCGTGCCATCTGAACTCCTCTCAGGAGGGCCTCATACTCAGCCACATTATTGGACAAGGCATAATTCAAGTGCACAGCGTACTCAGTGGCCACGCCTTCTGGGTCAATCAGGACTATTCCGGCTCCACAGCCCTGATTCCCTACAGAGCCATCTGTGAAAATTGTCCATTCTCGCTTTTCCTCGGAAGAGCTGGTCATTTCTTGCATGAAATCAGCCAGCGCCTGGGCTTTGATTGCAGTTCTGGCTTCAAATAAGATGTCGAATTCACTAAGCTCTATTATCCATTTGACCAGCCTTCCAGATGTCTCTGGTTTATCCACTATGGCCTTCAACGGCAAGTTGGTTCGTACGTCTATGCTGTGAGAGAGGAAATATGGACGTAGCTTGCGAGCTATTCCAATCAGTGCCAACATCGCTCTTTCCACTTCAACGTACCTCTCCTCAACATCATGCAAGACCTTCCTCCAGTAATATATCGGCCTCTGTATCTTGCCTTCTTCCCGAAGTAGGACAGAGCTGACTGCCTGCTGTCCTACAGATAAGTACAAGATTAGGGGTTCCCCCCGAATAGGCTTTGTGAGCAAGGTCATGCTAGCCAAGTGTTCCTTGAACTTTATAAACGCATCCTCACACTCACTGTTCCATTTAAGCCGAGCCTTCTTTTGCAAGGCCTGAAAAAACGGCAGGCTCTTCTCCGCCGAGCGCAAATGAATCGGCTTAAGGCATTGATGCGACCTGCCAAGCATTGCATTTCCTTGACATTTCTAGGCGCCTGCATGTCCATGATTGCCTTCACCTTCTCTGGATTGGCCTCAATGCCTTTTTCCGTGACCATGTATCCCAGAAATTTGCCAGCTCTAACCCTGAACGCGCACTTCTTGGGATTAAGCTTCATCCTATACTTCCTCAAGGTGGCGAATGTTTCTTTCAGATCTTCCACATGAGAGGTGGCCTTAATACTTTTGACCAACATATCATCCACGTATACCTCCATGTTCCGCCCTAGCTGCTCCTTGAACATTTTATCCACCAACCTCTGATACGTGGCTCCTGTATTTTTGAGCCCGAATGGCATGACCACGTAACAGTACGTTCCCTTTGGGGTGATGAAGCTGACTCGCTTCCAGTCCTCCTTCGCGAGCCTGATCTGATGATAACCTTGTGAGGCATCCATCATGCTCAGGAGTTCGCAACCAGAAGTAGAGTCGACCAGTTGGTCGATCCTCGGGAGCAGGTAGTGGTCTTTCGGATAGGCACGGTTGAGATCACGGAAATCAATGCACATTCGCCAATCTTCTTGAGTTTTGGGAACCAGTACGGCATTGGAGAGCCACTCCGGGAATTGTATCTCCTGGATATGCTTGGCTTTTAATAACTTCCCCACCTCAGCCTCGATGATGGCCTCTTTCTCAGGCCCGAAGTTGCGTTTTTTCTGCTTCACCGGCTTCATGTCTGGGCTGATGTTAAGGCGATGCTCTGTCACCTTTGGGTCGATCCCCACCAAATCTTTGGGAGACCAGGCAAACACATCGGCGCTTTCTCGTAGTAGTGCGACCAGTTCTGTCAGAACTTCAGGACTTAGAGTTGTTCCTACACGGAGGACTCGACTCTCATCCCTTGGGACCACTTCAACTAACATCAGTCCTTCCTCTCTCCTACCCAGGTCTGGCACCGATCGCCCCACCCGAGCTCTCTTACTTTGTCTCTCTTCTTCACTTCGTCTGATGCTCTCCACATACGTCTACCTTGACGCATATTGATCACCTCTCGCTTCGCCTACTCCATCCTGAGCAGGGAATTTCAGCTTCATATGATAAATTGAGACTACTGCTTGAAATTTGCTCAGGGAAGATCTTCCCAACATCACGTTATAGGAGGAAGATGTGTCTACTACCAGGAATTGAACTGTCTTGGTCTGCGGATATGGATCATCCCCTAAAGTAACCAAGAGGTTAATAGCTCCAAGGGGTTTTAATGCGCCCCCTGCGAGTCCCACCAATGAGGTCGTGACCTCTTCCAATTCTACATCTAGATTCATCTTTCTAAAACAATCGTAGAACATAATGTCCGCCGAGCTCCTTGTGTCTACAAAGATTCTTCGAACGTTGTAATTGGCTATAGTAGCCGTAATAACCAGGGCATCCATGTGAGGGGCTAGGATCCCATCCTCGTCCTCTGATCCAAAACAAACATTTGGGCTCGGCGCTACCTGCCCAACTTCTCTTCCCTTTCGCACAAGATCTCGTGCTGCATGAACATAGCTGTTCTGGGTTTGTTTAGAGTGCTCATCCCATTCGCCCCCTGTGATCATCAGGATCTCACCCCTTATGGCCTGGCTCTGCTCATTCCTTCTCTCCCCATGCCGTCGATTATCTTGCTCATTCTTTCCCGACTGAGGTTGATTGCGGTAGCTAGACCTGGGCTCTTCCTTTCGTATTCGCACATAATCTTTCAGGTGCCCAGCTTGCACCATTCTCTCTAGCTCATCTTTCAAATGGGTGCACTGATCTGTGTCGTGCCCATACTCATTATGATATCTGCAAAATCGATCCGATCTTTCTTTCCTTGGCTTCTACGAGTAGGTTCTCGGCCATTTGAGATCTGAGTGTCTTTCAATCGCTTGTAAGATCTCCCCCTGGGGGGTTGCTAAAGGCGTGTATTTATCAAAACGAGGTCGTCCCCCAGGTAGGTCTGGCCTGGACCTTTTCATTGGCGCTTTCTCCTCCCTTTCATATCTCTCTCTCTTCTTCTCCCCTTCGTCTTTAATTTTCAGGGCTTCCTCCAGATGGATGAACTTCTCAGCCCTTTCCAAGAGTTCTCCGAATTTCAGAGCTGGCTTTACCACCAGCGACTGAAAAAATTCACCACGTCTGAGGCCCTATGC
Organism: Phtheirospermum japonicum; assembly: GCA_014905375.1. Taxonomy (NCBI): domain Eukaryota; kingdom Viridiplantae; phylum Streptophyta; class Magnoliopsida; order Lamiales; family Orobanchaceae; genus Phtheirospermum; species Phtheirospermum japonicum. The sequence goes on along the minus strand of BMAC01000960.1, from coordinate 188,382 downwards.
TAGTGCGTTCACAAGGAGCTCTTCCGATGCAGAAGGCACCTCTAACTTCGTCGTTGTGAACCTATTGATATAAGCACGCAGACTCTCATTCTCCTTCTGCTTAAGGCTGAATTGCTCCAATGGCATTTTCTGATACTTCCTGCAGCTTGTGAACTGATGCAGGAAGGCCGTACTGAACTCATCAAAATTACTGATAGAGTGAGGCAGTAGCTGTCTAAACCACAGCTGGGCTGATTTGGTAAAGGTCATCGAAAAGACCCGGCACATAACCGCATCCGAAAATTTGTGTAGAGCTGCTGCAATCTCAAATCTGCTCAGATGGTCCCCTGGATTAGTGGTCCCATTGTACTCAAAGCCCAGAGATCGGTATGAGGCTGGTACATCATCGCGCATGACCTCTTCCGTAAATGGGGTGCCTCGCCGCGCTGGCACTGTGCCTGTGCTCATCATTTTCTTCTTGAACTCCCGCACCTCTTTTCGCAAGCTCTGCATCTGCTCAGCCAGATGTGGATTGGTCTGACTTGAGGTCTCGCTATCCGAAGTAGAGAAATGCTTTTCTCTGTCCTGAAGAGGGGTCCGATCCATGCGTTGGCCGTGCAGTGGATCCATTTTCGTTGGTGGAACTATCTGATCTGGCCGCGCGCCAGACGGCGGCGTTGACATTTCTGCAAACTTCTTCTCCACAGCTGTCTCCACGGCCTTACCGATGAGCTCAGAAAGCTGCCGGAGGAGGACGTCATTAAATAATCCACCAGCGGCAGGCGTTGATCCGCCGGAGGGGGGGTGGCATGGTGCCTGATCCAACCGCAACTGATGGCTCTGCCCCCTCGGGCCTCGCCATTGGCATTTTTGCCAATCGCGGCATACCCCACGACGTGGCGGAGTTGGGGGTTCCGCCGAGCTCCCTTACCAAGTTTCGCCGCAAACCATCTGAAGCCATAGAAAATCTTCACGTCTTAGCTTGATCGATTTTCCACAGACGGCGCCAATTATTTCGACCCAAAAATGTGACCAGCATCAAGGACAACGCCTGGAACCTTGAACACCCTTTAGCACTGCACCCAAAAATACGTTAGAAAGGACCACCGGTGGTTTTTCGGTGGAAACCTCTCCGATGCTTAAGTCAGTAAAGCGTGTGAGGTTTCTCTTAGCAAGTAAAGAGGGAATGCACAAAGAATGACATACCTCTCTCAGCCTTGGGGATGAGATATTTATAGCTTTCCTTGGTGGGGGACCCCTTCCAGGATCTCGGAAACAAAGGTCGCGCATCAAGGGCCGTTAAGCAACAACTACTGACAAGTGGTCCCACTTGTTCCCTTGGTGGACATCACAGAGCCATATCTGTACTGATCTTGTTCTCCTTCCTATCGGCAGCTCTGATGTCCATCTCACATAGACACTTTCCATAGGTTATCTTCCGAGACATCTCTACCAGGTCCGGAAAATTCCCTCAGTCGTGGCTATCTTTACCAGCTCTGTCTCTAAGAGAGCCCGATCAGTCTTCTCTAGGACCGACCTGACCTTGTTTCTTATTGATTATGCCAGGCCAGGTTTACAGCCCTGACCCTTAAAAACCTGTTCAAGGTAATTTTCCTCAGGGGAGAGGTCAGATCTTGCTAAAAGAGGAAGGTCTGACCGGGATCATTAGTCTCGGGGGTCTAACTGCGTTTATCTGGCAATTGGTCAAATCAGGTCTACCCACACCAGGCCTGACACAATCCCAGCCCATCAGTCGCTGCTATCACTATCGAGCCCGTTGCCAATAGCCGCCGCTGCCGTCCATCACAGTGAAGGAGAGGCTGCCACTGCCGAACGCCGCCACCACCTTTCGACTCCCAGTCTTTGATTCCAGTCTGCCGCCGCCGTCGGTGAATCGGGGAGAGGAAGAATTTCAGCCGATTTGTGAGATTTCTGAGAATAAGGAATCGGGTCATGAAATTGGGGTGATGATTGGCCTTCTATACTCCCAACTAGCCCAACCCATTTAGTTAATTATCAAAATGACCCAAAAAACTTTTGTCCTTATTCAGTTGAGCCACCAATTTACCCAAAACCCCAAGTTCAGCCCCCAAACTTATAGGAAACTCCATTCCAGCCCACATAACTATCAAATTATCTTCTTTCCACCCCTTTAACTTCATAAACTTTACAAAAACATCCTTATCTACCTTTTAATTTCAACTTCCTGACCAGACGTTCAATTTATGGCTATGATTTTGTTATTTTTTTAATTAGCTCAAATCCATTTTTCAAAGCCAAGTACTAAGTTAAATTATTATTTTCAATGTAGAAAACGAGGGTTCTCAAACCTAGGATTTCTCAAGCACGAGCATCTACTTTCGCATCTATACGAAACTACATTCAAAGGTGGGTGATTCTAAACATTTTCAAAACTATATGTTTTCTATATTAAATGTAATAATATGAAGTATCTATGTCTCAATGCAACATTCCATGTAGCTTTCAAGCTAAAACTACAGATAGTGTGTTGTAGTCATTCATTTATAGTTTATATGATTTATTTTTAGCATTTATGAATGCTTCTATGTTTTTCTATGTTAAATGCAATTATATGAATTATCTATGTCTCAATGCAATATTCTATAGTAGCTTCCGAGTTAAAACAGTAGCTTTCGAGCTAAACAACAGTAGCTTTCGAGCTAAAACTATGGTTGGCCAACATTTATAAATGACTGACGGTGTGTTGTAGCTATTCATTTATGGATTGTATGATTAATGTTTAATATTGACAAAGAATCCTCACGGAGTGAGTTGAAAGCTCACACCCATTTTTATCAATCTTTGCAGGTTGAGGAGTTGGATGTGGTACGAGGCAATGGATGCGAAGATGCTATTTTCGATGTTATTTTTTTATCTTTTCCATGGATTAGTATATTTATTTTTTTGTCAAATTTAAAATAAAGTTTGGAACTTGCATTTTTTTTAAGAGTCTGTGAACAGTCAAGTTACTGTTATTTTGATTCATCAAGTGAATCAACTCTTTTTAAATAAATGTTTAAGTTATATTTATGCTTCCGCTCAATTTTTATTGTGACTGTGATTTATTGAAAACTCATGCCCTTGTTTTTAGAGGTCTTGTTTATGAAGAATTAAAATTTATATATTTTGAAATTGGGGCGTGACAACCATCCACTACTGTCGGTCCTCCCTCTGCCGCTCGTCCTGTGCTGCCAGAGTTACCGGGAACAATAGTGCCATTCCCATAGCCACTGTGTACAAATGACTGCAGTCTTTGCTGGCGGTAATGAAGGCCAACGAATCAGCTTCGGCGGCATAGCAAGTGCCTTCATATAACACCCAAAATTATGAGAGTACCTAGGAAACTTCAATAGATCTGATTGGTAAACCCATACCTACAAGGTGCATCTTCTTTTCTGGAAGCCTTCTCATCGAAACTCCAAAGTTTAGCGTGTTTGGCTTGGAGTAGAGGTGGGATGGGTTATCCCCTGGGAAGTCTTTCCAGGGTGCGCGTGAGTGAGGAAAAAATGCGCTAGAAAAGACTCTTGTCGGTACAGTGGGGCTAACCGTCAAGTCTTGAGGGTGATCTTGGGGCGTTACAAATGGTATCAGAGCCACTTGCCAGTAAAAAACCGGGAACTAAGTGTTATGCGGGACAAGGTTGCAATACGTTTGGAGAGACATTGAGGAAGAAGGACACAGTAGAAGGAGCCCAAGATCGGGATAGCCTACGGTTACAACTCTTGAACCCGCAGGAGCCACCTCTAGAATCCCAACGCCTGGCAACGAATCCTGGGATGGCTTAAGCGTGATGATGACGTCGCGAGTTTAAGGGGGGGTAGATTGTAAAACCCCAAATTATGAGACTACCTAGGAAAGTTCAATAGATTTGATTGGCAAACCCATACCTACAAGGTGCATCTTCTTTTCTGAAAGCCTTCTCATTGAAACTCCAAAGTTAAGCATGTTTGGCATGGAGTAGAGGTGGGATGGGTGACCCCTTGGGAAGTCTTTCTAGGGTGCATGTGAGTGAGGACAAAACACGCTAGAAAAGACTTGTGTCTGTACAATGGGGCTAATCGTCAGGTCTTGAGGGCGATCTTGGGGCGTTACACATCACATCCTCCATCGAGCTTCCGACGGACACTCTCCTGACGAGCAAGTTTGGCACCATCCTCGGCCGCGGCAGCATCTCCATTGCTACCCATGAAAAACCCAATAGAACACAAGACGCCAGGTCTCCCTCTCCGTGCGGTGGTGTCGTGACAACCGCGGTGATAGTAGAACAATTTGATCCAATAATTCCACAAAAAACTGAATTAAATCAGAGGCTAGATAAATATTTAATTTTTCAGTGATTTACCAAACTGTCTGCTCAAGTTTTTATTTGGTTGGAAAACTTTTAGGGTTTTTCCTTTTTCACCAATTCAGTTTGTGTGTGCAATATAAATAATTTATATGAATTATTTCACAAATATAACTGCCCTGAGTAGAACAATTGCCTGACTTGGAAAGTCAAGATCATAATTCATGTCTTCGTTCATATTTCCATTTGATTCATTAACTTAAATTACGAATAAAATTAAAAATAAGAATCATAAGCTTATCGGGATACAATTGGAATCACAACAGGGAATAACTTGAACTAAAAGATCTATTAAACAAAATGAAATATATCGAGTCAAGCGAACTCTTTTCTTAAGATTCTTATTACCCCATACACGTGCACACGGACCTATAGCAATTAATCTCCCAAAATTCAATGACAATGCACACTGACCTATAGTAATGAATCTTCCAAGATATAATGCCAATGGTAACAGAAGGAGCAATCAATCTGGGTACCCTAGCAAAAGATATTTGGCCGGACAACTGACCAAAATCTATAACAATGAATCTCCCAATATATACCGATAATGGTAACAGAAGGAGCAATCAATCTGGTTACCTAGAAAAGAGATTTGGCCGAATAACTGAGCAAAATCCTAACTGTAGGCTATATGTGAGATTACAACACGAAATAACTTGAACTAACAGATATATTACAATGAAATAGATAACGCGAATAAATAATAAAACAAAAAACTGTTGAGGCGAGCGAACTCTTTCCTTAAGATTCTTATTACCCCGTACATGTGCACACTGACCTATAGAAATGAATCTTCCAAGATACAATGACAATGGTACCAATAGGACAAATCAATCTGGTCACTCTAGCGAAAGAGATTTAGCCGGACAATTAAAAATCCAAAGTGCAGGTTATATGATGCGTGAGGCAGGCAAAAATATGATGTATATGTATGAGTGCTTAGAAATATTTTTCTAATGTTATTTGATGTGGTTTTATACTATGTAGAAGTTGATATTTATAAGCTTGAGGGAACTTATAAACAAGGTAGGAAATAATAGGAATTATGATTCCTAATACAAGTCAATCTCCTTGTCTTACTCAACAAGACGGGCTTGTAAGCTTCCACAAAAGCCCCAAACTAATTAAAACCCAATGAATTAAATAGTTTGCGATCCGCCACCTTTAATGATTCAATTTACATAAAATAATAAATATCATTCAGATGTTTGATATTTCCTCTTTACTTAGAAAACTCCACAAACTATTTACCTTCCAAATGCTATAAAAACATATCCAAATATCTAACTTTGGTCATTGACTTTTCTCTCGCCCGAATATGGGTTTGTGAATATACCATGATAATTTACTCAAAACGTAAATTAAGAATTTGACGTTCGTTTGAACAACCCATCTACATTTGAAATATTTGGTCAAAGCTACCATATATAACTTTATCAAATCCATTTTCTCCAACACCTAGAACTCAACATGATTTAGTAAAACTTTTGACAGTTTCTCCCCTAATTTTACCTAATTCATAATCAACATCTATTATTAATTGTCCAAGGACCATTGGATTTTGCTCGAACTGCATCGAATTCATGGAAGAACTGTAACAGAAAAAAGGTCTGAACCTATTTCCTTGATAACCACCCCTTTAATTGGACGTCAAACAGAAGCCAATGTATTATTCATTGTAGTCAGATTGAAAGAAAGATCTATCCGAGAAAAATCTTTCTACCAGGTACCACTGTAACTCTTTTAAATAGCTTAGCCCCTTCATCACCCTCTAACACAAGCTCACCTACTTCTTCCTCTTCCGATTGCAAATGCCCACGCAGATCTTCAATGGAAATTGAAATCTCAGACATAGTGAAAGATAATATCCGAGTGGAATAAGGTCAAGAAAATAGTGATAGTGTTGGGAAGAAGAAGCCAATAACATAAAGAAATTAAGCAAGTAAAGAGACTCTATTTCTTATCAGATTAGAAAACTAAGTTGCTCATGATTATATAAATAAAACCAATACCAAAAGTCTAAATATAGGGAGACTTTACGATGCTGTGACTATATCATTCTTCACTTAATTAAGGATCCACTCGATATTAAAAAAAAGAGGGGGGGGGGGGGGGGGGGGGGGTTGGACCTCCTTTCTCCATGATATAAAGCAAACAGAGTCCATTAGATCGTTTTAGGGGATGAGTAGTGGGGTAGATCAATGGATGTAAATGTAGTTGGGTGAGGGGCATGGTGCCTTCATGACACCATATTCATTTCCATAAATATATAGACTTACAATGACATTAAAGAACTAGAGAAAGAGGTGGAAATGTAGCCCATTATCACAAATAACTAAACATGTTATTTGACAAATTGTACTAACATAATTTAATTAACTACTAACTGAAATATAGGAACAAACTTCTTAAAAAACTTGAAGCACTACTCAACACTCCCCCTTTATACAAAGCTTGTAACTCCCATTTGTGACCTGAAATTTTCATGTTTGGCATATGGTAATGATTTTGTAAGAATATCAACCACTTGCTCATTTGTGCTGCAGTAAAGATGGCTTTTCCTGGATGAAATGAAAATTTTAAATAAATAATAAATATCGGTTAGACTAAATTATTATTCATTTGGCTACCAAATCTTAAATATAAAGACATCGGATATCGATGTGTTTCATCAAAATATGGAAAGCTAGATTTTCGGACATATCAATTGCTGCTTTGTTGTCATAAAACACTTGAGTTGCACCTTCTTAAACTTGATGAAAACCAGCCAGCAATTCTCTTAACCAGATTACTTGACAAGTCGATGCTAATGCAACAACATATTCGGCTTCTGATGATGATAAAGCCACAACATCTTACTTTATTGAAGGCCATGAAATAGCCACAAAACCAAGGGAAAAACATATATTGATGTGCTCTTTCTGTCATCTAAATAACTTGTCCAATCACTATCGGTGTAGCAAGAAAGTTTGAAATTTGACACCTTTGAATACCAAATCCAAAAATTAATTATCCCAACTACATAGCGAAGAATCCTTTTTGCTGATCCAAGGTGATGCATTGTTGGATTATGCATGAATCTAGAAATAACACTTACACAAAAAGATATATCAGGTCTTGTGTGAAACAAGTAATTTAAACCACTAACAATGCGCCTAAATATTTTGAATTTGCCATTTTTGTTTGATCATTCTCAACAAGCTTTTCATTCATATTTGGGAGTTAAGACTGATTTGCAAGACACCGTGTTGGATTTTTCTCAATAAATCAACAACACATCTCTTTTGAGAAACAAATATCCCATCTTTATTTTGATTAACCTCCAAACCAAGAGAATAGTGCAACAAACTCAAGTCTGACATTTCAAAATCTTTCCATCATATTGCACTTAAACTCAATAATAAGGAAATCACAAAATCCCATATAAATCATTTTGTCAACATAGAGACATACTACCAGAAAATCAAGGTCACCTTGTTTCTTCACATAAAGAGTAGGCTCATTTTTGCTTCTCACAAATCCATTCTCCAAGAAATAAGAATTAATCTTGTTGTACCATGTGCGTGGAGCTTGTTTTAAATCGTATAAAGCCTTCTTTAGCCTGTAAACTTTTCTTTTCTTACCACTAACAAAATCCCCAGGTTGTGAAACATACACCTCATGATCATTTAATTCCCTATTAAAATGCAGATTTAACATCAAATTGATATTAATGCCATTTAATTGTGCGTCCAATGCTATAAAGGTTCTCACCGTTTCAATGTGAGCCATCAGAGAGAAAGTTTTGTTAAAGTCAACACCATGATTCTGAGAGTACCCCTTTCCCACTAGTTGAGCTTTGTGTTTTTGTACAGTACCAGCCGCATAATACTTTGTCCTATAGACCAACTTAAGCTCAATAATATTATTTCCTTTGGGCAAATCGACCAATTCCATGTTTTTTTTATATAGCTGCAATCTCTTCAACCATTGCATCTCTCCAAACTAGATATTTTGCAGCTTCATCATAACAAAAAGGATCAAATATATACAAAGAAAAATTAGCGAAAGCATATATCTCCCTTAAAGACTGGAACTTCACTGGAGCTAAAGGCATCGAAGGCGATAAATGTGATATTGTTGGGGTCGATGGAGAATTATTTTCACCAACTGAACTTGATGGGTCAGAAAGTTCATAGTCCGAAAGAATTTGATCCGATGATGTCAAATTGCTCCAAGTCCAAGTTTCGTTTTCATTAAACTTCACATCTTTGCTTATGATTATTTTTCCACTCACAGGATTATACAATCTATATGCTTTAGATTGAAAATAATACCAAACAAATATGCACTTCTCATATTTTTTATTAAAATTTTGATGATGCGAAGAAGTAACTAAAGCGTAAGCTACACAACTAAAGACTTTTAGATGGCTTATACGTGGTTTTGTACCCCTCCAAGCTTCATATGGGGTTTTATTCATGATAGCCTTGTGTTTCACCTAAAAAACTTGATCACACCTGGATATAAGCCTGACCTGCTCCACAAAAATACGTTAGAAAGGACCACCGGGGATTTTCCGGTGGAAACCTCTCCGATTCTTAAGCTAGAAAGTATTTATCGGGAATAATATAAAGTATAAAAGTAATACTCCGAAAAATCATACCTCCCTCAGCCTTGGGGCTGAGATATTTATAGTTTTCTGCCCAGTGGACCATTCCTGGAATCTCGGAAACAGAAATCCGCAAATCTGGGGCTGTTACAAGGCCCGACCTGACCTGGAAACTCCTCACTGGAATGCAGGCCAGGTCTATTCAGTGGGACCCTCTCTGGGATCTTAGAAATGGAAACCCGCGAATCTGGAGCTGTTACAAGGCCCCACCTGACCTGGAAACCTCTCACTGGAATGCAGGTCAGGTCTATTCAGTGGGACCCTCTCCGGGATCTCGGAAATGGAAACCCGCGAATCTGGGGCCGTTACAAGGCCAAACCTGACCTGGAAACTTCTCACTGGAATGCAGGTCAGGTCTATATGGTGATGCTTTCCAGCTTTTAATCCTGACCCCTCTTACTATGGTCAGGTTAGCCCTTATCACGTCGCGACTCGCAGCCTGGTATTCAGGTCGGGCATTCCAGTTCGTCCCAACCAGTTGTCTCTAAAGCCCAGGAGGCTCACTTGCCAGCTCAGGTCATATCACCTTGGTCAGTGAGACATTGAGTAGATACACTGCTGTTGCTACTCCTTCTGCCCAAAGCTGATATGGAACTCCACTTGCTTTCATCATGCTTCTGACCATTTCAATAATCGTTTGATATTCTTGTTTCGCTATTCCATTTTGTTCAGGTGTATGGTGCCATCGATTCCCTGAAAATTCCATTTTCTTCAGATAATAAATTAAAATCATTAGAAGTAAATTCACCACCTTTGTCCGATCGGAGAGTTTTAATGCAACGCCCACTTCGCTTCTCAACGAATGCCTTAAATTTCTTGACCGATTCAAAAACCTCTAATTTCAATTTTAAGAAATATACCCAACTCATACGACTATAGTCATTTGTGAATGATAAAAAATATCTACTTCCATCCAATGATTCAATTCTCATTAGACTACAAACATCCGCATGCACCAATTCAAGGCAATTAAAAGCTCTACAAGACTTGTTTACTGGAAACAAATTTCTACTTTGTTTTCCATAAACACAACCTTTACCAAAATCAAGACCATTGATTTCTGGTAACCCAATAAACATATTTTCCTTGGCTAATAATTTCAACCCATTCACATTTAAATGCCTATAACGTAAATGCCACATTATTTGCATTACTACTTCTAGCAACCAAGGCATGCTTTTCCATATTTGAAACCTCCAATGGAAACATCTTATTTTGTGCCATAGGAATTTTAACAATTATTTGGCCATAATCTTTTACTTGAACTCAACAAGAACCATCATTTAACAAAATCGAATATCCACAACCTATCAATTATCCAACACTTAATAAATTATGAGCTATATTAGGAACATATTGCACATTAGAAAGAATTTTAACATTACCCATTGTGGTCTTGATGGCAATAGTCCTTTTTCCTTCATCTTGTATCTGCTTGCCATCTCCAAGTCGAACCTCACTATTTTTTACTGGTCAAGTTCTTTAAAAATTGACTTAGCTCCAAACATATGGTTCAAGCATCCTCTATCCAGGAACCATACACTATTATGGCCATCAATGATAGAAGAATGAGCCATAAAATAGTTTACTTTCTTCTTCAACGTACTCAGTGAAATTTGCTTGGTTTCGCTCTGCATAGCCCAATAATTAACTTCTTTGTGATTAAATCCCTTGCAATAATAACATTGAATAATGTTTCTATTATGCCAATGTCCACTATATTGGCCTCTTCCTTGACCACCACTACTACAACCTCGAGTATCACCATAGTCTCGACCATGATATCATCCTCTGCCTTGTCCTCGATCGGCTGAATCTTCCATTTTCTCTTTGTGGAAAGGCTCTCCTTTCACTTGGAATGATTTATCTTCAACTTTTCCAGGTGATCTATTTAGTCTATCTTCATGTGATAGCAAAGAACTCATCAACTCATGGATATAAGTAGATAAGTCCTTGGACTCTTCAATTGCAACAACCACATGATCAAATTTGTGGGTAAACCTCTTAAAACTTTACTTACAATAACTTCATTACTCACATTTTCACCATATGACTTTATATGATTCAAAATCCTAGATACTTGACTTAAATATACTTGCACCGAATCATTATTTTTCATAGCAAGTGTTACAAATTCACGACAAAGAGTTTTTAATTTTACATAAATTACCTTCTTGTCGCTAAAATACTCTTTCTTCAAAATCTCACATGCTTGATTGGAGGTACTAGATTCTTTTATTTGAAGGAAAACTTCATTTTCAAGGATCTGTTGAATGAGAAACATGGCCTTTTCATCTTTCTACAATTTTTTCATAACCATTGGCCAAGCTCGATGGGTCTTGTATCCTTAAACCCATTTCAACCAATTCCCACAACTCTTGGGACTCAAAAATTGTCTTCAGTTTGAGACTCCAAAAATGACAATTCTCCCCCTTGAAAATTAGACTTGAGGGTTGACTTGAAGATTTTATTTCCATTGAACTCTTTTTCTCTCGTTTCTTTCTCTCTACAAAACTCCTCATATATTATCACTCACTTCATTTTCTTCCTTAGTTGAAGACCCAACACCGACTCTTGATACCAGAATTGTTGGTAAGAAGCCAATAACATAAAGAAATTAAGCAAGCAAAGAGACACTATTTTCTTTATCAGAACATGAAACTACTACTGCTCATGCTCATATGTAAAAAACCCAATACCAGAAGTCTAAAAATATAGACTTACAATGACACTAAGAAACTAGAGAAAAAGGTGGAAACATAGCCCACTGTCACAACTAACTAAACATGTTATTTGACAAAGTCTACTAACATAATCTTCATCAAGTACTAACTGAAAATTAAGAATGAACTTCTTAAAAAACTTGAAGCACTACTTAAAAGACAGAACCGACACTCTCAAGAACAAAAAAAGAAAATAAAAACTTGTAAGGAGACAAGACACAACCTAACTTGTCAAGAGACAAGGGCTTACTTTTTGTTGGATGCGAGTTAAAACGTGCAACTTCATGAATAAAATCCTCTATTTTAGAAAGCCATATTCATTTCTACTACTTAGTGTGAAGAATCTGAATCATGGAAAAATATATATGGGCCATTGGATCATGCATCAAGTCTCCATCATTTCATCTGGTTTCTTTTTTAGATATCGGAAACAAAATATAATCGGAATTTGTCTTAGGGGTTAATTTATGGATAAAATTTATTTTTTAATTTTTTAAAAATATGTATAAATAACAACTTTTTATCATTTTGATACTTCCTTAATAGCAACTAAGTTTTTGTCAAAGCACCTCTCTCTCTTTCACACCCCAAAAAATATTGGCGCGCATCTAAACGAGGTGTCTCTTCTTCATTTCGTTTCATTTTTTTTCATCTGTTAATTGTTTAATCCTATAAAAAATTAGGGTTTCCAGTCCTAAACTCTATCTCAAACCTATCATCTTTGATTGCCTCATGAGGTGAGCATCTCATGGTGAATCCTTCTTCCCGACTAGATGGTTACGAGTTTAGTGACATCATTTGTTAAATGTTTACGATATGTTTGATATTTTTTTGATATTTTACTGTAATTTATAAAACATAGTTGAAGAAATTTATGGTGTTGTGGATCTGTCATTCTGCAGTTTTGTATAATTTATACTATTATTGTGTATAATTAACTTGTCATTCTGTGAATAATCAAATGTTGACCTTTAGTTGAGTTCTAAAGAACTTCTTGAACCTTAAAATGACAACTCAGTAAGTCAGATTTGATACGATATCAAAAATTGACTCGACTATATATGGTAAAAAAGTAACGAAAGGGGTAGAAGGTTCTAGGTCTCGATGTATATGGTAATGTGGTTTTATATGGTTATGGAGCCCTGACAGGTCAAAAACATGGAAATAATAAGGTTTTATGGTTATTATGAAATTATGGGAAGTAAGATTCCTAATATAAGAATATTTCCTAATTATGGAGATTGAGTACAATTCGGAGATTTAATCCCATCTTATGAAAGAATCTTATTAGTTGGTGGAGAAGTCTAAATAATCTTATAAATAGGAGATTTAAGCCCTTATTTCATAACTTCAATTATCATGGATCATGGAGCTTACAAATTTTATGGGGAATAGAGAGGCGACCTCTTCTTTAGGAGAGGCGTGCTCTTATATAGGAGACGGGAACCCTAGATTGGGAACACGTCTCTTGTCTATACAAAGAGGACACAGGCCTCACTTTTATTCTAAGTTGATTTGTATCCTACTTTGAGCTCTCACATATCATTATTAAAAGGGAACTGACTTAAGCATCAGAGGGCCTATGTCGGGGCTGTCCGGCTTGGGTTTTGTTTTGTAGGTTGATTAGGTCGCCAGGAGTTCTCTTGAGGTCGATCAGGTTGGCAAGCACGTATTTTAGGTCAGTACTATCTTTTCTTGGTGAACTAATCTTTTTGGTCACATCAAGTTGTGCCATCTGTGGGAAAATGAGAGACATCGAGTCTTTGAGCGAAAGACGTGAGGTCTCACATACTTTAATTCATCAATAACGATGGATGGTGAAGGGGGACTTACAAAATGGCCTAAGTGAAAGATACGTTTCTATTTTCCTTTGTTTTCAAATCGGACATATGAAAATATGGCTTGGTTTATTTGATATATATGGTTTAGTGTGGTATAATTTGGTATATGGTGTATTTGGCTAAAATAAAAAGGTTTATATGGTTTGCGTGGAATAATTGACTTATATGTCTTGGTATGGTTTAGTTGGTTTATCTGGGTATAGTTTATATATGGTTTGGCTTATTTGATATGGTTTATTTGATACAATATACTTGGCTCGATGAAGAGAGATGTTTTGGTGGTTATAGTTTAGATAAGGGTTCGTGTGGCTTGGTATTATCAGAATTCGATTGTTCCTAGGGATCAATGGGTTTTTAGCTTGTGAAATTGAAGGAAAGCAAAAATAAATGGAAATAAATGAAAATAACGAAAATAAACGAAGAGCTATGACTAACTATGAAAAGTAAAACAAGTATTTCAGATGCCTCGTGCATTTGCCATATTAAAATTGCAAGCAATAATCAAAATAAGCAATAAAAAGCAAAGAAACAACAAAGTACACGCACGAAAGCCTAAGGTGCAACTATGCATGCATGATCATGAAAACTTAAATAATGCGAATTAACGAAAATCAAAAGCACCAATGGAAAGACTAATAAAAGTTGACGTGAAAGTTAAGAACTTTTCGAAAAATAACTAGAAACGAAGAGTAGATCTAGGATTCAACATAAAATCATGCATGAAAATAAAAACCAAAATAAAGCATATGAAATACTTGAAATAAAAATGATCAAAGACCCGATCTATGATCAAGGTGTGTCACTCACCTAAATTTCATAAACCAAATCATAAATCTAACAACAAATCTAAGAGCTAAGGCAAAATGCAAAAATTGAAGAACAAGCTTGAAATTGAAGAACAAGGAAGAAAATAATGAAAAACTTACTTGAATTAAGAAAGAGAACCCAAAAACTTGAATGAAATTACAAACCAAATAAGATCCAAGTGGTGATTTGAATTCTTCTTGAGCTTACAAACCTAAGGAAATCTTGAAACTAAATTTAAAACATAGAGAGAGAAAATAAATCCCAAACCCATGCAAGAGTTGGGAGGAGAGTCTTATTTTACTATATTGTGATCTAAATTGATGTAAGTAGGTGATTATTCTCTATTTTTCATCTTATAACTAAGTAACCGGAGGAGCTTAGCGCATAAGAGATGAAGTTCAATAAATAAGAAATGAGAATCGAGCGTTCCAACGAAGAAGTAGCAGAAATTGCGAGTTAGTGGTAACCCTTACCGCTACCTTTACCGTTACCTTACCGCTGAAGATGGACAAAGAGCTCCCAGACCAAAATAACGGTACCTTTAGCGGTATCTTTATACCGTTAGTTACACTGTTAGGAAACGACTGAGAGATTAATGATACACTTAACGATACCACACCATTACCATCACCAGCACCGTTAGAGAGCAACAGAGACGTTAACGATAAGTTTAGCGGTAACTCATACCGCTAAGTCTTACCGTTACCTGCCCAGAAACACGTTTTTACCCTAACTTGTGCTCCAAAACATGGGCAAACTATATAAACCCCTCTCTTAATCCGTCCCAAAGGACACATATCACAGCCATAACCTTATTTTCGGTCCTTAGCCTAAAGAATAACACACCTTTATGTCCCATATCATAATAGAAGATTAAGATCAAAGATTTAAGAGTCACAAGTTCCAGGCTCCGATTTTCAGTTCGTGATTCTATTTTTGGCCAAGATTTACGCGATTTCTCCAGAATAGCTGGAGGATTTACTGCACTTCTTTGTTCCAATAAGTATTCTAAACCTTTTAATTGTTTTCTTAGTTTAATTCATGCGGTTAAGTAGTTACTTTTATTATTGTCCCTGAGTTATTTTATGCTTCAAACCTTAGTTACTTTTGATACTTGGATTCGTAATCTTTCATCTTAATTTAGTTTGATTAATGTTTGGATATTGGAGATTTAATATTGATTATGCTTTCTTGCTATTTAATTCGTTCAAGTCACTTGATTCCGTTTACGTTTGTGTATGATAATTGCTTTTCGTTTATGCTAGTTAATTTCGTTTAGGTTCTATGTTTTGAATTCGTTATTGTTATCTAGATACGTACATGCTTCCTAGATTGATTACTTGGATTAAATTCATGATATTAATTTCTAGTTAATTAATTAGTTGAAGTTACTTAGTTTTTGTTAATGTTATTGCGTTTTAAATTCTTAGGTAATCAAAATAAACAAAACCCCTAAATTGTACAAGTTTTCGTGTTACTCTGTGATTAAACAAACATTGAGATTCTAATTGCATGTTCCTTGAGATTGAATCAGTTTAACTTGGCAACCTACATGCGAACTCGTACTCTTGCGAGCAAGCTTTTGAATAATTGACAAATATTTATAAAGTAGGAACACAAAAGTTCGAATCAAAATTTTGGTGCCGTTGCCGGGGAACACAAAAGCAAAGGTTTCAAGACAATGTTTGTTAGTATTATTTTCTTTTCAACCGTCTATTTGTATAATTAGTTTTGCCATTCGATACATTTGATTTGTTGTTGAGTGCATGCAAGGTAGAAGATCACTTCGAATCGAACTTGCACCATTCATAGATAACACTCATCATTCCAATCACGCAAGACCTCCTCATATTTTTGAAAGCGATTCGCCTGTCACCACTGATTTTGTTTGCGACACAATTCCTGATATGATGTTAAGACGAGAAAATTCTGTTCACAATGATAATGCAGATGATCAACCACTTGTGAATGATCAACCACTTAGAAACCCTCCTATACGTAATAGAAACAAATACAGGAGCAAACCAGTTCATCTCGGAGGACCAATACAACCTTGAGAATATTGGGAAGATATCCAACGAAATATGATGGACCGGAATGAAGAACAGAGAGGAGGTGAAAATAGAAACAATCATCGCTACGACCAAGATACTTATTCTAAGAGATCCTATCTCGGCGAAGAACAAATCAACGACTGGCTCGTTAATCAGAACAACCACTACAATGAAAGATACGAGTATGATAGAAACTACGCGAGACCTAATAATCAAGAGAGACACCTTAGGGGGTGTGCGAACCAAGACAATGAGTTTTCATGACTCCTCAGGTTGGCCCTTATAGTTCAGCTATTGTATTGGGACGGACTGCAAGAGACTTTGAGCTTAAACCTCATATAATCAATAACCTTCCTACATTCATGGTCTCGCCAATGAAGACCCGTTAGCTTTCCTTAAAGAATTTTATGATGAAGTGAGTAGAATCCCATCTCCGGGACTTCATCATGAAGATTTACAAATGGTGTGTTTTCCAAGATGCCTGAAAGATAAAGCTAAATCTTGACTACTCTCATTAGAACTAAGATCACTGACCGACTGGGATATGGTTAGAGATAAATTCATAAATCAGTACTACTCATCTCAAATAACGGGTCATATTAGGAGACAAATTGCCAATTTTGTTTAGCAGGATGGAGAGTTACTACACGAAGCATGGGAACGCTACAAAACACTCTTGCAAGCTTGCCCACATCACCACAACTCTCCAGGTATGGTTAATCAGATTTTCTATGAAGGGCTATTGGACTCCTACAAAAGTCAAGTCGAGATAGTTGCTGGAGGATATTTTGGGTACTTGATCGCCACAAAAGCAAAGAAATTGTTTAAAAGGATGAGCGAGAAATCCAGACAGACGAGTTCTAGGCCACAAAAAATAAGAGTCAATGAAGTGTCTGGGGTACTAAATGACGAGGAAAACACTCCTTCAAAGGCCAAATGGAATGTGTACTCATCGCGGGGAGCAAAGGCATATAGGGGATGTGTGCAAGATGGAGTATTTTGACAAATTCGAAGCTGAGGCAAAGGCCATACAAGATTGGATGCGTCAGCACAAATCTCCCCTTCTAGAAAAGATACCTACGAACAAATTTCAAGCTCAACGTAATTCTCCTTATTTTTAATGGGGTCCTGAAAACCCACATCACACTCCTACGCAAACCAACTCACAACCCGTACCACCGCCCCCACCAAACATATATCCAACGATGGGACCAACACTTGATCCAGTTCAACCGAACGATCAACTGTTAACTTGGCAATAAAACCAAGTCACCGAGATGATTCGATATCGAGACAGGCTTGCACAATTAACTACGTAAGAATTTGGAGACAATGATGGGCCAAATGGCGGCTTCGATGGAAAAATCAAAAAACGAGAAGGGTAAATTTCCAAGCCAACCTGAGCAAGTGTCAGCGGTTCATATTTTACGTAGTGGAAAGAAAGTAGATAATGGAGTCGAGTTAGAAAGAAAATAAGAAGAAGAAAAGGTGGCCGAAACTCCAACTACGACTTCTCCTAAGAAAGACGACCCTAAACCTGTGGACCAAATGCATAAGTCACTGAATCCATATATTCCGGGATCATTGAAGGGGGAAATTCCGAACCAAGTCCCCACTCCAACAACAATTGACGATTCCACCAAGTCTTCGACTCCGCAACCGAAACAGTTAACAACTACAATTCGTGACAAGGTTCCCTTTCCAAGCCATCTACAACTAGCCAAAGAGAACAAGAAATTCATGGAACTCTACAATTTTCTTAAGAATGTCAACATTAACCTTCCGCTTTTAGATGTGAACAAGACAATACCAGCATACGTTAAATTCTTTAAGGAGTTAGCCTCAAGGGAAAGATGGCTGGCAACAACACAACAAGTAGAGTTAACAAAAGAAGTGAGCGCCATTTGCAAGGGTCCATTACTCCCTAAAGAAAAAGATCCAGGGAGTTTTTGTATAACTATCACTTTAGGAAATGGGCAAACAGCACGTGGAATGCTTGACCTGTTGGGGTTTTCTCAAATTGAACCCCCCAGGATCTTTTGGATATTCATATTTTAATTATGTGTTCATGTAAATCATATTTTCATGCATATGAATGTATTCACACGTCCGGATTAAAACATGCATGCCAGATTCAAATTTAATAAAGCGGAAACATAAATATTGAATCCACTTACAATAATCAGACGGTCTGAGGACAAGATCAAAGGTCTAGTCTTGCTGTTGAATGAAGATGAATTCGGCGCCTCTCCTCTCCCACTAAGCCGCCGAATTTCTGCAGCAGATTCAACTCCCGGATCTTCTGCTGTATTCCCGGACTACGTATCTGATACAGAGTGGGTTGTATACTACAGATAAGATTGTGAATTCTATGGAGATCAGGTAAGAACCAAGAGGGGCTGATTTATTGTGTAAACATGTGTGTGATTTTTGAAAATTATACCCCTATTTATACTAGGGGTTTTCGAAAATCAAGCCTCCAAACCCTACTGGGTTTAGGCCTCTATCTCATGTTCCATTTCCAGTCCACTTACAGTCATATTGGGCTACAACAGGGATCTAGAAGAATATTAAATTGGCCCATTAATTTATTTAATTTCTAATATCCAATAAACTTAGGATATAATTAAATAAATTAAGTTTTACTTTTATTCCACTAAAAAAGTAAAACCGACCTACCAATTTAATACATATTTCTAAATAAGCTTCCCTCTTTAGTCCAGCCACTCCCCGTGTTTAAGATTTAATGTTCATATTTCGTGATAGTCTTTGGAAAATCAGGGACCACGCTCAAGTCCAACAGGAAACTACGGAGCCAGACTGCCTCTTTAGCTGCCTCAGAGGCGTCTACATACTCGGCCTCCATGGTGGAATCCACAATGCATCTATGCTTTATGCTCCTCCATGCAACAACTCCGCCTCCCAGTGTAAACACATAGCCCGAGGTAGACTTTCTTTGATCTTTATCGGATTGAAAATCTGAGTYTGTGTAACCCAAAGGTACTAGACTATCAGAGCGGTATACCAACATGTAATCTCGAGTCCGTCTAAGGTACTTGAGAATGCCTTTGACCGCAGTCCATTGACCTCGTCCAGGGTTAGATTGATATCTGCTTACCATGCCAACTGCATATATAGCATATATAAGGCCTAGTGCATAGCATAGCATACATTAAGCTCCCCACTGCCGAAGCATATGGAACCTTACTCATGTCATCTATCTCAGACTGTGTTTGGGGACACATTTTCTTGGATAGATGAACTCCATCCTCAAAAGGTATAAAACCTTTCTTGGAATTTTCCATGCTAAACCTTGCTAGCACTGTATCGATATAGGTCCCCTGAGACAGACATAGTATCCTCCTTTTACAATCACGAATGATCTTGATTCCAAGGACGTGTCCAGCTTCTCCCAGATCCTTCATATCGAACTGCTTGGACAACCACACCCTTATGTCGGATAAAACCTTTTTTATTGTTTCCAATAAGTAGGATATCATCTACATAAAGTACGAGGAATACTACCACGTTTCCGTCACATTTCTTGTACACACAGCTCTCATCCGGACTTTGCATGAATCCATATGACTGGATGACCTCGTCAAACCAGATGTTCCAAGACCTCGATGCCTGCTTAATTCCATGATTCGTACGTTTTTGTTATGAATCTGTACATAATTGAGTCTTATTTTAGTCTTTTTATTTTCTTTTTCGGGTTAAGAATGAGTTTAATAGCATCATTTTGCGTTTTCATCTCTTTACTTAATTTTCCGACTTATTGATCAATAATTGGTCCAAACGAGAGTAATTTTGTGATTTTCTCATACAGCTAGAGTGTCCGGTGGATTCAAAGCAAGCAGATTGAAGGAGAGACACTCACAAGTAGCCCAAAAGGACACAAACCGATCGGACAGCTCATGTATCCGATCGGTGCAACTGTTAACACGTACACCGACCGGGAAAGCTGGCGCACCAAGCGGACCCGAGTACAGTAGCTTTCATCCGATCGGACAAGACGTCTGACCGGTGGGACAAGAGCGTTACGAATGTAGATTTTTGGAAATTTTCAGTTACGAAACGGTTGAAAAAGTGTTTAAAACTGCAGAGGCAGCTAGGGTTACGGGATGCAGTCCCGGAGGTTGGAAAAAAGGAGTAGATACACAAAGAACACTAAAAGGTTGAGAGATTTGACACATCTCTCATACCTCTAGATAAATTTGTGCAACGCCGTATCAGGATTCGGTTCGCAGCAATTTCCATTCGTGGCTAAGGTTCTGGGTTCGTGACAAGCCCGAAGATTCTACGCGTTTAATTCAGAGTGTTTTGTGGTTCATCATCATCACTCGTTGAACCTAGTTCGACGACTAGTAATTTCTGAACTCATATTCTTAATCATTCTTAGAGTAGTTTGGCTTGATTTTGATCTTGAACAATTGATGGTTTGATTAGATAATGTCTTGTTAGATAGATGTTCAAGTGTTGGTGATTTGGAATAATAACTTTGAGTCTTTGGGAATTATGTTATTATATTTGACATTGTTAGTACTAAGGTGAACGATTACTTTGGATATTCTGTTTGTTAGCTTATTGAAGGGTGAATTTAATGTATTCGCGTTTGTTACCCGTTGGCGTTATTCTATATGTTGAATCATTAGGATTGTTATAGCTGAAGCGTTTTCATGTTTATGGTAGTTGGTCTAATTAGGAAAAGCTCTTGCTCGGTTAAACACCTTTTCGCTATTTTAATCTCTTGTCGAGAGGTTGACACCCTCGAGACAAGGAGTTCTCATTTTACTTAGCAAAACCGAATCTTTTCAAAAACCCCATTTGACCGTGTGTTTTTAGATAGAATTGTGATATTAGTATAATAAACATCGTTAAATCCGATTCCCATTCCTCGAGAGATCGACCCGAGTTGACTCATCAATCTACAAGTGACCCTGTTCTCTTGCGGGCGAACTAAAATCCTTTCAAAACGTAGATGAGTATTTGTTATCTGGAATTTAATTTTGAAAGGAACACAAAAGTTCGGCTCAAAATTTGGCGCAATTACCGGGGAATGGTAAAGGTGTTAAAGATGTTTATTTGTGTTATTACTTATAAGTCGTAAATTGTATAATGTTTATTTTTCACCACTCGATGCGGTGATTGTTTGTTGTTGATGCAAGGTTGACGAAGCCTCAGAGGAGAATTGACCCCATTCATCAATAGCATCGAATGCGTGTCGAGACCAAGACAACTATTTCTTTCTACCAAAGGGAATCTTTTGGAAGCAAGTTCATCCAACATGGCAAAGAATCTACCTCTTGGAGGACGAGGAGGAGCGAATGGTGGACGAGGGAGGGGACGAAACACCCAAACCCCTCCTCGCGATTATCCATATGGAGTGCCACCCATTGACGATGTACACGTACAAGAGCAAATGGATAATAACGAAGACGAAGAGCAAATAAATCCACCTCTACTTCAAAATGAAGAACCAAGAGAACCAAACCAAGCGAACAACGGAGAACAAAAATCGAGGGGCGATCATCAAATCATGATGCAAGAGAACCCTACTTACCAACAACCTCCTCAACAATTTCGGAACTGAGAAGAGGCTCGAGCTTACAAAAATCGAGAAAATAGAGAGTTCGAGCATAACAATGGTGGTCATGGCGGGCCCGAGCCCCAAAACAACCAACGAAACCATCAAAGGCATGAGAACTTCGAACGAGAATGGAACCAAAATCAAAATCAGAGGGAGGGACGTCCGTTCAACGCTTGTCAAAGGGAGAACTTTTGGAACGATGGATATGATGATCGTGGAAATTACGAGGAGGAGCGAGATTATGGGTATTACGAAGAGTATGGGGACGAAAGAAACTATGGCGCACGAGCTAACTTTGGAGGAAGGAGAGAGCGCCGATACCCAAATGAACGCCGTCAAGGAGATCTCCTCTTTCCAACGATTAGATCATACAGCAGTGCAATAGTCTTGGGCCCCGCGGCAAGAGACTATGATTTGAGAGATTTGACACATCTTTTTTTTTTATATACAACCCACTAATTCTTACCCTTTGATCGTCATACCCAATGATCGGATAAAACTCTCGTTTCAAAAATTTTCTCGAAATAAGAGCTACAATAAAGCTCATGGCGATCAAGGAAATGTAATAAGAGGCTCGAGGGGGCTTATTAGGAATTTAAGTGGTTTTTATTTATGAGTATGGCCGGAATCGGGTTTTATATGTTCCTATCGTCATTTTAAAAATCCAATGTACTCATGCGATTAAGAGACTTCTCAAAACACTTATCGAATCATAACACGCAATGTTGATAAACACACAAGACTTCTTACAAGGTTTAATTCAAACTTTTGAAAACGAGGTGATTGAGCTTTAAGAGTTTTGCAAAATTGGTCACGACAAAGTGTTTTTTTAAATACATATAAGTAGTTTTTGAAAACTTTGCACTTAGAATAAGCTCAAAAGACTCTAAACCTTATACCACATAACAAATGATTCTGACAGACATGCCAATACAAACACAATTAAGCAAGGGCAATATTCAACAAAGGTTGAAGTGAATGGTTGACCATTGTTATGTTACGAATTTGTGACTATGTTACTCAAAAATGGTTCAACTTAAGCATGTATGGACTCAAAAAGATCACTCGAGGACTGTGCACTTGTCCGAACGGTCATAGAACCAGACAGACCGGACTGGAGTCCAATGGGAGTTGTCCGATCGGTTGCCTCTGTATTACCGACCGGACGGGCCTGTCCCCTCCCCCTATCAAGAAAAACCAGCAGTCTCCTGGTTGCTATAACACGAACATGAATCATAGGGGATAGAAAAATGTCAAGAACCCAACGCATGCAAATGAATAAACCAAGAGTTAACTAAAGTCATCACCAAGCAAGCATAAAAGGAAATAATGTTACAAAAACCCGAATAAATGTCAAATATCCTAGAAAGTGATAAAAGTGGGATAGAGTGGTGATACAGCTGGGGCATGGGCCCGCCTACTTGTCCATGTCATCCGGGGGTGGAGGTGGATAGCGTTGCTCGAGACGGGAGAGGCGTTCGTCGATTTGAACGAGGTATCTATTATTCGCCTCAACACTTCCGGTCAACCGGGCAAGATGCTGATTGGTTTCTACCCAGTTGTTGCTCATCGTCGTCAATGTGCTCCGGAAATAGCTAGCCTCCCCCCGAGCTTCTTCGCGCGTGGTCCAAGCGTCTTGGCGAGCGTTTCGTGCATGTTCTTTTTGATGAAGGCTTAATAGCCTCATTTGATTCATCATGCGCGCTTGGAAATCTTGCTGCTGCTTCCACTGCTCGACCGAAAAGTACACCCCGTCTCCATAGTCGTCGTGCTCGTAGGCTCTAGAACTGGTGTTTTTGTCTCCTCTATCCCCTGCATTCCTATTTTGCGCCCCATTGTTTTCTCCATCTCCCTCGTTGTTCTCATCGTACGGACCGTCCGATCGGTGTCAATGCTTGTCCGATCGGACACCACTACTTGGAGTTGTCCGACCAGTTGACACTAGGTCACCGACCGGTCAGTTCTGGAAATTGGAAATTCGCACATTCAACCAGCAGTAGCACCTGCCAAATACTCTACCCAACGAATAACTACAAATATATACATTTAAGTTGAAAAATATACAAGAAGAGCTTAGGTTACCTCCAAAGAAGTGCAACGTTTAACGTCTTATGCTTGACGATACCTCAGACGTGCATCAACTTTCTTGAGGTGGATCATTGAGAATCACCACTTCGTGATCTTTCTGCGAGATAGGTCCCCCATGATACCTTTTCACACGATGGCCATTGACTTGGAAAGTGGAGTTGCTCTTTTCATCAAGTAAAGTCATGTCTCCATATTCGTTTATGTCGGTAATCAAGAACGGACCGCTCCATTTTGATCTCAATTTCCCAGGTAATAGTTTGAAGCGAGAGTTAAAGAGCAAATCTAACTTACCGACTTCCAAGCTTTTGGGGACGAGTTTTTTGTCATGTGCTTCCTTCATTTTCCGTTTGCTCGTCCATGCTGTTTCATATGAGTCATTGCGAATCTCTTCCAGTTCGCTTAGCTCAATCTTCCTATACCCTCCGGCCTCATCCAAATCAAGGTTCAATGTTCTAATTGCCCACTCCGCTCGATGCTCCAATTCGACAGGAAGGTGGCATGCTTTTCCATAAACCAACCAAAATGGGCTCACGCCCAACACCGTTTTGTAGGCCGTACGGTAAGCCCACAGTGCATCAATTAGCTTCGATGCCCAGTCCTTACAGCTCAGTTTGACGGTTTTTTCCAAGATACCCTTGATCTACCGGTTGCTCATCTCTACTTGTCCTGAGGTTTGTGGATGATAAGGGGTTGCCACCTTGTGGCGCACCCCTTACTTTCTCAGCAGTGGATTAAAGGCCCTATTGTAGAAGTGGCTCCCCCCGTCGCTTATAATCGCTCTCGGCATTCCGAATCGGCTAAAGATGTTCTCATGAATGAATTTGGGGACGATCTCGGAGTTAGCTCTCCTTGTGGGAGTTGCATCCACCCATTTTGACACGTAATTGACTCTTACGAGTATGTACTCGTACTCTCCACTCCTCGGGAAAGGACCCATGAAGTCGATGCCCCAAATATCAAAGATCTCGATCAATTGATTGGGCACCAAGGGCATCTCGTCCTTCTTCCCTATTGCTCCCGAACGTTGGCACCTATCGCATGTTTTGCAATATTGAATTGCATCGGCGAAAAGTGAGAGCCAGTAAAATCTGGCTTGGAGGACTTTGAAGGCTGTTTTCTAGCTTCCGAAGTTTCCTCCCTCGTCATGACAAAATCTTAGGACGCCTATCTTCTCTTCATCCGGTATGCATCTCCTAAAAAGCTCATCCTTGAAAAGTTTGTAGAGATAAGGATCGTCCCAAAAGAAACTCCTGCATTTAAACAAGAATCTCTTTCTTTCTTGCGAAGAAAGATGGTTAGGGATAATCTTACAAGCAAGGAAGTTCACAAAGTCAGCATACCATGGTTCGTTTATTTCTTCGACGACATGTGCGCTTTCGTAAGGGAACACATCATCCACAAACTCGATTTTATTTGGCTCTCCTTCTACTAGCATATGGGACAGGTCATCAGCAACTACATTCTCGCTCCTTTTTCTGTCCTTAATTTCGACGTCGAACTCTTGCAAGAAAAGAATCCAACGAATCAATCGCGGCTTGCTTTGCATTTTGGCGAATAAATGACGAAGTGCTATATGATCGGTGTGTACGATGACTTTGGACCCGACGATGTAAGAACGGAACTTATCCAGTGAGAACACAACCGCGAATAGCTCTCGTTCTTTAGTAGTGTAGTTGCGTTGGGCGCTATTCAACATATAGCTAGCATAGTAAACAACCCTCAGCAATTTATCTACTCGTTGACCCAAAACTGCCCCAACTGCCTCGTTCGAAGCATCACACATAATCTCAAATGGAAGAGACCAATCCGGTGCTACTACCACTGGTGCTTGTGTCTTTTTCTTTCAAGACGTTGAAGGCGCTAAGACACTCACTATTGAATTCGAAAGGCACATCCTTCCCAAGCAACTTACATAACGGGCGATAGATTTTTGAAAAATCTTTAATGAAATGTCTGTAAAAGCCCGCATGTCCCAAAAAGCTTCTGACTCCTTTAACATCCTTCGGGGGTGGAAGAGTTTTAATGACATTGATTTTTGCTTAATCAACTTCCAAACCCTTGCTCGACACCACATCTCCCAATACAATACCACTTTTCACCATGAAATTCGACTTCTCCCAACTCAAGGTCAAGTAAGATTCAACACAGCGCTCAAGTACTTTTGTTAAATTTTTTAGGCAATGAGAGAAGGAAGAGCCAAATACCGAGAAGTCATCCATAAAGACTTCGAGAAAATCATCGATGAATTCGGTGAAAATGGAGATCATGCATCTCTGAAAGGTTTCTGGGGCATTGCACAAGCCAAAGGGCATTCTTCGGTAAGTAAACGTGCCAAAGGGGCACGTGAATGTGGTCTTTTTCTGATCCTCCGGAGCAATTGCAATTTTGTAGTAGCTGGAAAGACCGTCTAAAAAGCAATAGTACTCATGCCCTGCTAGCTTATCGAGCAATTGGTCCATGAATGGGAGTGAGAAATGGTCCTTCCTCGTTGCTTCATTGAGCTTGAGGTAGTCAATGCACATCCGCCACCTGGTGGTTAAGCGTGTTGGGACGATTTCTCCTTTTTCATTCTCCACTATTGTGATGCCCCTTTTCTTCGGAACAACGTACCGGGCTAACCCACTCGCTATCGGAGACAACATATATGATCCCTTCTTCGATCAACTTGAGAATCTCCTTCTTAACCACCTCTTTGAGCATAGGGTTTAAACGTCGTTGTCCCTCTCGTATCGGTTTCTCTCCTTCTTCAAGATTGATCCGGTGCATGCATGTGACCGGACTTATCCCCTTGATATCACCGATACTCCATCCTATCGCTTGCTTGTACTTTTTAAGAACCTCGATGAGTTCTCTTTCTTCATGTTCCGCCAACTCCTCAAATATAATTACGGGCTTCCTCTCGTTCGACTCAAGAAACACGTATTTCAGGTGGCTTGGAAGCGGTTTTAGTTCCAACTTGGGCTCCAAGGTGGGCCCAATGGTTTGCTTGATCATGGGTGCCTCACTAATCTCAAAAAGAGTTACCACCCCCTCCGTGTTTTAATCAAAACCGTCATCCTCGGCGTCATTATTCTCGACTGGTACAACACCAAATAATTCGCTCACACATTGGTCCACCGAATCAAGGTAAGAGCAATCAGGACCAACCATTGGTGATGGAATATTTTGTATATCTTTGAGTGAGAACGTCACTGATTCCCCAAGTACGGAGAGTGTCATCTTTCCTCTTCCCACATCGATCAATGTGTGCGATGTTGCCATGAAAGGTCTTCCCAATAGAATAGTGTGCTCCTTGCTCGCCGCATCCACCTCTCCGAAAACGGCACCAAATTTTGAGCCAAACTTTTGTGTTCCTTTAAAAATTAAATTCCGGTTAAAAAATATGCATCTACGTTTTGAAAGGGTTTTAGTTTGACCGCAAGAGAACGGGGTCACTTGTAGATTGATGAGTCAACTCGGGTCGATCTCTCGAGGAATGGGAATCGGATTTAACGATGTTTATTATACTAATATCACAATTCTATCTAAATACACACGGTCAAATGGGGTTTTTGAAAAGATTCAGTTTTGCTAAGTAAAATGAGAACTCCTTGTCTCGAGGGTGTCAACCTCTCGACAAGAGATTAAAATAGCGAAAAGGTGTTTAACCGAGCAAGAGCTTTTCCTAATTAGACTAACTAACATAAATATGAAAACGCTTCAGCTATTACAATCCTAATGATTCAACATATAAAGTAACGCCAACGGGTAACAAACGCGAATATATTAAATTCACCCTTCAATAAGCTAACAAACAGAATATCCAAAGTAATCATTCACCTTAGTACTAACAATATCAAATATAATAACATAATTCCCAAAGACTCAAAGTTATTATTCCAAATCACCAACACTTGAACATCTATCTAACAAGACATTATCTAATCAAACCATCAATTGTTCAGGATCAAAATCAAGCCAAACTACTATAAGAATGATTAAGAATATGAGTTCAGAAATTACTAGTCGTCGAACTAGGTTCAACGAGTGATGATGATGAACCACAAAACATTCTGAATTAAACGCGTAGAATCCTCGGGCTTGTCACGAACCCAGAACCTTAGCCACGAATGGAAATTGCTACGAACCAAACCCTGATATTGCGTTGCACAAATTTATCTAGAGGTATGAGAGATGTGTCAAATCTCTCAACCTTTTAGTGTTCTTTGTGTATCTACTCCCTTTTTCCAACCTCCGGGACTGCATCCCGTAACCCTAGCTGCCTCTGCAGTTTCAAACACATTTTCAGCCATTTCGTAACTGAAAATTCCCAGAAATCTGCATTCGTAACGCTCTTGTCTGACCGGTCAGACGTCTTGTCCGATCGGACGAAAGCTACTGTACCCGGGTCCGCTCGGTGCGCCAGCTTTCCCGATCGGTGTACGTGTTAACAGTTGCACCGATCGGATACATGAGCTGTCCGATCGGTGTGTGTCCTTTTGGGCTACTTGTGAGTGTCTCTCCTTCAATCTTCGTGCTTTGAATCCACCGGACACTCTAGCTGTATGAGAAAATCACAGAATTATTCTCGTTTGGACCAATTATTGATCAATAAGTCGGAAAATTAAGTAAAGAGATGAAAAGTGCAAAATAATGCTATTCAAATCATTCTTAACCCGAAAAAGAAAATAAAAAGATTAAAATAAGACTCAATTCTGTACAGATTCGTAACAAAAGTTCAGCTAAAAATTTGGCGCCGTTGCCGGGGAATGGTAAAGGTGTTAAAGATGTTTATTTGTGTTATTGCTTATAAGTCGTAAATTGTATAATGTTTATTGTTTGCCACTCGATGCGGTGATTGTTTGTTGTTGATGCAAGGTCGACGAAGCCTTAGAGGAGAATTGACCCCATTCATCAATAGCATCGAACGCGTGTGGAGACCAAGACAACTATTTCCTTCTACCGAAGGGAATCTTTTGGAAGCAAGTTCATCCAGCATGGAAGAGAATCTACCTCTTGGAGGACGAGGAGGAGCGAATGGTGGACGAGGGAGGGGACGAAACACCCGAACCCCTCCTCACGATTATCCATATGGAGTGCCACCCATTGACGATGTGCACGTACAAGAGCAAATGGATAATAACGAAGACGAAGAGCAAATAAACCCACCTCTACTCCAAAATGAAGAACCAAGAGAACCAAACAAAGCGAACAACGGAGAACAACAACCGAGGGGCGATCATCAAATCATGATGCAAGAGAACCCTACTTACCAACAACCTCCTCAACGATTTCGGAACCGAGAAGAGACTCGAGCTTACAAAAATCGAGCAAATAGAGAGTTCGAGCATAACAATGGTGGTCATGGCGGGCCCGAGCCCCAAAATAACCAACAAAACCATCAAAGGCACGAGAACTTCGAATGAGAATGGACCCAAAATCAAAATCGGAGGGAGGGACGTCCGTTCAATGCTTGGAAAAGGGAGAACTTTCGGAACGATGGATATGATGATTGTGGAAATTACGAAGAGGAGCGAGATTATGGGTATTACGAAGAGTATGGGGAGGAAAGAAACTATGGCGCACGAGCTAACTTCGGAGTAAGGAGAGAATGTCGATACCCAAATGAACGCCGTCAAGGAGATCTCCTCTTTCCAATGATGGGGTCATACAACAGTGCAATAGTCTTGGGCCCCGCGGCAAGAGACTATGATTTGAAAGCGGGATGCGTAAACCAACTCCCTACCTTTCACGGGATGCCCAACGAAGATCCACTGAATTTTATTCGAGAATTTTACCTCGTGGTGGGGAGAATTCCGCATCTTGGATTGCATGAAGATCAATTGAGAATGAAATGCTTCCCTACTACTCTGAAGGGCAAAGTGAAGCATTGAATTTTGTCGTTGCAGCTCAATTCCTTGACTAATTGGGAGATGGTGTACAAGAAGTTTGTTAGTAGATTCTATTCCGCTCAATACCAACAGGCACAACAACAACAATTTCATCAAGTGCCACCACAACAGCAAATGCCACTCCCGATTAACCCCGACGACAAACTAAGATTGTGGCGTCAACAACTAGAGCACGAGACTCTACGTAATTGGGAGGAAACACTTCGTACAATTGAGGAAGGTAAGTGGATAAGGAAGCAACTGGAGAAGCTAGAGATGATGATAGGGAACTCTCGGCTTCTATGGCAAAAACGACGAGTGATCCGGGAAAGCTACCTAGCCAACCCAAGCAATCAATGGCGGTGCATGTGTTGCGAGGTGGGAAGCAAGTCGATAACGGAGTACAAGAAGCCGAGAGGGAAGACTCCTAAGACGAGCAGACAGTGGATACACGAGATAAACAAGAGTCAAGTCCAAATGGTGAAGGAGGAACATTGGGCAAAATTAACAAATCAAGTAATCCATATGTTCCAGGATCATTGAAGGGAACCTTTCTACCGAAACGTGCCGAAACAGATCAGAAAGACGCAGCCAAGGACCTGACCGATTGGACTACCAAGATGATCGGTCGAACTGGAGTCCAGAAGGTTTTGACCAATCGAACTGAGAAGCAAACCGATCGGACTGGAGCCCAGAATGTTTTGTCCGACCACACCAACCCAGGGTCCGATCGGAGTAGAGGCCAGGAGGTTTCTACTGATCGGACAAATAAGACTGACCGGTCGGACAAGAGAGCTGAAGAGGAACAAAGACCACAACGTGTAATAAAGGACGCCATACCATTTCCCAATCATCTCAAACCAGCAAGAGAAAGCAAAAAGTTCATGGAACTTTACAATATGCTGAAGGACGTGAACGTAAACCTCCCACTTTTCGATGTGATCAAAGCTATGCCGGCTTACGTAAATTTTTTTAAGGAACTTGCGTCAAAGGAGAGGAAAATGGAAGGAAATGAACGGATGATTTTATCCAAGGAAGTGAGCACAATTTTCCACCAGACGCTGCCACCGAAGGCAAAAGATCCAGGGAGCTTTTACATCACAATCACCCTTGGAGATGGGCAACGAGCACGTGGAATGCTTGACTTAGGGGAAGGAATCAATTTGATGCCCTTTGCCATGTACAAACAACTCAACCTTGGGAGAATGAAGCCAACGAGCTTACGACTTCAATTGGCTGATCGTTCATTACGATATCCATTGGCAGTGGTCGAGGACGTTCTAGTGGAGGTTGGATCCTTGGTAGTCCCCGTGGACTTTGAAATACTAGATGTCGAAGAGGTGGATGCGGCGAGTAAGGAGCACACTATTCTATTGGGCAGACCTTTCATGGCAACACCGCACACATTGATCGATGTGGGAAGAGGAAAGATGACACTCTCCGTACTTGGGGAATCAGTGACGTTCTCACTCAAAGATATACAAAATATTCCATCACCAATGGTTGGTCCCGATTGCTCTTACCTTGATTCGGTGGACCAATGTGTGAGCGAATTATTTGGTGTTGTACCAGTCGAGAATGATGACGCCGAGGACGACGGTTTTGATTCAAACACGGAGGGGGTGGTCACTCTTTTCGAGATTAATGAGGCACCCATGATCAAGCAAACCATTGGGCCCACCTTGGAGCCCAAGCTGGAACTAAAACCGCTTCCAAGCCACCTGAAATACGTGTTTCTTGAGTCGAATGAGAGGAAGCCCGTAATTATATTTGCGGAGTTGGCGAAACATGAAGAAAGAGAACTCATCGAGGTTCTTAAAAAGTACAAGCAAGCGATAGGATGGAGTATCGGTGATATTAAGGGGATAAGCCTGGTCACATGTATGCACCGGATCAATCTTGAAGAAGGAGCAAAACTGATACGAGAGGGACAATGACGTTTAAAGCCTACGCTCAAAGAGGTGGTCAAGAAGGAGATTTTCAAGTTGATCGAAGAAGGGATCATATATGCTGTCTCCGATAGTGAGTGGGTTAGCCCGGTACACGTTGTTCCGAAGAAAGGGGGCATCACAATAGTAGAGAATGAAAAGGAAGAAATCGTCCCAACACGCTTAACCACCGGGTGGCGGATGTGCATTGACTACCGCAAGCTCAATGCAGCGACGAGGAATGACCATTTCCCACTCCCATTCATGGACCAATTGCTCGATAAGCTAGCGGGGCATGAGTACTATTGCGTTTTAGACGGTCTTTCCGGCTACTACCAAATTGCAACCACTTTGGAGGATCAGAAAAAGACCACATTCACGTGCCCCTTTGGCACGTTTGCTTACCGAAGAATGCCCTTTGGCTTGTGCAACGCCCCAGCAACCTTTCAGAGATGCATGATCTCCATTTTCACCAAATTCATCGATGATTTTCTCGAAGTCTTTATGGATGACTTCTCGGTATTTGGCTCTTCCTTCTCTCATTGCCTAAAAAACTTAACAAAAGTACTTGAGCGCTGTGTTGAATCTTACTTGACCTTGAGTTGGGAGAAGTCGAATTTCATGGTGAAAAGTGGTATTGTATTGGGACATGTGGTGTCGAGCAAGGGTTTGGAAGTTGATAAAGCAAAAATCAACGTCATTGAAACTCTTCCACCCTCGAAGGATGTTAAAGGAGCCAGAAGCTTTTTGGGACATGCGGGCTTTTACATACGTTTCATTAAAGATTTCTCAAAAATCTGTCGCCCATTATGTAAGTTGCTTGGGAAGGATGTGCCTTTCGAATTCAATAGCGAGTGTCTTAGCGCCTTCAACGTCTTGAAAGAAAAATGGACACAAGCACCAGTGGT
The DNA here is from genome assembly GCA_014905375.1 of Phtheirospermum japonicum. Lineage (NCBI taxonomy): Eukaryota > Viridiplantae > Streptophyta > Magnoliopsida > Lamiales > Orobanchaceae > Phtheirospermum > Phtheirospermum japonicum. Next base: position 155,574 of record BMAC01000960.1, on the reverse strand, counting down.
AGTAGCACCGGATTGGTCTCTTCCTTTCGAGATTATGTGTGATGCTTCGAACGAGGCAGTTGGGGCAGTTCTGGGCCAACGAGTAGATAAATTGCTGAGTTTTGTTTACTATGCTAGCTATATGTTGAATAGCGCCCAATGTAAATACACTACTAAAGAACGAGAGCTATTCACGGTTGTGTTCTCACTGGATAAGTTCCGTTCTTACATCGTCGGGTCCAAAGTCATCGCACACACCGATCATGCAGCACTTCGTCATTTATTCGCCAAAATGCAAAGCAAGCCGCGATTGATTCGTTGGATTCTTCTCTTGAAAGAGTTCGACGTCAAAATTAAGGACAGAAAAGGGAGCGAGAATGTAGTTTCTGATCACCTGTCCCGTATGATAGTAGAAGGAGAGCCAAATAAAGTCGAGTTTGTGGATGATGTGTTCCCTTAAGAAAGTGCACATGCCGTCGAAGAAATAAACGAACCATGGTATGCTGATTTTGTGAACTTCCTTGCTTGTAAGATTATCCCTAACCATCTTTCTTCGCAAGAAAGAAAGAGATTTTTGTTTAAATGCAGGAGTTTCTTTTGGGACGATCCTTACCTCTACAAACATTGCAAGGATGAGCTTTTTAGGAGATGCATACCGGATGAAGAGAAGATAGGCGTGCTAAGATTTTGTCATGACGAGGGAGGACACTTCAGAAGCCAGAAAACGGCCTTCAAAGTCCTCCAAGCCGGATCTTACTGGCCCTCACTTTTTGCCGACGCATTTCAATATTGCAAAACATGCGATAGGTGCCAACGTTCGGGAGCAATAGGGAAGAAGGACGAGATGCCCTTGGTGCCCAATCAAGTGATCGAGATCTTTGATATTTGGGGCATCGACTTCATGGGTCCTTTCCCGAGGAGTGGAGAGTACGAGTACATACTCGTAGGAGTCAATTACGTGTTAAAATGGGTGGAAGCAATTCCCACAAGGAGAGCTAACTCCGAGATCGTCCTCAAATTTATTCAGGAGAACATCTTTAGCCGATTTAGAATGCCGAGAGCGATTATAAGCGACGGGGGGAGCCACTTGTGCAATAGGGCCTTTAATCGACTGTTGAGAAAGTACGGGGTGCGTCACAAGGTGGCAACCCCTTATCATCCACAAACCTCAGGACAAGTAGAGACGAGCAACCCGCAGATCAAGGGTATCTTAGAAAAAACCGTCAAACCGAACCGTAAGGACTGGGCATCGAAGCTAATTGATGCACTGTGGGCTTACCTTACAGCCTAAAAAATGGTGTTGGGCATGAGCCCATTTCGGTTGGTTTATGGAAAAGCATGCCACCTTCCCGTCGAATTGGAGCATCGAGCAGAGTGGGAAATTCGGACATTGAACCTTGATTTGGATGAGGACGGAGGGTATAGGAAGCTTGAGCTAAGCGAACTGGAAGAGATTTGCAACAACTCATATGAAACAGCATGGACGAGCAAACGAAAAATGAAGGAAGCACATGACAAAAAACTCATCCCCAAAAGCTTGGAAGTCGGTAAGTTAGATTTGCTCGTTAATTCTTGCTTCAAACTATTCCCTAGGAAATTGAGATCAAAATGGAGCGGTCCGTTCTTGATTACTGACATAAACGAATATGGAGCCGTGACTTTGCTTGATGAAAAGAGCAACTCCACTTTCCAAGTCAATGGCCATCGTGTGAAAAGGTATCATGGGGGACCTATCTCGCAGAAAGATCACGAAGTGGTGATTCTCAATGATCCACCTCAAGAAAGTTGACGCACGTCTGAGGTATCGTCAAGCATAAGACGTTAAACGTTGCACTTCTTGTGAGGTAACCCAAGCTCTTCTTGTATAGTTCTCAACTTAAATGTATATATTTGTAGTTATTCGTTTGGTAGAGTATTTGGCAGGTGCTACTGCTGGTTGAATGGGTAAATTTCGAATTTCCAGAACTGACCGGTCGGTGACCTAGTGTCAACCGGTCGGACAACTCCAAGTAGGGGTGTCCGATCGGACAAGCATTGACACCGATCGGACAGTCCGTACGGAAGACTATTTCAGGAAGGTATTTATCATGCAAGGGAGGCCAAGTGGGTAAGATATTCTGACAATATCTTTTAAGGTAAGGAGGATCTTTAATTTGGGGGGATTATCTTATTTTTATTGAGTGTATATCTTCTTTCCCTTCCTCTTGATTTAATTTGATTATGAGAATCCTCTAACCTACCTCTTCAAATCCTATATAAACCCACACCCCTGAACTCTTAATCCCACACCAAAATTCCTTTCTCCTCTTTCATCTCTGCAAGCATCAACCGAGACAACATGAATCACCACAACAACAACGCTTATGGGTGGGTGTCAAGGAAAAAGCACGAAGACATGATCGAAAAATTTGAAGAAGAGGCGGAGGAATATCGCCAACGAATCCATAAGCTGCAACTGGATCTCCATGATTGCATGACTGAAGAACTTGATTATACCAAGAACATTGAGCGTCTCCACGGCATCCTGGACACGGCGGAAGCCGAGATAATGCGACTCAATTGGAGAATCATTGAACTTGAGGAAGATGTTAAGGATTTGTACGACCTATCCTATGCACATATTCCTTTGCCTAAGTAATCCGATAGGTTATTTACTGTGAGGGTTGAGTCTTATGAATGAATGAGTTTTTTTGGGGGAATAATTATGTCATCTTAAATAAACGAGCAAATTTGCTCGAATTATTGAATAAATAAGTATTTTATGAATTGTATTGCTCTTATTTGATTCTCGATTTTGAATTCTTGCAGGGCATCGCAATACATAAATGTTATAATAATAATAATAAAATAGGGAACAGTGCAGACCAACCGGTCAAAAACCTCAACCGATCGCACAAAACTTACTGGACCGCAGTCCGACCGGTCAAGGGTCCAGACCGATCGGGCAGAGCCTACTGGACTCCAGTCCGATCGGACCACAGCATACACCGATCAGACGACGGTCCAGTTTAAAAAAAGTCTGTTATTTCAGACGAAATTGTTTTCAACCCCAACTCAAATTTTCTTTCCCTTGCAGAGCAACAACACGAAATTTGCACTTGAAACTTCACCACTCGAAAATTCAAGGCCAACAACGTGTCAACTCGAACATCCTTACGATCCAACGCCGTGTATCTTACGTATAAGTTTTTCATGCAAGTGTTCTTGGGCAAAGTGGACGCCACGAGAATTTCTTCCTCCGAGTTGAGAGCGTTGTGGATTACGTATCATCTCGGCAACGCAAGAATTTATCCACTTTTGATCGCCGCGATCGAAAACGTCCAACAAGTCCGAGACAAGAAAACGGAAAAACTTACCCTTGGAGCCTTCATCACGGTACTCGCTCAACACCACGGTTGCGACCCATATGATGACGACATCGTTTACCCAAGTGTGGGGATGATAGTCGACAACCGAATGAGTAACGGACGGAGCGTTGCTATTCTGATGTTCATGATGATCAACGACAAAAAGCGAGCCGAGTTAGTTGAAAATTCTAATATTGACGATACCGACAATGAGGATGAGAACGACGAGGGAGATGGAGCGAACAATGGGGCGCAAAACAGGAATGCAGGGGATAGAGGAGACGGAAACACCGGTTCCGGAGCCTATGAGCACGACGACTATGGAGACGGGGTGTACTTTTCGGTCGAGTAGTGGCAGCAGCAGCAAGATTTCCAAGCGCGCATGATGGATCAAATGAGGCTATTAAGACTTCATCAAGAAGAGCATGCGCGAAACGCTCGCCAAGACGCTTGGACCACACGCGAGGAAGCTTGGGGGGAGGCTAGCTATTTCTGGAGCACATTGACGACGATGAGCAACAACTGGGCAGAAACCAATCAGCATCTTGCCCGGTTGACCGGAAGTGTTGAGGCGAATCATGGATACCTCGTTCAAATCGACGAACGCCTCTCCCGTCTCGAGCAACGCTATCCACCTCCACCCCTGGACGACATGGACAAGTAGGCGGGCCCATGCCCTAGCTGTATCACCACTCTATCCCACTTTTATCGCTTTCTAGGATATTTGACATTTATTCGGGTTTTTGCATTATTTCCTTTTATGCTTGCTTGGTGATGACCTTAGTTAACTCGTGGTTTATTCATTTGTATGCGTTGGGTTCTTGACATTTTTCTAGTTGTCGACTAATAAAGATGAGATAAATTGATTAAGCCATTGAGATAGACACTTGGATAAATCTTAAGCTTAATCGAGTGATTCGGAATGAAAGGAATTTCACCAAAGCTTTGTATAAAGGTTATAATTCGCTGAGTTCAAGTGAATGTTCTTTATATGTTGAGTTCGTCCAACTAATCCGTCTAGGAGTTTTGTTTGGATCATCATTGGATTGATGTCATATATAAAGGCATATAGGGTCACACTATATGCGATTAGTTTTCCGATTTAAGAGTGTATCAAGAAAGTAATGAATATTCAATTTAGAATTGTAATATTTAATTGTTAATAATTATGATATTAATTTCTATTTGATAGAAATTATTTAATTAAACTAAACTGGATTTGGATTTAATTATCTGTGTTATATTAATAAAGGTACTTGGGTTAAAATTATTTTGGGCTCATGTCTTGGACAAGTCCAACCCTTTTTAGGATTAGGGTTCTCTTATGTACCTAGTATAAATATAACATAAATTCATAAGTTGTAAACAATGAATATGAATGAAAAACAAGAGAGTTTTTAGAAAATATAAATCCTAATTTTGAGATTGGGAGTTCTTGAGCTGTCGTGAGATTTCCTAGCTTTCTTCACGATAGCAATACACTGGAGTTGGATCATGCAGTCGGAGAATTAATTGCGTGGATACCTTAGTGTTGAACTCGGACCTGGATTTACTGTAAGGGTTTCATGCTTTTATGTTGTTATTTATCGTATAAATATATTCGTTCACAGGATGGATCTGTTGGATCTACAAAAACTTTAAACTTCCGCTGCACGAGCATGATGTTCGTCTCTACGAATTCCAACATGGGTATCAGAGCCCGAGGCTGTGTTAACGTTTATGTCTATAATTTTATAAAATTAATCATGATTTTAATTGTTGTATAATTATTTCAATTAGATTAACATAATTATTGATCATTTAATTTGATTAAATGATTAATTAAAATAGTTTTAATTAAAGGTTTTATTTTAATTTAATTTGATTAAATTATTGTTAAAAAAAATTGAAAACTGGGAAAAGGGAAAAGGGATCCTACCTGAACCTGCGCCTCCCGCTGACCGGAACTTGCTGCACCTCCACTCTGGTCGACGGCCTTGGCATCACCGGTGGACGGTGCGTCGGCCTGCTGGGCAGGCGCTATTCCCAGCCGGCGGCTGACTAGTGGGACGGCGATGGGGTGGCGACGGTCCGCGTCTTGGCTATGCACCGCAGCGTTTCAGGCCGATTTTTGGTGGCTCTGGGAGCCTTTCCGGCGGGCCGTCGCTGCCGAGAGCTTCGTCTCCCTTTGGGACGAAGTTTGGCGCCGGCGGTGGTGGCCGACGAGGCTTGGGTAAAATCTTTGAGAATTTGATATAATTTTGGGCTTGATTGTAATTTTAGAAATTTATGAAATCACAGAATTGCCCTCAATTTTTAGAAAACAGCGAGAATACCCATAACTTTTCAGAAACTGCGTTATGACCCCAGAAACTTTTCATAAAGCTGTTTTAAGTCCAAATGGCATTTCTGTAATTATTAAGATTTTCGAAAATTGCAGAAAGAACCCTAAAACTTTCAGAAAATTTTAAGCGGTTGTTTGGCTATGTAGAAAATTTTAGAAAAATTGTATTTTCACTAAAATCTTTGAAATTATTTTAGAAATTAATTTTAAATTTAGAATTTAGTTAATTTCTAAATTAGAACCTTTTTTAAAATTTATTTAGAAATAAGAATTAAATTTAGGATTTAATAATTTCTAAATTTTAAACCTTTTAAAATAATTTAGAAATCGAATTAAATTTGGAATTTAATTTTTCTAAATTTAAATGATTAACCCATGATTATTATTATATTATTGCATTATTTGATAATGTAAATTAAATTAAAATTTTGAATTTTAATTTAATTAAGGAATTGTCACTTTACTTGCAATAATTGTCTATGTGCTCGAATATTACTTTTTAGTATAGTGTTTGCATATCTTGCCTGGATAGGCGGCGCCTAGTATTTGTCGGACCGTTTGCTTACAAACTCTGGGTAGGCGGCGCCCAATAATTGTTTACTGTTCATTTGGATCTTGTTAATTGTTAAACCCCGATAAATGTTCCCCAAATAAAATATGAGTCTCATCTTGGATGTACGCGCTGTCCATTATAATTGGGTGAGTACGAAACCTTTTTCGTCCATGAGTATTTGCACCCTAGTGCTTGCTTCGGTCGACGAGGTCAAGGCTCGCTCATAGGTGCATATGTTTGCGATCGTGTAATGGGGTTGACTCACTTAGTTCTTTCTTTTTGCCCTAGCGTCGGAATCAACTAAGGGCGTAAGATCGAATTAGATTCGATCGACCAAGAGTTATAATTGTCTATAATTGGTCTGGGCACCTACCAGTTGTGCTATTGTGGTCATCAGCCCTAGCAGAGGCTTCAATAGTATGAATATGGATCCTGGCTCACTATGATCATATTTGATATGAGTCCGTRTTCTACCGTGGGGTCGTAGAACATGTTAAAATAGTGAGAGCTAATTATTAAAGTCCTTGTTAATTAGTTAAATAATTGTGATCATAGGAATTAGAATTAGAGTTTTAATTCCCGCTCTATTTATTTTCTCCTGATTAGTTAAGATGTCAAATTTATCATTGAAATGTTTGGTTGAAATGAACAAGTTGACTGAACCAAAATTTATGGATTGGTTGCGCAATCTGCGTTTAGTTCTGAGACAGGAAAAGACTGAGTATGTGTTGGACACAGCTGTTCCTGAGATTCCTGATAAGAATTCTTCTGAATATGCCAAGTTTGACATGGGTATTCATGGGAAAAATAAGGATGATATAACTTCGGCACAGTGTGTAATGCTAACTGCGATGACAACAGAATTACAGAGGCAGCATGAACGCATGGCCCCTTACGAAATGTTGGAGCATTTGAAGAGTCTCTATGCTTCACAAGCTCAAACTATAGAGTATGAGCTGCTAAGAGATCTCTTTAAGTGCAAGCTTCATGATGGGGGTAAGGTGTCTGAGAATGTTTGAAGATGATAGGGTTGATTGAGAGGTTGGCTTTGATTCGAATGAACTTACCTGAAAATGTCTCAGTCAACTTGATCATGAATTCGCTTCCTAGTTCATTTGAAAACTTCATTGTGAATTATAATATGAACAACACGAAAGTGAAGCTTCCCGAGCTTCATAACATGCTTAAGACATATGAGTCTTCCACCTCAAAGGGCAAAGTTGTACTCATGGTGAGTACATCTGCTAGATCTAACCTGAAAGGTAAGAAAAAGCAGAAAAGAAAACTAAGGCTGGGCCTAAGCCTACGACTTTGAAGCCAAAAGGAGGTGCTCGTAAGAAGCCAATGTTGGCTAAAGATGTGTGCTTAAATTGCAAAGAAAAGGGACATTGGAAGAGAGACTGTGAGAAGTGGAAAACATTAGATGTTTCCAGCTTCTCAGGTATGTTTGTCATTGAGATAAATATGTCTATTAATAACTCTCACTGCTGGGTATTTGATACCGGATGTGGCTCACACATTTGTAATAATGTGTACGGGCTAAGTGACAACAGGATGGTTACACCGAAGGAAGTTAGCCTGCACGTGGGAAATGGAGCAAAGGTTGCTGCCGAGCGTGTAGGGACTTACAAATTAGATTTACCCTCGGGTTATAGACTAAATTTATATAATTGTTATTTTGTTCTATCGATTACAAAGAACATTGTTTCCATTCCAATGTTAGATATTGAAGGGTTTTCCTTCCATTTTGTAATAATAATTATTTATTTACGCATAATGGTATTGTTTATGGAAATGCTCCACTTGTGAGTGGTTTATATGTTCTTGATTGTAGTCGTCACATTCTCAATGTGCAAAACAAATGGGACCAACCATTGGTGATGGAATATTTTGTATATCTTTGAGTGAGAACGTCACTGATTCCCCAAGTACGGAGAGTGTCATCTTTCCTCTTCCCACATCGATCAATGTGTGCGATGTTGCCATGAAAGGTCTGCCCAATAGAATAGTGTGCTCCTTGATCGCCGCATCCACCTCTTCGACATCTAGTATTACAAAGTCCACGGGGACTACCAAGGATCCAACCTCCACTAGAACGTCCTCGACCACTCCCAATGGATATCGTAATGAACGATCAGCCAATTGAATTCGTAAGCTCATTGGCTTCATTCTCCCAAGGTTGAATTATTTGTACAGGGCAAAGGGCATCAAATTGATTCCTGCCCCTAAGTCAAGCATTCCACGCACTCGTTGCCCATCTCCAAGGGTGATTGTGATGCAAAAACTCCCTGGATCTTTTGCCTTCGGTGGCAGCGTCTGGTGGAAAATTGTGCTCACTTCCTTGGATAAAATTATCCGTTCATTTCCTTCCATTTTCCTCTCCTTTGATGCAAGTTCCTTAAAAAACTTTACGTAAGCCGGCATAGCTTTGATCACGTCGAAAAGTGGGAGGTTTACGTTCACGTCCTTCAGCATATTGTAAAGTTCTATGAACTTTATGCTTTCTCTTGCTGGTTTGAGACGATTGGGAAATGGTGTGGCGTCCTTTATTACACGTTGTGGTCTTTGTTCCTCTTCAGCTCTCTTGTCTGACCGGTCAGTCTTATTTGTCCGATCGGTAGAAACCTCCTGGCCTCTACTCCGATCGGACCCTAGGTTGGTGTGGTCGGACAAAACTTTCTGGGCTCCAGTCCGATCGGTTTGCTTCTCAGATCGATCGGTCAAAACCTTCTGGACTCCAGTTCGACCGGTCATCTTGGTAGTCCGATCGGTCAGGTCCTTGGCTGCATTTTTCTGATCTGTTTTGGCACGTTTAGGTAGAAAGGTTCCCTTCAATGATCCTGGAACATATGGATTACTTCATTTGTGAATTTTGCCCAATGTTCCTCCTTCACCATTTGGACTTGACTCTTGTTCATCTCGTGTATCCACTGTCTGCTCGTCTTCGGAGTCTTCCCTCTCGGCTTCTTGTACTCCGTTATCGACTTGCTTCCCACCTCGCAACACATGCACCGCCATTGATTGCTCGGGTTGGCTAGGTAGCTTTCCCGGATCACTCGTCATTTTTGCCATAGAAGCCGAGAGTTGCCCTATCATCATCTCTAGCTTCTCCAGTTGCTTCCTTGTCCGCTTGCCTTCCTCGATTGTACGAAGTGTTTCCTCCCGATTACGTAGAGTCTCGTGCTCTAGTTGTTGACGCCAAAATCTTAGTTCATCGCCGGGGTTAATCGGGAGTGGCATTTGCTGCTGTGGTGGTACTTGCTGAAATTATTGTTGCTGTGCTTGTTGGTATTGCGGTTGTGGTGCTTGTTGATATTGTTGCTGTGGTGCCTGATATTGTTTCGGAGGGTATTGAGAATAGTTACCTTGCCCCTTATTTTGGTAAGGGGTTTTGGGCACTCGGTTCTCCTTGGCTCTTGTTTGGAAATGGTCTTGAGTCCGATTGCTTGGGTTTGGGTACGTAATTCGAGTTATTTGGAACGTAACTCAAACTTGAGTTGTATTGTCCAGTAAATTTCTTCCCGTACTTGCTATTAGGTTGATAATTTTGGACCGCATTCACCTCCCCCTCCTCTTCGTCGTCGAACACAACGCCACAAGTGTCCATTTCATGCCCCACTGCTCCACATTTTTCGCACATCAAAGGCGGAGGTGTCGAAGGTTCCTCCTCTCCCTTCATTTTACTTGTTAATAGTGTGACTTGCTTTGTTAGATCCTCGATTTTTATTTTTGGGACTTTGTACCTCCTCGGTCGGAAGCTCGTTTGTTGAGATTTTTTGCTCATGTGCTCGAATAAGTCCCAAGCTTCCGTGGTGGTCAATTCACCAAAATCTCCGGCTTTCACCTCTACTTGCTGTTTGTAAACCGGAAATAGCCCTTCATGGAAGTAATTATTGACCATCTCGGTGCTATTGTTGTGGTGTGGGCATTTTTGTAAGAGTCCTTTATATCGCTCCCATGCATTGTAGAACGATTCCCCCTCTATTTGTTCGAAATTTGTTAACTCTCTTCGCAACTTGGTAGTTGTTTGAGCGGAATAGAATCTACTAACAATCTTCTTGTATACCATCTCCCAATTAGTCAAGCAATTGGGCTGCAACGACAAAAGCCAATGTTTCGCTTTGTCCTTCAGAGTAGTAGGGAAGCATTTCATTCTCAATTGATCTTCATGCAATCCAAGATGCGGAATTCTCCCCACCACGAGGTAAAGTTCTCGAATAAAATTCAGTGGATCTTCGTTGGACATCCCGTGAAAGGTAGGGAGTTGGTTTACGCTTCCCGCTTTCAGATCATAGTCTCTTACCGCGGGGCCCAAGACTATTACACTGCTGTATGATCTAATCGTTGGAAAGAGGAGATCTCCTTGACGGCGTTCATTTGGGTATCGGCGCTCTCTCCTTCCTCCGAAGTTAGCTCATGCGCTATAGTTTCTTTCCTCCCCATACTCTTCGTAATACCCATAATCTCGCTCCTCCTCGTAATTTCCACGATCATCATATCTATCGTTCCAAAAGTTCTCCCTTTGCCAAGCGTTGAACGGACGTCCTTCCTTCCAATTTTGATTTTGGTTCCGTTCTCATTCGAAGTTCTCATGACTTTGATGGTTTCGTTGGTTGTTTGGGGGCTCGGGCCCGCCATGACCACCATTGTTATGCTCGAACTCTATATTTGCTCGATTGTTGTAAGCTTGAGCCTCTTCTCGGTTCCGAAATCGTAGAAGAGGTTGTTGGTAAGTAGGGTTCTCTTGCATCATGATTTGATGATCGCCCCTCGGTTGTTGTTCTCCGTTTTTCCCTTAGTTTGGTTCTCTTGGTTCTTCATTTTGGAGTAGAGGTGGGTTTATTTGCTCTTCGTCTTCATTATTATCCATTTGCTCTTGTACGTGCACATCGTCAATGGGTGGCACTCCATATGGATAATCGTGAGGAGGGGTTCGGGTGTTTCGTCCCCTCCCTCGTCCACCATTCGCTCCTCCTCGTCCTCCAAGAGGTAGATTCTCTTCCATGTTGGATGAACTTGCTTCCAAAAGATTCCCTTCGGTAGAAGGAAATAGTTGTCTTGGTCTCGACACGCGTTCGATGCTATTGATAAATGGGGTCAATTCTCCTCTAAGGCTTCGTCGACCTTGCATCAACAACAAACAATCACCGCATCGAGTGGCAAACAATAAACATTATACAATTTACGACTTATAAGCAATAACACAAATAAACATCTTTAACACCTTTACCATTCCCCGGCAATGGCGCCAAATTTTGAGCCGAACTTTTATTACGAATCTGTACATAATTGAGTCTTATTTTAGTCTTTTTATTTTCTTTTTCGGGTTAAGAATGAGTTTAATAGCATCATTTTGCATTTTTCGTCGTTTTACTTAACTTTCCGACTTATTGATCAATAATTGGTCCAAACGAGAATAATTCTGTGATTTTCTCATACAGCTAGAGTGTCCGGTGGATTCAAAGCACGAAGATTGAAGGAGAGACACTCACAATAGCCCAAAAGGACACACACCGATTGGACAGCTCATGTATCCGATCGGTGCAACTGTTAACACGTACACTGACCGGGAAAGCTGGCGCACCGAGTGGACCTGGGTACAGTAGCTTTTGTCCGATCGGACAAGACGTCTGACCGGTCGGACAAGAGCATTACAAATGCAGATTTCTGGGAATTCTCAGTTACGAAACAGCTGAAAATGTGTTTAAAACTGCAGAGGCAGCTAGGGTTACGGGATGCAGTCCCGGAGGTTGGAAAAAGGGAGTAGATACACAAAGAACACTAAAAGGTTGAGAGATTCGACACATCTCTCATACCTCTAGATAAATTTGTGCAACGCCGTATCAGGGTTCGGTTCGCAGCAATTTCCGTTCGTGGCTAAGGTTCTGGGTTCGTGACAAGCCCGAGGATTCTACGCGTTTAATTCGGAGTATTTTGATGTTCATCATCATCACTTAGTTCGACGACTAGTAATTTCTGAACTCATATTCTTAATCATTCTTAGAGTAGTTTGGCTTGATTTTGATCTTGAACAATTGATGGTTTGATTAGATAATGTCTTGTTAGATAGATGTTCAAGTGTTGGTGATTTGGAATAATAACTTTGAGTCTTTGTGAATTATGTTATTATATTTGATATTGTTAGTACTAAGGTGAACGATTACTTTGGATATTCTGTTTGTTAGCTTATTGAAGGGTGAATTTAATGTATTCACGTTTGTTACCCATTGGCGTTATTCTATATGTTGAATCATTAGGATTGTTATAACTGAAGCGTTTTCATGTTTATGGTAGTTAGTCTAATTAGGAAAAGCTCTTGCTCGGTTAAATACCTTTTCGCTATTTTAATCTCTTGTCGAGAGGTTGACACCCTCGAGACAAGGAGTTCTCATTTTACTTAGCAAAACTGAATCTTTTCAAAAACCCCATTTGACCGTGTGTTTTTAGATAGAATTGTGATATTAGTATAATAAACATCGTTAAATCCGATTCCCATTCCTCGAGAGATCGACCCGAGTTGACTCATCAATCTACAAGTGACCCCGTCCTCTTGCGGGTGAACTAAAGCCCTTTCAAAACGTAGATGCATATTTGTTAACCGGAATTTAATTTTGAAAGGAACACAAAAGTTCGGCTCAGTCCATAAATGGATCTCTTAAGCTTGCACAGTAAGTGCTCTTGTCCTTTATCAATGAAACCCTCTGGTTGCTTCATGTGGATGTTTTCCTCAAGACTTACATTTAGGAAAGTTGTCTTGACATCCATCTGCCATATCTCATAATCCATATGAGCAGCAATAGACAAGAGAATTCGAATTAACTTAAGCATGGCTACTGGTGAAAAGGTTTCCTCATAATCGATCCCTTCTTTCTGAGTGTACCCTTTCGCCACCAATCTAGCTTTGAAGGTTTCAACCTTCCCGTCAGGTCCTCTCTTGCATTTGTAGACACACTTACAACCAATGGGTTTTATCCCATCTTGTGGTTCTACAAGCTCCCAGACTTGATTGTGATCCATAGATCCAGTTTCAGATTCCATCGTAGTTTTCCAAGAAATTGAATCTTTGTCTCACACCGCCTCGTCATAGGTCCTGGGACCCAATTCATTTAGTCCCTCTGGAAAATCCTAAGCCTCTCCCAGACCAATGAATCTAACAGGTTGGCGTACAACCCTCCCACTGCTACGAGGTAGTTCTTGTACTTCCGTGACACGTTGTGCAGTATCTGGTAGTACCTCTTCTTGTACAACTGGTGTGGAATTCGATCCTTCCCCTCTTAGTTCCTCAAGGACGATTTGGCTCCTTGACTTGTGGTTTATAAAATTGTCTTCTTCTAAGAATCGAGAATTGGTGCTAATAATGATCTTCTGATCCTTAGGACTATAAAATAAACCTCCTTTCGTTCCTCTAGGATATCCAACAAACAACCTTACATCTGTACGGGGAGCCAGCTTATCAGCTTCCTTGTCCAACACGTGTGCTGGACTACCCCAAATCCGAATATGCTTCAAACTGGGCTTTCGTCCAGTCCATAATTCTTTGGGCATAGAAGGAACTGACTTTGATGGAACCAAGTTAGGAATGTAAGCCGCTGTCTCCAGTGCATATCCCCAGAACGAAATAGGTAACTCGGAATAGCTCATCATCGATCTAACCATCTCTAACAGTGTTTTGTTCCTCCTCTCCGCCACGCCATTTTGTTGTGGCATTCTAGGCGCAGTCAACTGGGATGTAATCCCATGCTCTGCCAAGTAATCCCTAAATTCAGTTGAAAGGTACTCGCCTCCACGACCAGATCGTAGTGAATTGATACTTCTAACTGTTCGTTTCTCCACTTCCGCCTTAAATTCTTTGAATGTCTCAAAGCATTCTGACTTGCGACGTAACAGATAAATATAGCCGTATCTAGAGTAATCATCAATCAAAGTGATGAAATACTCGAACTCTCCTCTTGCCTGAATCGACATAGGGCCACATAAGCCAGATTGAATCAAATCTAATAGCCCTTCGGATCGTTTCCCTTTCGACTGGAAAGTACGCTTGGTCATTTTTCCTTCTAAACAGGATTCACACAAAGGAAATGATTCCAGAACCAAAGAAGATAATGGTCCATAATTTATTAACCTTTGTATCCTCTTTAGATTAATATGACCGAGCCTAAGATGCCAAAGATAGGTTTAATTCAATTCTGAAGGTTTTTTTTCTTTTGTTAGAGTTAATAATCGAAGTATTCAAAAGTTGCTTTGGTGTAGTATTAAAAGTTGGTTTGAGAATGTAAAGTTGTCCATTCAATGTGCCAGAACAGATAAAATGTTTACCACTAAAGACAACAACCTTGTCATCAAAAGAAACAGAATATCCATCCATAAAACGTTTAGAAACAGAAATTAAGTTTCGCCTAAAACCAGGCACATAAAGATAATCTCTCAAAACCAATGTTCTATCACTACTAAAAGGTAAAATAACGTCTCCCACTGCAACAGCCACCACTTTTGTAGCGTTGCCCATGTAGACGGTGATCTCATCCTCAGTCAGCTGCCTTTTTACCAGGAACCCCTGTAAAGACATGCAAACATGCTCAGTAGCTCCAGTATCTACTACCCACGAATGAGCAGAACAAGTAGCCAAACATGTTTCAACCACTAAAGTGTGAGATGTACCTCTCTTAATCTTATTGTTGGGACACACGGACTTCAAGTGACCTGACTGGCCACACTTGAAGCATTTGGTCTTCGACTTGAACTCCTTAGGAGGAATCTTTGCCTTTAGCTTCTTCACCTTAGGAGCCACATTTGCAGCCTTCTTAGGAACGAACCTCTTCTTATTTTTCACCACCGAAGAAGACGCCCTAACGTCGGCCATGTGCACCTCAGAACCGTTCTTCTGAAGCAGTTCAGCTGCCTGAAGATCTATGAGCAGTTCAGCAAAGGTCACATCCTTCTTTACCATCAAGAAGTTCAACCTAAACTGCTCAAACTTCGAAGACAAACTGTGAAGCATGATGTCAAGCAGAGAATCAGCGTTTAGACTTCCACCCAAGGTCTCGATCTCAGCCAGATGTCCCATCATCGTGAGAACGTGATCTCTAACAGGTGTGGAGTCAGTCATCCTCGCATTCATAAGCTTCTTTATTGCCAAGTGGCGTGCCGAGCGGTTCTGATGACCGAACAGCTCCTTCAGGTTGAGCATGATTTCAGTAGCAGTCTTCATAGTCTAATGTTGATGTTGCAACACATTTGACATAGAAACCAAAATGTAGCAGCGTGCAATCTCATCAGACTTAACCCACTTATCATTCGCGACCCTTTGAGCCTCGTCAGCACCCTCTTCCGGCCTTTGAGGACATTCTTCCTCATGTACAAATTAGTGTCCCTCAGCAACTAAGACTAAGTTCAGGTTTCGAATCCAATCATTATAATTTTCACCGATGAGTTTGTTTTCTTTGAGTATAGAGGAAGAATTGGAGAGAGCCATGATGATATGGAAAGAACTGAAATAAAACATGCAATACAGTCACAAACTTTAGGATAAACAGTATATAATAGAAAACCTCACAAAGAATTATATACTTTTCCACCGACCCTTAAAGAAACTTTTATAATCCACGATCGTGTGGACGTTTATAAAATTCATTTTTAAATAGGTTTTAAACCTTTAATTTGCCTCCAGTTGTATTCCTTACAACAAGCAAATTAATAGCTGGATAAAACACGGTCACATAATTATCTAATTGATAAGACACGATCGTGTGGACGTTTATCAATACATTATGTCTAAGTGTAAACACCATTATCTTTGCCCCAAGAGCTTAATTTCGAATTTGACTGCTCCAGATGGAGGAGTCAGTCAGTTCTAATTGTGCTCTACAAATATCCATCGAGGAGATTTAATTTCAAGAGATTTCCATGATATGACACATCCGATATGGAGGAAGACCGATGTCAACGCGCATGCCCATCAAATCCCAATTAAACTAGATTAATGGAGACCGTATGAGATTTCCACATACTTTGGTATGCATCTCTCCCACTTAGTTATTTATGCTTGAGGTTTCATTTTATCCCATTTAAAAACATACAATTATCACATAAAATGTAAACATCCATTGCATGCTTCAAACAACGTAAATAAGCAATGAAAATAAAACCAACTATCATGGCTTATTATCTCATGTTGATTTATGAGATAAACTGGAAAGACAGCTCTAGAAGAAACAGCTGGGCCGCCTCCTCCATCACTGCGCCTCGCTGAAAACCCTAGCTCCAACTTAGGGTTTCGGGACGTGAATCAGTGAACCTTCCTTCTTGGTGCTGTATTTCTTTCCTCATTTGAGTTGATCTCCGATTTCTATTCTATACAGTCTAACTATTCCAAAAGGAAAAGAACTAGTACATCTAGAATAAAATTACAACTCAAAAACCAGTGTAACAATTTTACTTCTATTGCATTAAAACAACATAAATAAAACCTAGACCTAATCCATGGATTTTCTCATGGATAAAAATCACGTAGCCAAACCGGCATACGACCAAAATATTCATTCAACCATACATTCATAACATCACATAAAATAAAATTAGAGCCATGATAGTTGGTAAACCTGCAAGCATACCGTCTACAAATCCAACAATCATTGAAATATGATCCTCATGAAATAACACATGATAACTATACATGAACTTATGATTTTAAAATTTTACAATTAATTAAATTAATTAATTCAAAAATATACAACAAGATAAAATTGGAAATTTAAAAAAAATTATCCACCAATTTTAAACTTGTAATTTTTCGAAAATTATCAAAAAATAAATCTGAAAATTAATTAAAATATCCTCCAAATTTATTTTACATTTTCGAAACATCCCTAATTTAAATAATATTTGGATATCTTGACATAAATCAAAATCTAATCCAAATAATACATCTAAGGATCGAATTCTACAAACATTAGGATTTAGAATTTTGATCCACTTCAAATTCTTCCAAATCTTATCTTAACTTTAAGCCCTTTTACAATTGGACTCTTGGTATTTATTTATCTATGTCAAAATTACCTTATCCAATTTAAAATACCACAAGTTTCGAAAATAACAAGAATAATAAATCTGAAAATTTGATCCACTCCAAATATTTCAAGATTTAGAATTCTAATTTCATATTTATTAGTATTTAAATTAGGTAACATAAAATAATACCAAATCTAAATCCAACATATGTAATTTTCGAAATACACACATAAATAAATTTGGAAATTTAATTTTAATTAAAATCTTCTCCAAAATAATTTACTAATATCGAAATTTATCCTATTTTTCACACTTGGAAATTTTGACATTAAACAAAAATCTATTCCAAATAAAATAGTGCCAGTTTCAAAAATCACAAGAACAAAAAAATCTGGAAATTCTGAACCACTTTAAAAATTACCAAATCTAAAATTTCTTTTTCAAAACTAAGTTGATCAGAACTAGGTAACTTTTAATATACATCCAAAATTACCTATTCCTTTTATAATCTCCATAATTTTCAAACCATGTCAGAAAATAAATCTGGATGTTTTGATGATGATCAAAAATCCATCCAAAATTATTTCTATAGTACCGAAAATTATCAATTAAAATTAGGGAATTTAATAGACATCAAAAAAAAAATTTGACCATCAAATTTTCTTTCGTCATGAAAATAAAATCTGAAAATTTGTAGTTCATCAAATATCAATCCAAATCTTATTCCAAGATGACCGAAAATTACAATTCCTTTAAAACTAGAATTTTTGAGAATAATCAAAAAATTCATCCAAGTTTTAAAAGCCATAAAAAATCAAAATACATGGGCTATTAAATCTGAAAATTTAAACACCATAAATTCAACATCAAATTTAATCATGTAATTCGAAATTTATGAAACAGTTAAAATAAGAACAGTGCCGAAACCCGCTCTGATACCAATTGTTGGGGTTTTCTCGAATTGAACTCTGCAGGATCTTTTGGATATTCATATTTTAATTATGTGTTCATGTAAATCATATTTTCATGCATATGAATGTATTCACACGTCCGGATTAAAACATACACGGCAGATTCAAATTTAATAAAGCGGAAACATAAATATTGAATCCACTTACAATAATCAGACGGTCTGAGGACAAGATCAAAGGTCTAATCTTGCTGTTGAATGAAGATGAATTCGGCGCCTCTCCTCTCCCACTAAGCCGTCGAATTTCTGCAGCAGATTCAACTCCCGGATCTTCTGCTGTATTCCTGGACTGCGTATCTGATACAGAGTGGGTTTTATACTACAGATAAGATTGTGAATTCTATGGAGATCAGGTAAGAACCAAGAGGGGCTGATTTATTGTGTAAACATGTGTGTGATTTTCGAAAATTACACCCCTATTTATACTAGGGGTTTTCGAAAATCAAGCCTCCAAACCCTATTGGGTTTAGGCCTCTATCTCATGTTCCATCTCCAGTCCACTTACAGTCATATTGGGCTACAACAGGGATCTAGAAGAATATTAAATTGGCCCATTAATTTATTTAATTTCTAATATCCAATAAATTTAGGATATAATTAAATAAATTAACTTTTACTTTTATTCCACTAAAAAAGTAAAACTGACCTACCAATTTAATACATATTTCTGAATAAGCTTTCCTCTTTAGTCCAGCCATTCCCCGTGTTTAAGATTTAATGTTCATTAATTAATTATGTAAGCCTCTGACAGCTATAATTAATTAACTTCTAAAACCTTGAGTAGTACCACACTATCTTTATTCATGCACGGAATAAAATCCACCTGCAGGGTTTCAGCATGCAATTGTGTTTCCTCAAGAGAACATCATCAACCTGGCGCACCAGGACACGGTGCTCATGCATACTTTTTGACTCATCATACATGAACTGACATTGCCCAAAATATCGAATTTATTGATCTACGAAAAGATCTCACCCATTGATAAATCAAAAAATGATCAGCACAAGCATACGATCGCCAGTATCACATGAGTTCAGAACCCGAACTCTGTGTATATTTATTCTCTCACTATTTGGGTCAGAGACAAAGAATAGTATCCTATCGCGATCCTTTCCTCAAATACACTACACGGAGTGTACTAGAATAATCAGTCAATCAAGACAAACTGACTTGTCAGATTATTCTACGGTTTATCAATGGTGTGTTCAGGACCATCTATGCTGTGAATATTTAATATAGTACAAGGTTTTGATGATATGATCTTACCATGTGACTCCTCACAACATATCATCTACAATGTATGTATATCGAACATTTGCATTAGAACGATTATATAAAAGGAACAAAAATGCAAACAGTGACTGCAAAACCATTTCATATCATCATAAATAATCAGTATAAGTATACCAAGACATGTCCTTCCTGTATACTAAACTAACATGACCTTGGTGCCGGTATTAATTTGATGCCGTATTCACTATACAAAGAATTTGACCTTGGAACATTGAAGTCAACTACTAAGTGATTACAATTGGTGGATCGATCGATCAGACAACCTCTCGGAATTGTTGAAGATGTATTAGTACAAGTCGGCGAACTTGTAATTCCAGCTGATTTTGTTATACTTGATGTAGGTGAAGTTCCAAAGGAAGGAACGGAGCATACTATCTTTCTAGGCTAACCATTCATGTCCACCTCTCATACACTAATTGACGTACACAAAGGGATAATGACCTTATCAGTTCTGGGCGAGTCGGTGACGTTTTTGCTTAAAGAAGTTTACAATACTCCCTCTCTGTTTAATCACTACGACTTTTCATTTATTGATCCTATTGCATCTTGCGTTTATGAACTAAAGGGAATCACCGTTTTAGATGAGTTAAGCGTCGAGGATGACACAAAATCTTTGAGCAGGTTGGCAGAAATATTAGAAATTGATTTGAATGAAATCACTGAAGATTATGAAGGATTTGAAGATTCTGATGAAGAATTGTGCGAAATAGCTAACGCACTCGAGCTCGAGCAAAAATTGGAGTTGAAACCACTACCAAGTCATTTGAAGTATGTTTTCCTCGAGCCCAACAAAAAAAAAAATGTCATCTTATATTCCGCATTGGAGGAACATGAGGAAAGAGAACTGATTTCGGTACTGAGTACCCACAAAGAAGCCATAGGATGGAGCATCTGCGACATCAAGGGGATAAGCCCTGTAACTTGTATGCACCGAATCGAGGTGAAACCTGATGCAAAGCCTGTTAGGGACAGCCAACGAAGACTAACACCAATGCTTTATGAGTTGGTCAAGAAGGGAATTTTGAAGCTTAAAGATGAAGGGATTATTTTTGCTATTTCTGACAGTAAATGGGTAAGCCTGATCCATGTGGTTCCGAAGAAGGGAGGCATCACCATAACCGAAAATGAAAAAGGCGAGATATTTCCAACCTGACTGACTACTGGATGGCGTATGTGTATCGATTATAGAAAATTAAATGCAGCCACTCGTAAAGACCACTTTCCTTTGCCGTTCATAGACTAACTTCTCGACAAACTTGCCGGACATGAATTCTATTACTTTTTGGATGGCCTTTCGGGCTATTACCAAGTGGCCATTGCTCCAGAAGATCAAAGTAAGACGAAATTCACGTGCTCTTTCGACACATTTACCTTTCGAAGGATGCCTTTTGGCTTACGCAACGCACTAGCAACTTTTCAAAGGTGCATGCTTTCGATTTTTACTGATTTTATTGATGATTTTCTTGAAGTGTTTATGGATGATTTTTCAATTTTTGAACATTTCTTATCTAATTTGTCTAAGGTTTTAGAACGTTGCATTGAGAAGAATCTTATGTTAAGTTGGGAGAAATCCCATTTTATGGTAAAAAGTGGTACTATTCTGGGTCATGTTGTTTCTAATAGGGGATTGGGAGTTGACAAAGCTAAAATTAACGTTATTGAAACTCTCCCCCCCCCCTCGTGATGTGAAAGGTATTAGGAGTTTTCTTGGCAATGCAGGTTTGTATAGACATTTTATTAAAGTCTTTTCAAAAATTAGCCGTCCACTTTGTAAACTTTTGACTTTAGATACTCCTTTTGTTTTTAATGAAGAATGTATGAATGCGTTTAATGAGCTTAAATAGAGCCTTACTTCTACTCCTGTAGTTGTTGCCTCTGATGGGACTCTACCTTTTGCGATGCATCAAATGAAGTGGTGGGGTCCTTTTTAGGACAACGTGTGGATAAGTTGCTTAAGGTTATTTATTATGCAAGTTATATGTTAAACGATGCCCAACGTAACTACACCATGACTGAAAAAGAATTATTAGCAGTTGTATTTTCACTTGATGAATTTAGATCTTATATAGTTGGAGCGAAAGTAATTGTACATACGGATCATGCTGCATTGCGTCACTTATTTTCTAAACCTCAAAGCAAACCACGTCTTATTAGATGGATTTTATTGCTACAAGAACTCGACGTAAAAATAAAAGATAGACGAGGATGTGAAAACGTTGTAGCTGGTCATTTGTCTAGAATGATAACTGAGGATGATGGGAATGAAGATTTTATGATTAATGCTTTATTCCCTTATGAAAATGCGTATATTCGTGAGCAATTAATTACTCCTTGGTTTGTCGATATTGTGAACTATCTTGCCTGAAATATTATACCTAACCACCTATCCTACCAAGAAAGGAAGAGAATCTTGAATAGATGCAGGGATTATTTTTGGGACGATCCTTATGTGTTGAAACGCTGTAAAGATGGGCTAAACAGAAGATGCGTTCCAAACGATGAGATGGGGAGTATATTTCATTTTTTCCACGATCAAGTAATGTATTTCGGAGCTTAAAAGACAGCATTTAAGGTACTGCAAGCTGGATTCTATTGGCCGAGTTTATTTGCTGATGCATAATAATACTGCAAAACATGCGACAACTGCCAACGAACCGGCAACATAGGAAAACGAGATGAGATGCCACAGGTGCCTAATCAAGTGGTAGAGATTTTTGATGTATGGGGAATAGATTTCATGGGATCTTTTCCCAAAAGCGAACACTTCGAGTACATCTTAGTAGGATTCGAATATGTATCCAAGTGGGTGGAGGCGATCCCCGCACGAAGAGAAAATGCGGAGATCGTACTTAAATTCTTACAAGAAAACATTTTTAGTCGATTCAGCGTGCCAAAAATGATTATAAGTGATGGAGGGAGCCATTTCTGCAACCGAGCCTTCGAGAGGTTGATGACGAAATATGGAGTCCGGCACAAGGTAGCTACACCTTACCAACCTCAAACTTTGTGACAAGTCAAAATGAGCAATTGCCAGCTAAAAGCTATCCTCGAGAAAATGGTTGGACCAAATCGGAAGCTGTGGGCTTATAGAACAGCTTACAAGACAGTGCTTGGTATGAGTCCCTTCCGACAAGTGTATGGGAAAGCGTGTCATCTGCCCGTTGAGATAGAGCACCGAGCAAGTTGGGCCATTCGCAAACTAAATATGAATCACGATGAAGCGGGCGAGTATAGGAAACTGGAATTAACCGAACTTGAAGAAATCAGACATGAATCTTATGATGACGCATGGAGGCAAAATAAGATAATGAAGATACGTCATGATCGTAAACTTGTTGATAAACTATTAGAGGTAGGTAAGTTAACTTTAGTATATAATTCTTGATTAAAGCTCTTTCCAGGTAAGCTCAAGTCAAGATGGAGTGGTCCGTTTGTAATCAAATAAATCAATAATTTCGGAGTGGTCACTCTGTACGATGAGAAAAAGGATACAACATTCCAAGTAAATGGACACCGAGTAAAGCTATATCGTGAAGGGACAGAAGCGAAAGATCGTGAGGTGTTGAAGTTGGTGGATCCGCTTCCAGTTGAAAATTGACTACTAAATTTGCGTCGAGAAAGAAACGTTAAAAGATGCGCTTCTTGGAAGGCAACCCAAGCATGTGTATTATTTTCTTTCTTTTTAAGTTTCTTTTTGAACATTTCTTTCTTTCATGTTATTTATAATCGAGTCTTTTTTGTGGTACGTTTACACGATGTTGATGTGCAGAAAAAGTTAAAAAGTTCGCCTAATCTGGGAATCTAGCGGTTACCTAGCGGTAACCCATACCGGTAGCTCTTACCGTTAGCATGCTGGGCGTAATGATGATAATCAAACCGCTTAACTACCGCTAGCTGGAAGCGGAAGGGTGTAACGGTGTAACTAGCGGCCATTATAACTGTTAAGTCACCACTAGGGAGTAGCAGAAAATTTAACGATATGTCTAGCGGTAACCCTTACCGTTAGAGTAACCGTTACCGTGACCGATATTGCAAAAATTTGGAAAGTATCGAGCTGCAATTTTTGGGAATATTAATCCCACCAGGTAAGTAAATTTATGGTATTATTTTTCACGAATTTTGGCTGAGTTTTAAGCCTAGATCTATTACCTTGTTTCAACCCAAAAAATGACCAACCGTTGAGAACACCTGGAACCTTGAACACCTTCCTGACCTACACCACAAACAAGAGTTAGAAAGGACCACCGGTGGTTTTCTGGTGGAAACCTCTCCGATGTTTAAGTCAGTAAGCGTTTGAGGTGTTTTTTCAGAAGGAAAGCAAGGTTCCAGGTGTTCTCAACGGTTGGTCATTTTTTGGGTTGAAACAATTGGCGCCGTCTGTGGGAAGGCGATCAAGCTAAGGCGTGAGGTTTTCTTTTTATTTCATGGCTTCAGACGGTTTACGGCGAAACTTGGTGGGAGAGCTTGGCGGAACCCCTAGTTCCGCTGCGCCGTGGGGAATGCCCAGGTCGACAGATACGTCGGTGATGGGGCCAGGAGAGACAGCACCGTCAGTAGTGGCCGCGCCAGGCGCTACGCCGCCCCCACTCAGTAGATCCGGGCCAACTACTGGTGGTTCATTTAACGAATCCTTCCTTTTGCAGCTCTCAGAGCTCATTGGCAAAGCCGTGGAGACGGCAGTAGAAAAGAAGTTCGCGGAGATGGCGACGCCGCCATCCAACACGCCACCAGCACGAACTTTCCTGGTGGTGGGAACTGAACCATTACGAGGATAGCACGCGGATCGGGCTCCTCTACAAGACAGGGAAGAGCACTTCTCCACCTCCGACAGCGAGACTTCAAGTCAGACTAATCCAGGTCTGGCTGAACAGATGCAGAGTTTGCAAAAGAGGTGCGAGAATTCAAGAGGAAATTGACGAATGCTACCGAGGAGGTCATGCGTGACGACGTACCAGCTTCATATCGCTCCTTGGGCTTTGAGTATAATGGAACCACGGATCCGTGGGACCACCTCAGTCGCTTCGAGATCGCGGCAGCTCTACATAAATTTTCGGACGCTGTTATGTGCCGGGTCTTCCCAATGACTTTTACTAAGTCAGCGCAGCTCTGGTTTAGCCAGTTACCGCCTCGTTTTATCAGCAACTTTGATGAATTCAGTTCAGCCTTCCTGCACCAGTTCACGAGCTGCAGGAAGTACCAGAAAATGCCACTTGAACTTTTCAGCCTGAAGCAAAAAGAGAACGAAAGCCTGTGTGCCTACATCAATAGGTTCACAATGGCTAAGTTAGAGGTACCTTCTGCGTCAGAAGAGCTGTTGGTAAACGCTCTGGCACAGGGCCTGAGGAGAGGAGAATTCTTCCAATCGCTGGTGGTGAAACCAGCTCTGAAATTTGGAGAGCTCTTGGAGAGAGCAGAAAAGTATATCCATTTGGAAGAAGCTTTGAAAATCAAAGAGGAAGGAGAGAAGAAGAGGGAAAAGTATGATAGAGATGAAAGGGCAGCAGTGAAGAAACCCAGGCCAGATCTGTCTGGAGGGAGACCTCATTTCGACAGATATACCCCTTTGGCGACGCCGCAATGCGAAATTCTGCATGCAATAGAGAAGCATCCAGAGCTGAAATGGCCCAAGACGTACTCACAAAAGCCTAGGAAAGAAAGATCTGATCGATTCTGTCATTTCCATAATGAATATGGACACAATACCGATGAGTGTACGCATCTGAAAGACAAACTGGAAAGAATGGTTCAGGCTGGGCACCTGAAGGAGTACGTCCGTATGAGGAGAGAAGAGGCCAGGTCTGGCAACAAGGGCTATGACAGGTATAACTAGGGCAAGAAAGACCAGAATAGAAGCCGCTCTGATGGGAGACGGGCTGATCAAGCCCAAGTCATTCATGGGGAAATCCAGATGATCACTGGAGGAGAGCTGGAGGAACATTCCAAGAGGACACAGCATAGTTATGTCAGAGCTGCGAAAGACTTAGTTCAAAAATCACGCGATGTGGGACAAATGACCTCTACCCCTAACATCTGTTTCGGGTCAGAAGATGGTGATGGCATTTTGGCCCCGCACATGGATGCTCTGGTTATAACGGCAACGATCGCCAATTATAATGTGCGACGGATCTTTGTGGACACCGGAAGTTCTGCTGACATCCTATTTTATGACTGTTTCCGACAATTGAAATTGGATGTGGAGATAGAGGAGGTGACTACCTCTCTAGTCGGCTTTGCAGGGGGAGCCCTGAAACCAATGGGAGCGGTCAGGCTCCTCGTCACCCTAGGGGAAGAGCCTTATAGGGTGACGAGGATGGTTCATTTCTTAGTTGTAGATGCGCCATCCTCTTACAATGTCATGCTTGGTCAACCCTCCCTAAGTCAATTCCAAGCTGTAATATCGGTTTTTCACATGAAAATGAAATTCCCCACCGAAGATTGAACTGGAGAGGTGAGAGGAGATCAATACGAATCGCGCCAGACGTATGTTGAGTGTATTCGGCGGAATACTGAGGATGAGAGGTAGAGAAAGAAGGCTCGGATAGAGCAGCCACGAACAGTTCAGGCTCAAGGTGAAGAAGGATTGATGCTTGTAGAGGTCGTCCCGGGTGATGAGAGTAGAGTTCTCCGCGTAGGGACGACGCTTAGCCCGGAAGTCTTGACAGCCTTGGTAGCTTTATTAAGAGAGAATGCGGATGTGTTTGCATGGTCTCCTCAGGATTTAGTGGGAATTGATCCAGAAGTAATGGAGCATCACCTAAACATCAGCCTATATGTGAAGCCGGTAAAGCAGAAGAAGCGGAATTTCAGACCTGAGAAAGAGGCTATAATTGAAGCATAGGTGGAAAAATTACTTAATGCCAAGCATATCTAGGAAATCCAATTCCCAGAATGGCTCTCCAATGCTGTATTAGTTCCCAAAACCCAAGAAGATTGGAGAATGTGCATTGATTTCCGTGACCTTAACCGAGCTTGTCCGAAAGATCACTACCCACTTCCGAGGATTGATCAATTAGTTGATTCTACTGCTGGATGTGAGCTCCTAAGTATGATGAATGCCTCACAGGGTTACCATCAGATCAGGCTGGCAAAAGAGGATTGGAAGAGAGTCAGCTTTATCACCCCGAAGGGTACCTACTGTTATGTGGTCATGCCTTTCGGGCTAAAGAATGCCGGTGCCACATACCAGAGGTTAGCAGATAGAATGTTTAAAAATCAGCTTGGGAGAGACATGGAGGTATATGTGGATGATATGCTAGTCAAGAGCATCAAGGCAACCTCCCATGTAAATGATCTGAAAGAGACCTTTGCTACACTGAGAAAATACCTAATGAAGCTTAACCCTAAAAAATGCGCGTTTGGGGTAAGAGCTGGCAAGCTCCTTGGGTACATGGTTACGGAGAGGGGGATTGAAGCCAACCCAGAAAAGGTACGAGCAATTATGGAGATGCAGGCACCCAGAAATGTCAAAGAAATGCAGTGTTTAGTGGGACGTATTAATGCCTTGAGCCGATTTGTCTCACGCTCGGCAGAGAAGAGCCTCCCTTTCTTCCAGGCTTTGCGTAAAAAAGCCCGTTTTGAGTGGACTAGAGAATGTGAAGATGCGTTAAAAATGTTGAAAGAACACTTGGCTGGCATGACATTGCTAACAAAGCCTGTTCTAGGAGAACCCCTTATCTTGTACCTATCGGTTGGACATCAAGCAGTTAGCTCTGTCTTGATTCGAGAAGAAGGAAAGATACAGAAACCAGTCTACTACTGGAGTAAGGTCTTGCACGATGCCGAAGTGAGGTACGTAGAGGTAGAGTGGGCAGTACTAGCTCTAGTAGGCATTGCCCGGAAATTGCGCCCATATTTCCTCTCACATAGTATAGTCGTACGGACGAACCTGCCGTTGAAAGCCATCATGGATAAGCCAGAGGCATCGGGGAGACTGGTCAAGTGGATAATTGAGCTAAGCGAATTTGATATTAGCTTTGAGGCCAGAACGGCAATTAAAGGCCAGGCCTTAGCTGATTTCATGCAAGAAATGACCGGTCCTCCGGGAGAGATGAAGGAATGGACGATTTTCACGGATGGCTCTGTCTGTAACCAGGGCTGTGGAGCTGGAATTATTTTAATCGATCCAGTAGGTTACATCCACTGATTTCGCCATTCGGCTGAGCACAACATTTTCTAATAACGCTGCTGAGTATGAGGCCCTTCTAAGAGGAATTCAGATGGTGAAAGACCTGGGTGCAGAACAAGTGTGCGCCAGGGTAGATTCTCAGCTCGTTTGCAAGCATATCAGCGGAGAGTTTGAAACAAGAGAAGAAAATATGTAGAGATATTTGGCCAAGTATAGAGAGCTCGTTAGAGGTATGAAAAGCCTAACGGTCCTGCAGATCCTAGAGAGGAAAATGGAAGAGCTGATTTCTTAGCAAAGGTGGCCAGCTCGGCTGTGGATTGTCAAGAAAGAGTGATTACTCTACTACAGGCGGACGGAAAATTTGGAATAGAACAGGTATGCTCAATCAGTGAAGGGGAGGATTGGCGCTCTCCTATAAAGGCATACTTGGAACAGGAAGTCTTGCCGGAGGATAGGAAGGAGGCGGCGAAAATACGATCCAGAGCTGCCAGGTTTTGCCTAATTAAGGGAGAAATGTTTAAACGAGGATTTGGCCAGCCCTTATTGAGATGCCTGAGTCAAGAAGAAGGAGCTCTGGTACTGCGTTAGATTCATGAAGGGTGTTGCGGCAATCACATGGGGGCTAGAGCTCTAGCTAGAAAGGTGTTAAGGGCTGGTTATTTTTGGCCTTTATTGAGGAAGGAAGCTGAGGTCTTCGTGCGAAAATTTGAAAAGTGTCAGAAAATGGCTCCCTTGATCCATCAGCCTGCGGAAGAACTATTAAAAATGAGCTCCCCCTGCCCTTTTGCGAAATGGGGAATCGACCTGGTTGGCCCATTTCCGATGGCTCCAGCTCAGAAAAGATTCTTGATTGTAGCTATAGATTATTTTAGTAAATGGGTTGAGGCAGAAGCTCTGGCAAAAATAACAGAAGAGGCAGTAATGGGATTCATATGGAAAAATATCATTTGTCATTTTGGCATACCAAGGGTGATAATATTGGACAACGGCACCCAATTTACGGGGGCCAGAATTAAGGCTTGGTATGTCAAAATGAAAATACAACATCATGTTACGTCCGTGTACCACCTGCAAGCGAATGGTCAGGTCGAGGTGACTAACCGCATTCTTGTCCAAGGACTTAAGTCACGATTGGAAAGGTCTGGAGGGAAATGGGTGGAAGAGCTGAGTGCGGTACTTTGGGCGTATCGCACAAATCCCAAGGAAAGCACGGGCGAGA
Organism: Phtheirospermum japonicum; assembly: GCA_014905375.1. NCBI lineage: Eukaryota > Viridiplantae > Streptophyta > Magnoliopsida > Lamiales > Orobanchaceae > Phtheirospermum > Phtheirospermum japonicum. The sequence goes on along the minus strand of BMAC01000960.1, from coordinate 126,757 downwards.
CCCCCTTCAGTCTTGTATATGGCATGGATGCTGTGGTACCTGCGGAGATCAGTTTAGAGACTCATCGGGTACAGAGTTATGATTAAGCTCAGAATGAGACATTGATCCAAGATGCTCTGGATTTAGTTGAGGAGAGGAGAGACCATGCGGCGGTGCGAATGGAGCATGTGCGAGGGCGAATTAGAGCTGCCTATAATAAAACGGTGCGAGAGAGACGTTTCCAAGTGGGAGACCTGGTTCTTAAGAAAGCTGATTTGGGACAGACCAAGGGAAAGCTAGAAGCCACGTGGCAAGGACCCCTCTGGGTCACCCAAGTCCTAGCTGGAGGAGCTTACATGTTGGAAGTGCTTGATGGGACAGAGATACCCCGCGCTTGGAATATCGCTAACTTAAGAAAATTTTACACATAATTGTAATTTTTTAACTCCTATTTATTAATTTGATTGAATAAAATTGCAGGTTTCTCCCTATGAATCTAAAACTTGAAGTACGTGTTT